>JBBPCX010000028.1:7617509-7639165 GCA_037974365.1 Hydrocynus forskahlii | reverse complement strand
TTCAATAATAAGATTATTCCTCAAAAATACAACTTGCCTAATAATTCTGCACTCCCTGTATATATATATATATATATCAAGAAAATGGTACCAATAACAACTATTCAAGACCTGGTAGAACACCAAACTGTAACTGTCAGATAAGGTTCCATGCTGGCTTCACCCATGAAGGTTTCTGTCTGTTTTCCACTGTGAGAAGATAACTAAACACTATGGGTCTGAAAGGGTGTGCAGCTGTTCAAGATACCATTACAGCGAAAAAGAAAATGTGTGCTAGAACACAGAAACAGGACATCTGAGATATAAATGGTTTTATGGAAGGAAGAGTCAATTTAGAATTACATGGATTGCAAGAAGAAGAAAACACTTTAAGGCTGAAATTCTGAGGTGTTAAAAAGAAGCATGGAACTGACAGCAGGTATTCCTAAAAGATAAGTATTTTATTTGTTTAATGATCTTTAACTTTTATTCTGTGATTAAAATTCCCATTCCATCAGGCTGCAGGAAGGAAAGTCATTTAGGGTGTATGTCGTTAGTTTGGCTTTGTTGTTTCACGGCATGCTGTCTAATGCACTTTAAACAACGGCTGGACTAAGACTAATGCTAGTTATCAGTTAAGCTTATAAGCTTACAGGACTGTGAAAGGAAAGCCAGTGAACAGGAAAGTGAATGAGTCACTTGCTGCCCAAAAGCCGGTTAAAACAAAATTCTTCATAATGCCGTGCCTTCATCAAATCAGTTCACATATTCTCGGTAGAAACCTCAAAAATAGTTGCTCAGTCAAGATGTGTTTGGTGTTTAAATTTAGCCTTTGCGCTTAGATGGCAAATCTTGTCTGATTAATGAGAGACTTCGCTCCTAGTCCTGGACTATCCCTTGGCACATCACTGGTTACTGAAGAACTTTGGTATTTCTTTCAATCAAGTCAAGTTTAGCAGGTTTTTCATTTTAAGATGGTGAGTCTATGGTTCAAGGTACTTCTCAGTTCTGCCACCACACTGTGATCAGCATTGTCCGTGATGGGCTGAAGTCTAGACAATGTTCTCCTTTCAACAGCTTCCACATTGTCCAGTTCCTCATCCACAACCCAGCCTGCTGTCTTGATCAGTTTGTTGAGTCTCATTGCGTCTGCCACTTTCATGCTGCCACCCCAGCACACCACAATATAGGAAATTGCACTGGTCACTACAGACTCATAGAACATCCACAACGTGTTGCTGCAGACTCTGTCCACAGCCATCCCGTGTTCCAAGTCGTCCTCAACCTTGATACATCCGACTATTGCTGAGTCATCTGAGAATTTCTGCAGATGGCAGCCCTCTGTGTTGTACTGGATGTCAGATGTGTGAGGAGGAACGGTGAGAGAACTGTTCTCTGAGGAGCTCCAGTGCTACAACACACTGTGTCAGACTTACATCCCTTTAGCTGCACGTACTGTGGCCTATCAGCCAGGTAGTCCATAATCCACGCAACTAAGGGAGCATGAACCTGCATAGCAGACAGCTTGCTCCCCATCTAGGCTGGCTCAATGGTGTTGCAGGCACCGGAGAAGTCAAAGAACGTAATCCTCAGGGATACGCTTGGCTTGTCAAGGTGGCTGTAGGAACTGTGAAGCAGGTAGATGATGGCATCGTCCACTCCAATCTTGGCCTGGCATGCAAAGTGGATCCTCAGCAGCACAACACATACCTGGGAGGTGCACAGCTTGAGTACCTGTGGGCTTGTGCCATCTGGTCCCAGGCCTTGACAGGATGGAGTCGGTTTTCTTTTTACTTGGTCCACAGTTAAAAAACTTAGCTAGAAAACTTACAGGTTGATTTATTAGCCTATAGAAGAGAGGCTTATGGCCAGGACTGGTTTGGAAGTCCTTTGTAAGAACCTTGTAAATTTAGCATCATAACATTTTTCACCTTTCTTTTTGTTGGATCTGTTGCATCCAAGCATGGTTACAACAGTTACATTTATAAATGCAGTATTGTGTAAAGGTCTGGAGACACCCCTCATTTCTTTATACTTTGTTTTGGGTCACCTTGTTTGTACTGAAAATTAGAGTCTTTGAGTCTTTGAAAGTTCTTCATGAAGCCTGGAGAACTGTTCCTGAAGACAACATTAAAAACAAATGAAAGTCTGGCTCTTTTGGAAGCAAAATATGGAGAAATGAGGGCCAGCTCAAGACTTTTTCCTAGTACTGTATACATATATATGTGTGTGTGCATGTGTGTGTGTGTGTGTGTGTGTGTCTGTGTGGTGTGTGTGTGTGTGTGTGTGTGTGTGTGTGTGTGTGTGTGTGTGTGTGTGTGTGTGTATGTATGTGTGTTTCTCTGCTCTGCACAGTTCCTTGTGTTTTCATGCGTAATATGGTATAGTGTTATGGTATCGGATGGGTGAACGTGTAGCTCACATGATCAAAAGTTGATGTGCTAATCGTGTGTGTGTGTGTGTGTGTGTGTGTGTGTGATGTGTATGTGTGTGTGATGTAAAAACTGAAGTTGTGGAGAAAGACAATGCCTGAAGTTCTCTATCTATCTCCATCTAGTGAATCTATTCTCATCTCTGCTGTTCTTCATAAGGAGTTGTGCATCCATGACTCCTACGATCCGGTTTGGATCTTCAGGGCAGTTCAGTCCCCTAAGCAGAACGCTTAAGTTCTTCAGCCCAAAGCTAAAGAACCCTAGCTTAGATCTTTCCTCCTTCCACCATTTGATAATCGCTTTTCAAACCACAGCTAGCGATTGAAAGCACTGTCTGGACTCACTAACTTTATGTTGCTGGTATTTGAAACCTTGAATCTCCAAATTGGGCTCATATCACTACATTGTCTGTTCATTTTCATGTGTGTAACTCTAGTTTGAATTTCTGGAAGTACAATTTACCGAGTCCATACACTTTTGGAGACACAGCCTGTTAGATTGTAAGGGATGAAGAGAGGTTGAAAATGCGGTCGTGATATTTTAGCTGTTTTAAACCCCACAAAACATTTTAAGTGGCCTCAAAAAATGAGTTACAAGATTTTCCTATGACAGCAAGAGCACACAACCTCTGTGGGCTCAATTTCCATGAAAATATATTAGCACAGAAACTAAAGTAACAATAAATAACTGCCAGGATACATGTCACATATCACACACGCACACACACACACATGCACACACTTGTGCAACCATGCTGGCTATACGTGTGTGTTTATCTACAGGGAATTGGTAGACTGATATTCTGATTTCCTCACTTTAACTTTCATACTTTCAGAAGGAAATGAGTCAGTTTGAGCAGAAGAATCCAGTTAAAACTACACATGACTGACAGTCAGGCCCTTTCAGTTTGATGTTTTTTCTTCTTTTTGTTGTTTTGTTTGTTCGTTCCTGTGTTCCTCTCCAAAATTCTTTTTATTTTTTAATAATCTCATGCAACCTGTGCAGACTATGTAAAAAATAATACCTGATCCTTTTTTGGGGGAAAAAATTATCAAAAAGATCTCTCTAAACTGTACATGTGAAATTTCCCGGTGTAAAATAAAAACTGAAGAAACTCATGAATAATTTGATTAGTTGCTCTTTATCCACTAATGTTAAACTTCAGAACTAATGAACTGAAGAGTAATTGTTCTAATGAGTGAATCCTAACGACGTCACTGGCAGATATTCAATACTGCAGCGTGAGCACTTTCCATCCCATGATATTTACACCTCACTGCTTTTTTCCCTCAACACATCCTTTTTCTCTCATTCTCATGATGTCCATTCTGTCTCTTTCTGTCTCTCTCTCTCCACCCACTGAGGGCATCTGTGCTCCTCTAATCTTTGCCTAAAATCACCACGATAATCCCTCCATCCATCTGTCAGTGGGTGGAAAGCAGCACAGCGACTTTCTTCTGACATTTAGTTACATCTAGTGGTAAAGAAGAGTAAATGCAGGAGTCAGACAAATTGACCAATTAGGACACGATGTGTTGACTTTTGCCCACGTCCCTCCCTCACCCCTTTTCCTGTACACCTTTTACACTACAACTTGTCCATTTGTTTTCTAATTATCACTAAATGTACCTCTTCCATCATATAATGAAAGATAATTCAGATTCACTATGTGAGCAAAAATATTGGGACACACCTGTTTTTAGGGTTTGGGCTAGGCCCCTTACTTCCAGTGAAGGGCAATCTTAATACCAAAACATCTTGGACAACATCATGCTTCCAACTTTGTGGACACAGTTTGGCGAAGAACCTTTTCTCTTCCAGCATGACTGTGTCCCAGGTCCATAAAGACATGGTTGGATGAGTTCAGTGTGGAGCAACTTGACTGGCCCACCCAGAGCCCTGACCTCAACCCCATCCAACACCTTTGGGATCAATGAATGGGCACAAATTCTCACAGAAAGTCTCGTGGAAAGCCTTCCAAGGAGAGTGGAAGCTGTTATAGCTGCAAAGGGGGACCAACTCCATATTAAAGTCTATGTATTTGAATGCAATGTCATTAAAGTCCCTGCTGGTGTAATGAACAGGCATCCCAATAATTTGTCCATGTAGTGTGGCTAGCCTGTCTCTAAAATAAGCAGTGGGTTGTATTGTTTTCATTAAAATTCTTTTTTAGTAAAATAAAAAATAAAATAGATTTTACTCTAATATCCCTGATTGGGTAAATATTTAAATATCCTGCACCGAGACACTTCATCCAACTGAACACTCACCACAGTTTCAGGTTTAGTAGTAGATGTTGTGAGCAGGAAAATCACCTAACTATGCTAACCTGTGGAACTCATGGACTACAGTTCCCCATCCCATGTCCAAATGTCTCATTCATTTAGGTGTTGTGACACATAACTTTAAGAATCTTTGTAGTAATATAATATTACACTACTTTTAGCTTCTACTTGTTTTGTCTTATACTGTCCACTCTGAACCATAACAATGCAAATGTCCCCCCTGTGGGACTACTAAAGGGATATCTTAGCTCATTTTATCTTAAGCTATATTTACCAGCTGGTAGTTGCCCTTGCGATTAGAAGGTTTTGGGTTTGAATCCCAGGACTGCTAGTGGGACCACTGAGGTACCCTTGAGCAAGGTACCGTCCCCACACACTGCTCCCCGGGGCGCTGTGCTCCTGGCTGCCCACTGCTTCACTTGGTGAATGAGTTAAATACAGAGGAAGAATTTCACACTGTGTTCTGCGCTGTGGTAAGTTCACGTGTGACAAATGGATACTTTACAGATAGTACTTTCTTTCAGGTTTTGCTCAAACTACATGAGAGAGCTAAATTAGATGAATATCTGTAAACATACAAGTAAAAATAAAACGAAGGAAATACAACCACAATTACATAAAAGTAATACATTGACACATTGTTTGTTAATGGAGTCTGAATTTCTCCTATAATAATAACTGTATTCTGATTGTATAATAACAATGTGCTGACTATATAATAACTCTGTGGTGACTATAATAATAACTCCATGCTGACTATATTAAACCTATGCTGACTATATTATAACTATACGCGGACTATACTAATAACTCTATGCTGATTATAATAACTCTATGCTGACTCTGTTGTAACTCAATACTGACTATATAATAACTATGCTGACAATAATAAATCTATGCTGACTGTAGAATAACTCTATGCTGACTATAATAATAACTCTATGCTGACTATATATTAACTCTATGTTGACTATGCAATTACTCTAGGCTGGTTATAATAACTTTATGCTGACTATATTATAACTCTATGCTGACCATATTTATAACTTCATGGTAACTATAATAGCCCTAAGCCTCTTCTGTCCCTTTAAAACTGCACACAAAGCTGATAGGCCAGGAAACTGGAAAAAGAAACGGGAAGATTGCTCTCTGCTCTGATTGGTCAATTATTCTTTCTGTTTAGCCATGGACCAATAGTAAGTGATTTAGTGAGTAGAAACGTGGTCCAATTGGTCAGTTGTTTTCATGATCCCGCCCCTCCTCGCCCACAATTAGGGAGCGTCTTTAGCCTTAGCTGAAGTGAGACTCGACCAGATTTTTTTTGATTTTTGCCTCCGAATTTGGGAGTAAACCGCATATATATATGGTTATTGTAATTAAATTCGAGTAGTTTTACGCTAGCCACACATTGAAGACACCCCGTAAGTGTTGAGAGTTTATAGGGACCGTAATGAGGCTCAGTGGCTAATCCTTTCTTTTCATTCAAACTGTTGGGCGTTTTAAACGTTTCTTTAAGGAGGACGAGATCGATTTCACAATTCTTTTCAAGGTAAAACAATCAGTCATGTCATTATAATCCGTGTTATCCTGCTGTTTAGTTGGTTATTTGTTTGTAGTCTGTTAAAAAACGAAACTGGGCACATTTTGCCTTAGTTAGCCACTTAGCCAGATTAGCTAACGTTAAATAAATAAAGGGAGAACATGAGAACCTAAAATAAAAAAATAAATAAAGAAAAATGTATCATATTTATAATTTCGAGTCCCCCATTGTTTGCCTTGGCTGTCAAAACTCGCGATTTGTGACCCCTGCCTGTAAAGATGAATTTACTATACACTAAGTGGACAAAAGTATTGGTATATATTGTTTTCCAGGGTTTCCACAAGGCGCCCTACTTCCAGTGAAATTTTAATGCTTCAACAAACCAAGACATTTTGGACACTGCTATGCTTCCAACTGGACACAGTTTGAGGAAGAACGTTTTCTATTCCAGCATGACTGTGCCTCAGTGCACAAAGCAAGGTCCATGAAAGCATGGTTGAATGAGTTCGGTGTGGAAAACCGATCCACACAGAGCCACGACCCCAACCCCATCTAACATCTTTGAGATTGTGAGCCAGGCCTTGTCATCCAACATCAGTGCCTGACCTCATAAATCCTCTACATAATAAATGGACCCAAATTCCCACAGAAATACTCCAAAATCTTGTGGAAAGCCTTCCAAGAAGAGTGGAAGCTGTTATAGCTGCATAAAAGCTTCCACTCTATATATTTCTATATATTTTAATGCAATGTCATTAAGTCCCAGTTGGTGTAATGATTAGATATCCCAATTATTTTGTTCATAAGTGCTAAAATAAGTCCCTGTAGCGGGCTTGTTTTCACGTGAATTGTGGTGTTTTTCTATTATTCCTTAATGATGTAATGATGAAAGTAATGTCATTTCTTTTTTCTCCCACCCAGGATGACAGAATACAAGTTGGTGGTAGTTGGAGCTGGTGGCGTTGGGAAAAGTGCACTGACCATCCAACTCATCCAGAACCACTTTGTGGACGAGTATGACCCCACTATAGAGGTAGGCAGCTACCTGTGTGTTAAAGATGGAGAAAATAATAGTAAAGGATGGAGGTAGGGCTAGACTATATATATTGGGATACATTTTCTTGATACACAACATTTATCACCATATTTAGTTTTGCTGAGGCTTGAAAAGCACTGAGACATAAAAATACTGTAAATTACAATGAATACAGTGATTTTTCTTTTTTTTTTTTTGTCACACACAGCTTCTCTAGAAGCATGCAGTTGGTCCGTCTTCTGCAAGTACTGACATATCCACGATATACTCAGAAACGCATATTGTGAGGGATTTTATCTCAGATATTGTCACATTGTCCACCCCTAGCTGATCATTAGGGTATTTCAAAAGTGACTTACACTTTTTAATTACACACCTAATAAGAACACATTGTTTTCCATAATGTAATTATCAGTAAAATACTGTCTTGAATACACTCAGTAGCCTTGAAGCTGTAGACATATTCATAAGCTGTGTGTTATGTAACCTCTGAAAACAGAGAATGTTAGGATGGTGCAACATTTCAAAGGGGACTTATAATTACTTAATGACCTGATTTATGAGTTCTGTCTGTTTCTTTAATGTAACCAGTATGTCAGTAAGGTGTTTGGAATTCAATCAGTCTTGACATAACAGCCATATTTTACAGTGTGTGCCAAATGTAAATCCATACCTTAATCCAAGGGTGCCCAACCCTGCTGCTGGAACTCAACCAGCCCATGGAGTTTAGCTCCAACTGTAATCTTAACACACCTCCAGCAGTCGGGTGTGTCACATAAGTGTGGTAACTGAAAGTACAGAAGGAGGAAGGTCTCCAGGAGAATGAACAGCCACCATAATCTCTACTAGAAGAAAGCTGGGGGCTATAAGACAGTATGCTGTACTAATTTATGCCAAAATACACTTTTCTGCTTTGTCTTGGGTACATACTCTCTAGAAGACCAGTGACATGCATCGTTAAAGTGCAAATTTAGACCAGTTAGAAAGAGCTTGTAATGGACCGCAACCAGTGTATAGTAACCACATAATAACTATAAACTGCATAGCAATGAGGAGCTGGGCTGGAGGTTGGCCCATGATCTTATTATATTTATTTAATTTAAATCCTCATGTTCCTTCTTTAAATATTATTTTTAATTTCAAACACAGATGTAAAGTAATGTCAGTATATTCATGATTTAAAAAAATGTTGCTGGTGCATTCTGTTGTTCCAACTTGTTCACACAGTTCAGGAAAACAATGTAGTGTCTATTCAACACTCTTAAAAGTCTTCAGACTTTTCTGTATTACAAATGATGTTTCGAGATTTTGTCACATTTTATATTAAAAGGCCCTCCCTCAAAATGTAATTAAAGTGTTGCTTTCACAAAGCACTGTATTACATATTGTAGAAATGGCTTCATAAAGTGATTTTACCATATTGCCCACCCTTACATGAGGATCTATAAAACAAGGTACTAGCCTGCATCAAAAGGTACATCTTACCTGCAAGGCTCCACACATACTAAAAGTGTAGTCACTGTTTACCCTCTGTTTGATTTTAGGACTCCTACAGGAAGCAGGTGGTGATCGATGGGGAGACATGTCTACTGGACATCCTGGACACTGCAGGTCAGGAGGAGTACAGTGCTATGAGGGACCAGTACATGAGGACTGGCGAGGGGTTCCTCTGTGTATTTGCCATCAATAACGTCAAGTCTTTTGAGGATGTACATCTTTACAGGTACTTTTTTGTTTATTGAATCTAATTGACTGTGAAAGAGAGAATACAGTCTGCTAAGACATGCTAACTTTGAGTTAAAGGAAATTATTGGTACTGATTTTGGGACACACATTAACCTTGCTCATGACCAGTGAAATGGAGAAGTCTGCTTTGATGAGTAATACTGTTAAAAACTTGGCATCATGAATCTAGAGGTCCAGCCCTTGTATGATTAATATTACTGGAGGAGTCTAAAATTTCAGAGTTTGAGATTTAATTTGCTTATATTGCACTCAGTGTTGCAACTTCCTACCCAAGAAAAGTTGATGAGAAAGCGGTTTAATTCTACATCCAGGACTTCTGTTGACTTTAAATGTTTTACTTTTCAGACACAGTCTTACCGTATTTATAAATAACTATTCTGTCATGTGTGTAGGGAGCAGATTAACCGGGTGAAGGACAGTGACAATGTTCCGATGGTGTTGGTGGGGAATAAGAGTGATCTGAGCTCTCGTACAGTAGAGACACGCCAGGCACAAGAGCTTGCCCGTGGATATGGCATCCCATTCGTTGAAACGTCCGCTAAAACACGACAGGTGAGCGCACACCATGTGATGACACTAGTTCTTATGCATTGCTTCATTTTTAAAAACGGAACAGAAATTACCATTAAGTTTCACAAGTGTGTTGAGTTCTTACATGACATGGTGTTGGTGGTAGTTCAAAAAGTGGCACTTCATGTAGGTGATATTGTAAAATAACTAAATTTGAGAAAAATGAAAGAACTATACTGCAGCAACCAAAAAGAAATTATGCATCAGAAATTACCCATGTTTTTTGCTTATTTGTTTTAGCTAATATCTTGAAGCAAAATTATCTAAAGGAGTCAATCCATGTCTTTGGAGATGTATGGCTGTATAAGACAGAGATACAAGAAAACTCTGCCTAATTAACATCAATAATTGTCACACTCACCCACAAAGTTGATCTGATCAGAAGTAGTAGTGGGGAAGAAGCGTAGGCATAGTGAATGATGTGAAATTCTTTTGTAACTGCATTGTACACGCATGCAACATACTGGCTCAGGTGACAAATGGGGCAAGAATTGAGGGATTAGAAACTAGTTTTCTGTCATTAAAAGTTTCCACATCTGGACTCTTGGGTATGACTTCAGATTCCGGTACATTTGTCGACCTGTTTCACTTTCCAGATTATGCTACATAAGACTTCTTGTACTGTACTTCATAACAGAACACTGCCTGACATGCTCTCTCTCTGACTGCATGTTTGTTTGTATTTAACTGAGTTTAACTGTAAAAAAATATTCTGCATGAAGTAATAGTTACCAGAGGAATATACCACAGTAAATTTTAACAGCATAAATGGGCATCAGTGAATTAGTTTTGGAGGCTGTGAATAAAGTCTCTTGAATTTGACACCAATGCAAGAGACCAACATTAATGAAATGTTGCACATGAAGCAAGACGGTGGTTGTCGGTTATATTGCATCATTGCAGAATTGCATCATTTCTAGATTTCTATTAATGATCAACTGGAGTCATGATTACTAATGAAAATTATACTACTTACAAAAAAATTAAGTGTGAATATTAACATTATCAGACTGATATGATAAAAGTAAAATCTTTTTATAGGGGGTGGAGGAGGCCTTTTACTCTCTGGTTCGAGAGATCCGAAGATATAAGGAGACAAACCGCAGCAACAAGAAGAGCAAGAAACACACACAGAGACGTTGCATACTTTTATAGCAATAGGTACACTCAGTCTTGCACTACATTCCTGGAATAGCACTGTGCACACACACATTCTGCTGTAGCATCTTGCCCCCCTCCCCTTCCACTTTCTCTGTTACAGAAAGCTCACTTGCTAGTGCGTGGAAATCATGGCGGAAGTGATCTGTGAGCTGTTCCAAATCAGGAACTTCAGTGCCACAGATCTACCTTTACTAACATACAGTCTTGTTACTTTTCATGGGTGCTGTTTTGCTATAAGGGAACACCTTACTTGCCAACTGAGGTTCCTGATTGGGACCTAAAATGCAAACCTCACTTGGAATGTCAGGATCTGATCCTGCTTTGTACTCTTGCACCGATTTCTGAAATGTCAACCTGTTCTTGCAAATTCATCCTTTTACTCCCATGAGCCTCAAACATGTTTGACACTTGAGGTCACCTGTGAAAAGCTAGCACTCACCCACTTTTAACTTCATTATGTACATCACAAATATCAGTTTAAAGTGTTCTTGTTCACAAGTAAGGTCTAGTTACCTCAACAGAGCTTACTACCTGTAACCAGCATGGAAATGTGCTTCAAAAGTCTCCTTGTATTGTGTCCTGTGGATGTAGAACTCATAATGCAGAACCCAAGCCAACCTGGCTCCTCTCTTATGGTCTGCTCTGCTTTAGTGAGTGTGAATGGTTAATGGGTTCTGAACTCTAGCCTAATATTCCCCCTCTGAAGACCCCTGAAAAGGGGTACACACAAAACCTTACCACTCCTGTGTTCGTACACCGTTGTTTATGTCCTTGGCCTAATCCAACTTTGTCCTTTATGATTATCCTTCAAAGTGGATGGTTTGATAAGGCCCAGAGAGAGCTCACTGTATTGCATTCACACACCCATGCATAAAGATGAGGGAAGAATGCAACAGAACCATAGGTCAGGCCCATAATGTGGCCTAACCACCTCTCTGATACATTCCTGTTGTCATAGCGATGAGTATTTTTAGGAGTTTTTTTTTTGTTAATAAAGAGAATTTTGGCTAAAGTGGTGTCTCATCTTTGTGTTGATAATGCATGCAGACTTCGTGACCAATACACATTCTTGTTGGAATGGCAGATAACATTGTACACTTACTGCTCATGTTGGACAAAACTGACCTTGTTGGTATATATCATTTTAGCTCATTTTTACATGCAGTTTGTGTTCTCATCTTTTATCTCAAATATGTTGAGGTCTGCTCCAGGAGGGCTACAGCAGTTTAATTAGTGATTCTCACACGGATCATTCCCAACTGAATTGGGAAGGCCTACGATATTGTACTTGCGTACAATAAACCGTACAAAAATTTTCTGAGGTAATGTAGAGTTCAAGAACCATGCATTAGCATATTTCCAAGGTGATAGTGATCAATAACAGCTTTAAAAGTTCAGAAATAAACTGATTCAGCATTTTACAAAATTCAGCATTTTATTTCATTACAAAAAAAGGCACCTAATACTCTGTACAAAAGAGAGGGGAAAAACCCTCCTTTCTCAGAATGGAATACAGTGAAAGGGAGTGTAAGGAATACCCTCACCAACCAAAACGCCCCACAAGCTTCCCTTGGTCGTCAAGGTCTTTCTGAACCTTCTTCCTCATGTAGAAAATGGGGCAGTCTCGACTATAAAGGCACAAAGAAACATGTGAGACGACTCGAAGAGTGTTGTGCTTATAAAATGTACTAAAGAATCACTGAGCCCACACACACACACCTGGTACACAGCACATCTTCATGCAGGGAACCTTGGCAGCGCTGACACTGAGTCCATAAACGAGAAAATTTCTCCTCTAAAGCCGACAGATGAGCAATCTGAAGACCATAGATAAAAAAAAAAAGTTAATTTAAATTAAATAAGCATCCATTTATTATAATATATATAAAAATAAAAGTACATGTGTGTTTACTGGAAAAAGTTTTGGCTCCACACACACATATAGCCTGGTGTTTTTTCTGGCTCCAACATGGAGTCAACTTGTCACCTAATTCTCAGGCATTTGTGGTTTGAGTCAGGTGTGGTATTCAGTGATGCAGCAGTGCATGACCGGAATTACCAACCACTGCCATAAACACAAAGAATTAAAGGACCCTGACAGTCTGATATTTAAGGCACACATACCTCTTTTTGATAGAGTTCTGACTCTTTCTTCTTGCAGAAATCACAGACAGCAGCTACAGGGAGAGGAGGAAAGGGAAAAAAAAAATCAACCATCACTGAACTCTGATATAGAATCTTTTACATCTTATCTAGTTTAAGGATATTTTTCTAAGAACCACTGCTGAGACATACCATCCGTTTTGAGAACAGCTCTGCAGCCAATGCAAGTGCTGCGTTTCTGGGCAAAAGCCATTAAGCCGCCCACCCTGGATGTTAGAACAGTCTTACAGCGTGTGTGATCTCCCTCTGAAACACAGGCACCAAAAGAACTGTTATACAATTACACATTTCATCAGTAGCTCATCATTGTGACCATTTTTAAATTATTAAAAAAAGGGGCATAGGCAATGCAATCTATACCTTAAAAAGTACAACTCACATGCCTGAAATTACAGGACACATCTAGCAATAACAGGCATACAAATGTGGCTTTTAATGCAGGTTAGGGTTAGGGTTACTCACTAAGTAATACACTCTCAGCCTTAGACTCTCCCAGTATGGGCTCAAAGATGCGCAGCAGAGGTTTAGACAGCTGCTGCTCCAGGTAGTACTGGGTATCAATAGGGATGTTGTTCTCCAGCACATAAATCGGGTCCTGAACACACACAAAGGAAGATCGTTTCCCATTTCAGCACAACAGTAAGCTGGGGGCTGATATACTTAGTATATGTAAAAATGTATTCAGAGTACAAGATGTCAAGATGGCGGGTGAGGTACTGTAGACAGAAAGACAGACAAACAGACCTCTGACTTCATGTATGCTGCCACTCCCTTGGCTGCTTTGATGATGACGTATGGTACTCGGTCGCCAAGATTAGGAGCACTGCCTGCGTCTCGCTTGCGCATCCTATAAAAACAAACAGTAATTAGTTAACCATGTATGTATGCCTACAAAGAAAAAGGAACGGCAGTTAGTGTGGTTATGCTAACATTCTCACACACATACCTCTCTGCGAGTTCGACATGGGCCTGTTTGCCTGCATACTCCTGTGCTGTGCGTGTCAGTTCCTTTGTAATCACCAGCTGACTGATGTCAATCCGGTTACATAGGAGGTCTGAGATCACCTCTTTAGCATGACCCACAGCTCCATCAGGGTCTCTACAACACATGTGCATACATATTCAATAAAGCTAAACTGAACTGAATGGTTCATGTGCGTCACTGGCACATTCCTGAATAACAAGCTCTGTGGCTCAAATGGGTGTGTACCTGTCAATGAGGATCTTCTGAAGGCATGTGTTGATCAGGTTGGCCACAAGGGGGCAGTTGTCTCTCCTAACAGTTTCTATCCCCTTACAATCCATTTTATCATGAATCTCTGCACTGGAGGAGAAATACAGACCTGCATATCTCTTCTTATTGATCAGCAGGTATGGGTAGTACACCTGAGAGAAATGGTCATTAGTATATATGAATATATGTTTACATAAAATAATACGTGTTTATACATTTCGCAAGGACATTGTATCCCTGCCTGAATCTTGTACCTTTTCAAACTCTAGTTTGATTGGTGGAATAAAGTGGGAAGACACCCACTCAGCTGCCTTCTTTCCCACAGTCATTGCTTCTTGTACTGTGTCCACACCAAGTTTCACCATAACAGAGTCTGTGTCTCCATAGATGACCTAAGCAGACAAAATCAATGTTAATGTCAATAAAATATGTACGATTATTTGGAATGGCGAAGCTTCACATTTACCAGGCAAAACTGCTTTTCCAGATCTGCTTAGCCAAAGACAGTTCTGCCCGTCACCCATACCGATGATGACTGTTGTGTGGGTCTTACCTTGGCATCAGCCTGATAACCATTAGCAATGGTGTACTCTGATTCCACAAGCTGTTTAGTCTGTTCAATCATCTGCCGGCCAAAACCTGTCACACTCTGTATACACATACAAACAATTAAAAGTATAATTAATACAATGTAAATATAATTATAATTATTCTACTATTTCATCTATTATATTAATATACTATCATACTAATGTTTGCTGTATGCAAAAAAACAAGTGTAAATGTTTTTGTTTTTTTTATTCCAATAAAATATTTACTCGTGTACATACTATGTGTAAAAAGTGCATATTCAGAATTTTATCAGAAAGTGTTTTAAATGCCCACTCCTAATTTCTGATGTGGTATGAGGAGTAAGACTGACCTGTGAGATTTCCAGACAGGGCAGTTTGCCCACCTGTGCCCCTGTGAAACCATACACAGAGTTTGCACTGATCTTCAGAGCCAGCTGCCTGCCGTCCAGCACCTGTTTCTTAAATGGATCGGTCTCCTTTTTCAGCTCAGCTTTCGCCCTAATTGTACAATTCAACAAGGTTGAGCATTCAGATCTATGAGTTGGTTCCACACATCATCATGCTACAGAAAATAGCAAAGTGACTGACAAGGACTGCTGAACTTTGCAACTTTGCTTGGCCTGAATAATCATGGATAATGTTGATTTATATTTTATTTCTGATTTGATTTTTGGAGATATGAGGTGTCCCCAGTTTTATTCTCTCACCTCTTCCTGGCACTCAGCAGGTTTTCCAGGATCTCAGGTAGAAGACCTTTCCTCACCGAGCTTTTTACAAATAGATCCCCTGTAGGAGTTTTAATGAAGTCCTCTGCAGAAAGACTACACACAAACACGAACACACATACACATACAGCATTTATGAAAACATGACCAAGACTATGATAAAAGCAAAATGGCATCTCGGTTATGAACACAACCATACTCACCCCAGTTTCTCCACCTGGCTTTTCTGCAATAAAGTAGTGTAACACAGATTATGAGCCATCATAATTGATGGGTACAGCGAAGAGAAATCCAGAGTAGTAATGGGAACACTGTAATACCTGTTTACAAACAAATAAAATCATTAATAATTACAATACATTCATCACAACATTACTAGCCAAAGGGAAGACAAATATAAGGGCTGGCTCAGTCGTCAAGCAAAAACACATATGCCCATTTTACAGCAAATTTAATAAAAAAAGGAAAATATTCAAGTTTTTGATATGTCTGTGTCCTTTTTTTCTAAACAAAGATGCTGGGAACAAATTTATTATGCTGTAAGTTAACATGTAGATAGGAAGACAAAAGTCCGACTGGAGTTTTGTTCACCTAGATAGCTACATGATAAAGAAGCAAGTTTAAAACACTTCTGCTTAGCAACATTTTTCCAGTGTCAGTTTTGTTGCTTTACCTGAATAAGGAGCCAAGTTTATGATCCATTGCTTACAGAATGCTCCAGATTCATTACCACTGTCTTGCTGACATTTTCCGTTTCACTGTAAGTGGTGCAGCTGTGCAGCTATTTCTAAAGATTCAGTATTTGAATACTAAATACAGAGTTGAATACCAACAAACAAACTGATCTTTTTTTGTATACCAAGTTAAACAAACTAACCCTTTCTCAGGCTCAATGACCGTAGCACCAGTGTAGTCTTCTCCTCCTTCAGTCTTTACTACTGGCATAACCAGGTCCTGCTTCATAGCCTATTCAAACACATACACATACACACACACAAGCTCCATTAGTAATGGTCAGACAACTGCCTTATGCATGAACAGACTTCACCTGGCTATTGGGCTGTACTACATTGTGTGCAAAGTTGATTCTACATACTTGTCGAAGTAGCTGGGACACAACTTTAATCTGCTGGCCACGAGACAGCAGGTAGGTCAGAGGCACACCAGTCACCCTGGCCATTTCCATGTAGTTAATCACACACATCAGCTTCTGCAGCAAGCGAAGGGGCAGGTAGGCATCCTTCAGACAGTATACTGCCAAACGCCGCCTCGTCTGTTCATTCCCATTCTGCAAACAGAGACAGAAGATACTCACGTTAACTGAATTCAAGTGTTTCATCACTAATTGTATTACTCAAATTAGCACTGTATCACGAAGTAGCACTGTGCAAACTCCAAGCCTAAATCATTATGGAACATTTCAAGTAGTTTGATGTGAGGAGTCAAAGTAAATCATGAACTCACCACAGCACAGCATACAGTGTGGACAGTGTGAAATTTGTTATCTGCATCTAACCCATTCACCAAGTGCAGCAGTGGGCAGCTGACAATGTTGCCCAGGGAGCAGTGTGTGGGTATGGTACCTTGTTCAAGAGGACCTCAGTGGTGCCACCGTCAGTCTTGGGAATCAAACCCACAACCTTCTGATCACAGGGGCAACTCCCTAACCACCAGCGGCCCCAGTGCTTATGTGGTTTATAACATACTCTATGAAGATCGTCAAAATTATGTACTTGTAGTATTAATAGTAGGAGGCATCTTGGAGCCCGATTTATTACTTTTAGTTTCTTGCCTCATGCAACAACAGCACCCAGAGCAACCATCAAACTAGAGCACTGGTCACCAGTCCTGCTCCTGGAAATCTCACTTCCTGAAAAGTTCACTTCCAACCCTGACTAAACACATTTGATCCAGACCATCAGGGTCAATTAGTTTGGATTATGTATGTTCTATTTGGGCTGGAGTTCAGTTCTACAGGAACGTAGATCTCAAAGGAGCAGGGTTGGTGGCTTCTGCCATAGAGACTTCCAGAACCAGGGCACCATCCATGAATCCCGAAGCTCTGCCATATTCTAAATACTGCAACCTCAGCTCTGACTGGCAGCAATCACACGACGGAAAGACTGTACCTGCAGGTCAGTGATGATGGAGTGCTGAACATCCTCCTTCTGCTCCTGCAGGAAGTGGAAACTGACCGCATTGAGTGTGTACGAGCGCAGTTTATAGTCCCTCAGTAGCACCTACAAAAGAAAGTTGCAGCATACAAGTTGCAAGGGTGTGGTTTGCATATTACACAATTGTTTCTGTAAAATATTAAAAAGTGGTTTTACCTGCAAAAGGTCAAACTGCACTCTTCCTTCCATGTTGACAGTTTTGTTTTCTCGGCGACCCATCTGCTTGCTCTGGAAGCTGGAGTCCTTCAGGACAGACTTAATGCCCCTCACTCGACCCAGATAGGGGAACAAATTCACCTACAAAGAAAGAAAAAAAACATTAGAAACAATAAAGTATATGTATACTGTTTAACACAGGCAAGTGCACACTTGTGTGTACACATGTACACAGAACATACAAACCTTCAGAGCAGCAGCTCTATTGAGTAGGTATGGCAGGTCAAAGTTCTGAATATTGTAGCCTGTGATGATATCAGGATCTACTGTCCTCACAAAGTCTGCCCAGGTCTGAGAACATACGAGTCATCACTTAGAATTAATTAGACTACTGAGAGATCACATCGATGTGTATTCAATACCAAGGCTTATAAATATAGACAAGAATTATACAGAATAATTATGACAAATACAGTATCAACATGTGCTGAAACAAAGAGCAACAGTATGTGTGTTTTATTTAAAGGTGTTTTGTTCACCTGTAGTAACTGTTTCTCCTGAGTGAAACAGAGGATCTGAGAACCCACTATACTAGCACAGCTCTGTAATGTAAAAACAGTGCGGATAAAGGGCTCCTTCTCTCCCTGACGCTGGACCATGGAGGCAATCTGAATCACTGGGTCCACCTCAGCCTCTGGAAACACACCTACAACAAAAAGAAAAGGAACACGACTCTTAATACACAAATTAAATGAAAGACAAAATTAAACAAAATACTTGTAAATTGGAAATTCAATGTTTATCAAATTTTTGAGGTTATCTGGTACATCATTTTTTTGTGTCTGTGTTTGTGAGAATTAAGAACTTTCATGAAATTTTAGTTTATACCTAAACAATAAGGTGTGTTCAATAAATGTAACTTTTTATGTCATATTTTTAAACATTCTTCTGGCTAAACACACAGTGAATGAATCTCTCTCTGACACACACACACACCTTTCCTGCCAGCACACTCAATATCAAAGCTAAGGACCCTGAGCGGAGCAATTCTCTGCCAATCTCCCTCTGCTGGATGACTGACCAAATCTGTCCATCCCACATCCACCTCATACTGACACAGAGAAACCTGACGGACAAGCAGAGAAAGACCAAATCAATGCAAGGGATGTATTGAGGTTTAACAGATTTTAAGGAATATGGTTATTTGCCTGAATTTGTTTTGATATTCATATTGGACAGGATGGCACACTAATGCTATCTTTCTGAGATAATTAAGACTCATTACCTTGCCTGGGTTTTGCAAATCTGTCTCTCCAGCCTTTTTTTCCTCTCTTAGTTTGTACTTCCCTTTGGGCAGCTCAATCCAGCAGCAACCCACCACATCACTGTCTACCATGAACCTGTGCCCCACAAACATGCATGTACACATATATAACATCAACCAGACATGCACTAGAACATACTGACTCAGTGCAAGGGCCTTGTTTTCAGTTTAACCCAATCAGATGCAAGTAGTCTGTATAATTCACCAATATTGCAGTCTAATAGCAGTATAATTAGTTAAATTCAGTAGTAGCAATTGCAAAAGGTCACAAAGTATCATCAATAAGCGCATTTGTTTATCATATGGATTATACAAAAGGACTAATACTAAAGCATGAAAGCACCATTTACACTGACATACCTGATTTCAAAGTCGATGTTGGCCTCATAGGCAGAGTAGCTTTGCAAAGAAAAGCTTGCAAACTTAATGCCCTGTTCCAGGATACGTTTCGCTGGGGCAATCAGACGTGGCATCGCCATGGTTATCCGCAAGAAGTCCGAAGGATGTTTTCCATGGTAACCATACATACCTCAAAAAAACAAAACAAAAAAAACAAAAACAAATAATGTATACAAGTAAACGCAAACACACACACAGACTTTCTTTCACACGTATTTACACTACACTTGCATCAGATGTAAGACTCACTTTCTTTGCGGGTAATGTCCACAGCCAGAACAGTCACTGATATGTTGTCTTTGTTAGAGCGCATATCCTTCAACACAGCTGAATTCAGTTCTTTCTGAAACTCAGCCAGGTGAGAACTTGTAAAGCCTAAAAGTAAGAAAACAAAAAGTGTGAAATGGAAATTTATAGCCAAAGATGCTTTATGCTTCTTGAACTTTGCATGACACCCCCCTGCCCCATGCTTTACGATTCTAGACATTTGTATGACCCCGTGCTTGTACACGTGACATGTGCTATTATTTTTACCGGCAGCTGCACTTACGGTGACTTCTACAAATTAGCTGTATAGATGTTTGTGGAACACATATTCCCATACAAGGAGTTTTTTTTTTTTAACTGTGTCTACCAGAGTAACGACTATAAAAGAGTCAGTGATGATACCAACTTTGTTCCATCCTGCAGACCACATGAATTGTGTAAATAGATTCCTCTTTTCAAAGTGAATAAAACAACAAGCTCGCAACCAACAGAGAGTGTTCAATGTTTCCTCTCCTAACTTTGATGAGAGTCAAGAGTGTAAGAAGTGTAAATCCACATTCAAGGTCACACTATTTATTTGCAGTATTAAATAAAATGGCAACGCTCATAATACCTAGCAGCATTTTTTTTTTCAGTATAGATATTCTGAGTGTTGATTGTGGCTGTGGCTTACCAGCTGGAGCAAGGACATAGAAGTAGGGTGCAAAGCCATGCACATGACAGCAGACACTGTTCCCACTATCAGTTACTCCAAACATACGGACCACTGGAACCTTCCCCTGGACCTGTCCTGGCATCCCAGCCACGGCAGGGCCTGCGCGTGCGCACACACACGTCAGAAACAGCAGCATAATGAGGTGAACGGTACTCAAACAGTTGCTTTCCCACTAATGTTAGTTGCAAGTACTTTACCCAAGTAATAGTCCAAGTCTATTTGCTGGAATATGAGTGTGTCTGTTTTGGGCTGGAGAGTGGGTGCAGTGGGACGACGCCATCGAGGGTTCAGATCAGTGGAGAACAAATCGTCTGTCCGATAATAAACAGGATCAAAAAGTTGACATTTTTTCTTTATGAAAATATCTCCATTAACTTAATGACAGTACCACTTACCCACTGGTATCACATCATGCCCTGCCTGCCCCTCCCCTGACTCTGCCTCCATCTCCATTTCATCAAACAGGGCAAGCTCTTCCTCAAAGTGCGATGGGCCATCATCCCACTCTGAGCCCACTTTGCCCTTTTTAGCCTGAGAGGCTCCACCCAGCATAGGTCCACCATTCCGCCTCTTAATCTCCATCCTTAGCAGCTACATGGAAACAAAAACATGCCAGATCAATTCTGCTGATGCACTATGTGGATGTTTCTTCTAAATTCAACACTTCACATCACTGTTAAACAGTCAGATGTCTCTTCGATTAGAGGTACATTGTAAAGAACACTTTCTCATGTAGCGTATGAGTTTACACCTTGTCAGAAATTATGTGTAAACTCTCACTACATTGACAAGGTATTTTTAACACCTGCAGAGATTCAATGCTAAAGTCGGAATAATCATAGTTTAAGAGGTCTCTGTCATTTTTAATAACTATATACAGGGCTGGGACAAGGATAAACGATTCTGCATTACTACTAAAAATCAGAATACTGTATGAGCGTGTTATGCACGTGTTATGTACTTTAGAAATCTAATCAGGAACTCTGCTGTGCATTAAAAGATATGAAGTCACAGTCCCTACTACAAAAGCTTTGTTATTTTCAACCTCCACATGCTCTTAATAAGAAATGTTGGGTTCTTACATTTATAGACGTGGTATACCTTGAATTGTCTACTGCACGTATTCATGGGGCAAGAGAGGACACCATTAGTCTTTGGGCTCAAACTTTGGATAAACT
>JBBPCX010000028.1:7568717-7602809 GCA_037974365.1 Hydrocynus forskahlii | reverse complement strand
GCCCACACACACACCAGCATAGGCATCCTTTTACATGATGTTATTCTCCTACAGGCATTTAGATTTTAATCTGGATAAGACTGTGTTCCTCTTCATTGCTGGACGCTACGAGTTCTCAAATAAAGGAGCTGATATTTTCCTTGAAGCACTGGCTAGACTCAACTACCTACTGAGGGTATGACTTTGTGTGTGTGCGCACCTGAATCTCCTTTATACTGTGCTTAACTGTGCTTACTGGAATGAATAAAAAGTGAATCATGCAGTGCTCTGCTTTGCTTGACTTGTGTGTGTGTGTGTGTGTGTGTGTGTGCATATGTGTCCTCAGGTAAACCACAGTGAGGTTACGGTGATAGCGTTCTTCATCATGCCAGCTCGCACCAACAACTTCAATGTGGAGACGCTGAAGGGCCAAGCCGTACGGAAACAGCTCTGGTAACCATGACGAGTCACTGTGAGGACTGCTAACCTCCACTTAGCACACAACACACCTGACAAAATCAGGCTGTTGATACAGAAGGCTGTACTGTTATAAAGCAGTTTACAACAAAAAGCAGGGCCCTTTTGATGGAAGCTTCTGCTATAAGACACTCTTATCTGCAGTGACTTATCCAGAATGGAGTATTAGGACCTTTATTGATGTAGCAGTGATGTTCCCTGATAGGTAATGAAACCTTCTTTTGAGTAGCGCAACGGTGTTATCTATTATGCTGTTCAACTGTTAAAACGCCCTTTGCCTGCCAGATCCCTTTTCAGTTACTTTTCTGATTATTCTCCCAACAAAACCTTTATGCTACATTGACCTTTCCAGCAAAGGTTGTTTTGCCTTCCACTATTTTCTATGCTGAGGATTGCTGGAGCAACAGCTAAATAAAGCAGGCGAAGAAAGCAATAAAACACTGAACATTTCTAAGTTGTGGAGAGAATATTATAGGCTGAGAAACAATATTAGGCTTGTTTTGTTCAGCATCTCATCGCAGCACGCATTGACCACAACTCTTTATTCACTTTTAGTCTGGACAGCTAAACGTGAATGCTTTTTTAGCTGCACACCTACAACGCAGCCAGTAGTTCTTGTTGATGCTGTGTTCGACTCTGGACTAGGCTGTGAATCCTCAAATAAGAGCTAATTTGGAAAACGGAAAGTAACAACAATTAACGGTGGTAGGTTATAGCAGCTCACAGTATGTTGGTACCGCCCATGCTTATGTCCTGTTTGTTGTTTCCAGGGATACAGCTCAGACTGTGAAAGAGCGCTTTGGGAAGAAGCTCTATGAATCATTATTGGTGTGAGTGTCCTTACTTTAAACTACCTTTGAATGCCTCATTATTGGCAAAAGATAATTTATCTTGCTTTCTCTTAGGGGCCAGCTGCCAGAAGTGTCTAAGATGTTGGATAAAGAAGATTTCACCATGATGAAGAGGGCTATCTTTGCCACACAGCGGCAATGCCTACCACCCGTCTGCACCCATAACATGCTGGAGGACAGCACTGACCCTATCCTTACCTGCATCCGCCGCATTGGCCTCTTCAACACCTCTCAGGACCGAGTTAAGGTAAGTGCACATACACATAGGGCTGGGAAATATGTCAGTTTAATTGAAAATAGGCAATTACTAAATATAATTTCCTGATGCTTAGTTGTAAGCCTAATATTCTGAACCCCAAAGAAAACATAAGTGTAATATGTGTAGATGCAGAGAACATAAATAAGTAAAAGTAACTCATTCTGCTGTCTGTCACCAGTGGCTATTCTAGCCATACTTCCTGTTCAGGAGACAAAGGAGCCCCATGATTATCTCATATTATCTCTAAATGTATTTGTTTTAAATCCTCAACCTCACTATCGATATACCACTTGTGATGTAATTTGTAGCCCTCATTGCGGTTATGATAGTCTGCAGAAACCTGTGTTCCACATCAGTTTCAGGCATTATCGAAGTAGTAGCCGATCTCCTTAGTTGCAAACAATAATTTACACATATTGAAACAACTGAATATAAGAAAATGAAACTAGCTTTACAACTCGTGCACTTTTACTCATTTTGGGCGTTCAGAGGTTTCAGCCCTAGGCACGTGCCTGAAACCTTTCAACCAGAGCTGGCCTAAAAAAATACTGTAAGTTTTAGGTTCTATCACGATACATAGTGGTTATGCCAGTAGTTTGAAATCTCCTGTGAGGCTCTTCATAAACGCTCTACTTAACCGTTTTGGGCATATAATCACACCATGATTATTTTAGCCCCTGCAACGTGTCTGCAGTCAGATAGTTTTGTTCTTATTGATTGGTGGTTTCTGTGATTTTCAACTTGTGTGCAAAAAGGGAGAAATCACCCTGTTCCCACCAGACACGAAAACAAGTCTTACCCATATATGTTACACAGAGTCAGCCAGGAGATTACAAGAGGAGCAAAACATCAGGCTCATGTTGTCAAGTTTAAAAAGATGGCATGACCGTTTGTACTTGATGTTTGTGTTAGTCATTTACTACACCACAAACAGTACATGGACAAATCTGGCAGGTCAGCTGCTGTCCAGTGTCTTATACACACACAGGTGCAGGTATTGAATGTGCATTCCCTTTGTGTCAGGTGATTTTCCATCCAGAGTTTTTGTCCTCTACCTCTCCTCTCCTGCCCATGGACTACGAGGAGTTTGTTAGGGGCTGCCACCTCGGGGTCTTCCCCTCTTACTACGAACCCTGGGGCTACACACCTGGTTGGTGAAACACAGATTAACTCTTTGAGAAACAACCGTATCTGTCTTATTATTGGATTTTAATTGGATTTTGGATAAAATTGGATTTTAATAATGTGTTACTTTAAAAAAGTGCATTATTTCGCTGTACCCATATTGCATGTAAAAATAGCACACATAACCAAGAAGTCCTGTTAGATACTTTGATAACATGAAAACCTTTAAGCTTTTCATTATGACTTTTTCACCAAAAAATATTGACAAACAAACAAAAGTTCATTTATTTTTAATTTAATTTAATTTAATTTAATTTGTGTTCTCTATTTTCTATTCTCTTTCTCTTAGCTGAGTGTACCGTGATGGGGATTCCATCTGTCTCCACTAACCTCTCTGGGTTTGGCTGTTTCATGGAGGAACACATTGCTGACCCATCTGCTTATGGTAATAAGCAGGCTGATTAAGAGAAAACATATAAGTTGGATTTTGCACTGATTTTGTTCTGATCCATGTTAAATCTTATTTTGCTCCAGAGTGTAAAATACCTGTTTGAAGTGTTCCTTTGTAATGCCTTGACATTCTCTTTTGTTTCTGTAAAGGTCACTAATATCTCCATTCTTTTTTCTCTCTCTCTCTGTCTCTCAGGAATCTATATTCTAGATCGGCGGTATCGTAGCGTGGATGAGTCGTGTAACCAGCTGACCTCCTTCCTCTTTCAGTTCTGTCAGCAGAGCCGCAGGCAGCGCATCATCCAGAGGAACCGCACAGAGCGCCTCAGTGACCTGCTGGACTGGAGATACCTTGGCCGAGTCAGTTTTACACAAACTCGCTCTCTTAAATTCACTACTGTGGCACATAGACCAACTTTACAGACCAGTCAAACATACCTAAATAGATGCTGAAGCCAGACTTCCTTCACAAAAGTCTTTATTTTTTCATATCCAGTTGATCCAGTAAATGTTTTTAGTGATTTTACTTGTTTTTTTGTGTCTCAGTACTATGTATCTGCTCGCCATATGGCCCTGGCCAAAGCCTTCCCTGACACATATGTGTATGAGCCCCATGATCCTACCTCGGTAAGCCTTTGTATCTTCATATTATATGTGTGCTGATATGAGCAAGGCAGAATGGATTTTAGAGACTGTTATGAAAACATTTCATTGTAAAGTCAGGAACTTCCTGGTAATATATATATATATATATTTATTCAGTATCCAGACACCTGATCATCTACTGTTTCTTTCTGCAGTAACAGCCTCTACCCTTCTGGGAAGGCTTCCAACTAGATGCAATATTACTGTAAGGATTTGTTTTTCCTGTAAGATATAAGAAAACTAATCAGGTCAGGCACTGATGGGTTAAGGTATCCAGATCTCCAGCTCAGAGGTGTTTGATGGTACCCCATGTTATCTCTGCTCCAGAAGAACAGCCAGCCAGTGTAGCTGAAGCTGGCCAGTTACTGTAGAGCGTTCAATCTTACCACCAGTGCTTTCTGTGGAGGATACATGGCTGTATGGGTAATTGAATACCAGTCTCCGCAGTAGGGTTGTAATTAACAGGAGTGTCTTGGTACTTCTGGACATGTAGCTTCTCAAGGTCCTTGAAAACATTCCTGATAACCGCTTATCTTCTTTTATGTGAAAGCATCTTCTCCCATTAATCTTTTAAGTGTAAAATTTTATTAATCACTTGTTTATCGCCTCCCTCCCCCAAACAGACCGCAGGCTTCCGTTACCCCCGGCCTGCCTCAGTGCCCCCCTCCCCTGCCCACTCGCTCCACTCTTCCCCCCATCACAGCGAGGCCGAGGATGACGACGAGAGATATGATGAAGAGCTGGAAGCTGAGAAAGACCGCATGAACATCCGCCAGCCTTTCGGTGTACCACAGAAGAACAAGACCCTGCCAGTCGACGCAGCTGATGCAGCTGAAGCAGCTGATCTTCCTGAGAAAAACTGACACTGTACACACACACACACACAGACACACACACACACACACACATACACATACACACACACACACACACACACCACACATACTTGCTCGTGCACATGCTTCACCTCCTTTTGTGACGTTTTTACAAACACACTGCTAAAACACTCCTGACCTGTTCTGACCTGCCAGTCCATCAGTTGCTCGGTTTGAGGAGAAAACAGAGATATATTTATGTGAGAAAACTGTATGATGTAGAATTGTTATACTGTGAGGAGCTATTTTAATGTTTAAGACATATTAATGTCTTCCAAATGTGTTTGTAGACAGAGGGCTTGTGCTAGAAAGACTTTAAATCTACACCTGTTTATTCACTCAGACTGTGAAGAGCCATGAAGTAAAACAGAGCCTTGGCTAACGGCAGCTAGTTGAAGCTCGGGATGAAATAATCGAGGGAAATTAGAGATGTTCTTCTTCAACCTTTTCTATACTCCAGTGCTATACTTCTGATGGATCAATTAAGCTGGGGCAAAAGAAACTCACCTTTTTTTACCTAAAAATAGGCCTTTTAACAAGACGAGGCACTTTAAAACCAGGCAGCATGGGAGTGCTGCGGTGCAGTATTGCTTCCATCTGATATTTGGTCTCCACCCATATTCTCAGGCATTGCCCAACTTATGGTAGTCGAGGCAAAATAAGACAAATGTCCCCTCAAAAGTTTAGTATCAAGATAAATATATTTGCTTTCAGAATAAATCAGTATTTCTAAAATGTGTGTCCTTTGCAGCATTTCAGTTCCACAGATGCACTCCCAATTTGTACCTAGTCATCAATCGACAGGTGCAACTCATTTTAACATTTAGCGGTTAGAGAGCTTAAGCTAAAGTGACATACAATTGCTATAGCTGACTAGTGTTATGTGCAAGAGCCGTTCATGTACTGTACACACATACAGTTTGAGTTTGTGTCAGTTGTGGAACAGAAATTAAAGACTATACAATTGTTACCAGTGTCTCATCTTCATTTTAGAATTTTTTATGCATGACTTCACTGGTCAGAAATGGGTGTGTGGATGGTTCTTCAGCATAGATAGACTCTCCCTCCATGACCCTTGCAAACTGAAAGACAATATACATATAGATCATACATTTGTTATTGGTTCATGTAGATTCTTAATAAGATGTTTTTGTTCATAGTCATACCAAGTAAGCTGCTCCAGAAGGAATTGTAGGTGGCGCTGCCAGTAACAGCTCCAAGCTTGGCTGGGTTGCGTCTCGCTGTTTTCACTGAGAATCCGTCAGGGCCCGTCACCTCAACTTCCACTAGGTGGTAATCAGCCAGACTGAAAGGGAGGGAGAGAGTGTTACTTTACAGCCTTTTGCTCGAGATGCATCATTTAGCATTTGAATGATGATTTGAATAATGGGAAAATGTTTATGGTTGTGTGTGAGTTGTCTACAAGGCCCAAGCAAAGATGCAAGGAACATTTAAAACCTTAAGCAGAAGGCGTATTATTTAGACATGCATATTAAGACTTATTAACATTGTTCAAGATCTGTAAAATATTGGGTAATTACAATGAAACTCATATGTAAGGTTTTTTGGGGTTGTGAGGATTTAGCAGAGTATGAAAATGAATAGTGGGTGCACTCTGGGCTTTAAAGGGTTATGGGTTACATTTGGAAATTTTTAGTTAGCAAGAATGTCGGGCGTTTTGGTGTCTTTTGGACTTGTGGCATGGCTGGGGTTTCATCAAGGGGTGGAATCATTCCAGGGTATTCAGATCTCTGGACGACTGGCACACAAGATTTCACATGCCTAAAATGTTCCCACCACTGAAGTTGACCCTCTAATACTATACAAATCGATGGTCTGGGTCCCCATGTTTCTACTAATAAAGACCATGTGGGCCCCCCTTCCCAAACATCAGTTCAAATATTTCCCCAACTGTGACGCCCAAATCAGGATTTCTGAGTTACTCAGATAACTTAAGGCCATGAAAAAAGTGTTTCCAATAAGAGGAGATTTAAGGGGCATTCCCATTGGACAGTCGGCTTTAGTCCGGCTACTGTGAAATCCTGTTTTGTGAAAAAAAGCCCTTCATGGCTGACAATCTATATGGAACTAATTCTACAAAATTTAGTAGGGGGATGGGGAAATGGGCCTCAAACAATCTGTACTGTGAAACTGAAAGAAAGTCAAATGCTTTGAACAAAGCAAAGCATTACAATTCTCAAGATTTTTAGGAAAAGTATTTGAACAATGATTAATTTTTTTTTTTTGCGAAGAAACTCACGCAGTGTCTGACACAATCTCTCCAGTGACTCCATGGAAACCCAGGGTTGCTGCTGCAATGGCAGCAGCTGCCATCGTGTTCACATTGTTAGGGGCGATGGGGCAGAGTTCAGCCACTGAGCCATGAAACAAAACACGCCTCCCTTCTTTTTCTGACCAATCGGAGAGCAAGCCACCGGCCAGGCGAAAACAGGAGGGGTGCTTTGACATACGAATGGAGAGGGCCTGTAATAAACATTAGACATTTTACAAAGTTTTCCATAACCAAGCCATCATTCACTGTGTAATCTAGGCTTTAGCACTGTAGGAAAAAGGTGTAAAGATTTAAAACAAATAAATGTATTTTATTTTATTTAAACTGCATCAACAATGTAGCCTTCAGTCTCTTTTGAGGTTCTCCCACTGGTTGTCTTCTTCTGAAACCAACTAAGCATCTGAATAAAGTGGGCAGGGAGGGGAGAGGGGCTTCTTTACCCACAATCAGGCCCAACTGAATAGACTTGTGCTGTTAGAAGGCTCCAGTGGCCCAACCTATCTGAGCCAAACCAATCTGGCTAGTATATAATTACAGAATCCCAAATCATACCCAACCTAAAAATATGCGTATCATTACACTCTACTGTACAGTTTACAACACTATGAGACAGCAATTTAAACACTGCATATAACTGTAAAATAGCACAATAGTTGGGTGTTGGTACTGCAGTCGTTAGAGATTACTGGCTTCACCACAAGACTGCCTAAAACATGTAAATGTATTATGTTCATAAAATGTTTTTGTGAAAATAACTGAAAGGCATTACTTTTAAAGATCTGCTATCATTTAGTCTCTGGATGTCTTGACCACCCCATAATGCCCCACTGGGCACATAAAGTGTGTTCCCATGTTTTTGTGCACTAAGCCGGAGCTCCTGATCCAGCTGAGAATCTGCCAGAGCGGAGGGGCTTCCAACCTATGGGTGTGGAAAATAGAAAAGTGACAGTAAATGTACAGTCACACTGCTCAACACAGCTTTTTTATGAATCATATCAAGAGTCAAACATAAAATAACATTACCAGGAAGTTTGCATCTGATAAGAACTGAACCCCGAAATCTTTAACTATCTGCGGATGACAGACTTCCACTATTAGGTCAGCCTTTCTAGAACACACAAGCAAAAATGCCATTTACAAATAATAAAAATAGCAAAAATTGCATATGTATTTGTGAATGTGTGTACACGTGCGTGTCCATGTGCATGCGCACTTCTGTGTGAATTCTGAGAGGTTGGTCAGGATCAGATCCTTTGGGACTGAGTTGCTAAGTTTGTCTGCATTTCTATTCCAGACAAAGGCCAGACTAAGGCCTGTCAGAAGCCCCTCTTTCTGGATGCGGTCCACCAGGAACTGACCTGCAGAAAAGGATAATGGTGGTGTAATGATTTCACTGATTTTACAAGTGTAAATACAAGCTGTGTTGCAAGAGTTAGGCTGTGGGCTAACTCTGACGGCTGTTGCAATCAGAAGGGTCTTTCTGATTTTCAAGGACATTTCCAGCCTAATCTTCAAGGTCTTTGAGCTCCCGTAATGTTTGTGCACATATCTGAGCAAACAAAGTTCAAGAGAAATGCAGGCGGATGAAACCTGTTACATTTTTTCAGAAGGGCCTGTAAATTGTACCATATAATGTGCCATTTCCTTAGTTGTGACCCTATACAGGGTAAGAAATGAAGCTGCCTTTTTCTGACTGGTAGACCATTACACTTTGTTCCACTTTGTACTCTGTAAAACAGTGAAAAAGCCTTCATAGGACAGTGCTTCTAAACCTTTTTTGCCTACAAACAAACTTTTGGAGCACAGATACTAAGTTCCCAGAACTTTAACATTCAGTGGGTGTAGAAAAGAACTGCCTCCTTCAAACATATTCACATGCCGTTGCTTTGTAGCCTGAAATGAAGACACACACAAAAAAGCATATTTTCCTGCTGTGTAACATCCAAGTGAAGGATTTTTGAAAGAAACAGGTTAGCAATAATTGTTTTGTGTGTGTGTGTGTGTGTGTGTGTGCGTCTTCATTTTAGGGTGCAAAGCAAGACAATGTGAACATTTGGCCGTTTTTTTTTATAACCACAGCATGTCTAATTTATAAGCTTGGTAGGTTCCACTGACTCTTTACATGTACTATTAATGTGGTTAGCCCATCAATGTCCATGTCTGAATGTCCATATGTTCTCTGAACTACCCCGAATGCAAATCTGAGGAAATCTATCAAATTGAAGTACACATTTTCGAGTTTAAAACACATCATTATTCATTCAGTCTTTTGGTCCAATGGGACCACTGCTTATGCAAGTGAAAATTACATCAAATAATTCAAACAGGTAGCTTTAAATGTTCACCAAAGGTATACAAAACTGGACAACATTTTACTGGTCACTTTCTTACTCCAGGTCCTTGCACCCCACAGCACTGGATAGCATTCTCTGCCTCAACACACCTGATCCAGGTCATCAATGAGTTATACAACCCTTATTGAGCTGGATCAGTTGGGAATGGGGCGAAAATAGCTGTAAACGGTGCAGTGTAGTGGGTCAAGGCTTTAGACCAATCAGAATCATTTCTGTGGCATTTTCCTCATCATACAAAACTAAGAGGACATGAATGGGTTAATAAACTGTAGGCATACTTGTTTGACCACAAGCCATTGCTTCAGTTTTAGAGTCTGTGAAGTGGGAGGACTCACCTAAATGTCCATAGCCCACAATGCCAACTCTAATGGGTGAGGATGTGTCAGTCATGTCTGTACAGAAAGAGAAGGAATCACCATATAATTCACACAGTACATTTTTTCTTTTTATTTACAGTGCGGGTGATGTCTGCTGTAGGCGTGAATGTGTTAGGCTAACACGCATGGGCTGATTATATCAATATCAAGCCCAATTATCAATTATATTAATAACGGTTATTCTTCAATGGCCCATATAATGAAAAACTGAATTACTGAGGTTGATATGGTACATATATGTTCAATTAAAAAGCACAAAGAGTGGCTGATTTCTCTTCCGAAAATCATGATGTAAAATTTGTTGTTTTGATGAATAAATGAATAAAAAGTGTACCTAAAAATATAGCATATGTGCCCTTTAAGCTATTCTAAAACTCAATATATATATATATATATATATATTTCTACTGAATGAGAATTAAAAATATGAATTTGTATCAAACAAACTTTTAAACTGAGTTTAACTGAGCGACAATGACAGTCTTTAGATTATGCCATTTATGAAGTCCCTGAACAGTTAAAACTAACTAGAAAAATATTGAACACTCAGTCTGGTATCAGCATACCACGATGCAGTGTTTCTCAAGATTACTTATCTTTCCCCTCACACCTGCCATAGCTCCTCCTCTCTATCTCTTTCTCCGTTATCTGTCTCTCCTCCCCGTCCACTATGTACCTCAAAGGCCTAACTCCTCCTCTCCTAATGTAATCTCCCTGAGTTTTTCGCAATCATCACTTACCTTCCAAGTCCTTATGTTTTCTCTACTTCTCTCACTCTCTCAGCTCTCTGCCTCTCTCTACTAAAGCTCTCAAACTCACCCTGATCGGCACACTGCACTGCTTCGACAAACCCAGGAGGATTATGGGAAAAGAGGGCCGAAGTTCGTGGTGGAGCATGTGCGTTAATGATTACACCTTTTACATTGACTCCCATGCCAGACAGTGTGTGACACCAGACTGAAAAAACTGCTTTACCATCGCTCATAGCTCTCATGTGGAGCTTTAGCATTTAATTTTAGACTAAAGGATCCCAAAAGGAGGAGAATAGCACCCAAAAACCTTCACTTCCTATTCTGATAGAAACTCCACTGCGGTTCTATAAGTTGAAGAGGTTTTGGCATTTGCAGTGCTCTAATTACTTCGTGTGTATAACGTGCTTTGACCATTCACACTACCTATCCTCATGCTCATCACTGGAACATCAGTGAACAAGTCCAGAGATGTTTTCTGCAGTGACCTCATTTCAGTGGTTCATCCAATCAGACCTTAGACAGATAGGATCCAGCCTATAGGTGATTTGATAGGTTGACCACACCCTCCCAACACATGTTGACCCCTGCACAACCTTGCACAAGTTTTAGCAATCTGGAGTCAGATTATCAGCAAAAGACCCCTTAACCTATGATCCGTTAGCTTCTGCAAACTTTTATTACACATGAATACAAGAAGTATGGATCACAGTGACAAACTACTTGATCTCATCTCATTGCTGTAAGAAGTGAATCAGTGTGATCTCTAAATATTTATGAATGGCTAACATCCTTCCACACAATGCGTACTTTCACCTCCTCAAAGTTGGTACCTTCTCTGTACTGCCCTCATGAGGACTGGTGAAGTACTGCTGCCCATGACCATAGATGTTATCATTTTTTTGCTTAATACACATTCCAAAGCTATTTCTCTATATGACTATATAGGATTCATCAAGACTAAATGTAGATCAAACAAAGTTCTTAAGGAGTAATACAATTATTATTGAATCTAAAAAGATACAGTGAAGGGTCATTTCACCACTTTTGTCAAAAGTAGTATGTCATTTCACACTTATGTCAACCTTTGCTCATATTGACAATGTCATCACTGGATCCCAGTCCAAGTCCTAAATAATGGGGTTAGGCCATACTGTGTTTATGACTGAACAATCTGAGAGATAACGCATCACACATATTGGTCTAAAGTTCAGAGTTAGCCTAGCCAGTGAGATACACAGTGGTACTGATACTAACATTTGGACGCAGTGTAGGACCCTGTGGGAGACTTACCTTCTAGGCAGAAACATGGATATACTTGACACAAACGCCTATGATCGCAGACAGCGCAGGAACACGGTAATAGCCTCCAAAAGACACCAATATTTATTTCACTTACACTCATGTGCACATACAAAATCTCTTTACTGGCATTGTGACATCTACTCTAGCATCAGTTTCACACACAAATACAACTTCTGTGTTACTTCTGAGACCTGTATATGTGTGTGTGTGTGTGTGATTCAGTGGAAATGCAGTGTGAATACTAAATCTAAATTTAGTATTGTGTGTACTTATTTGCTTAGACCAGTGGCTCTCAGGCTGATCTTCAGGGACCCCCACAGTTCAATCGAACTGTTAACACTTAAATAACAGACAGCAGGTGACATACAGTGAGGTAGTGAGGTAGAGAGGCAAGTGATGAACAGTGAAATAGTGAGGTAGGTGTGATAGAATGAGGCAGAAACTTTAGTTTGTATTAGAATTAACGATTAAAAAGGTGTAATGTCCTGGATAAGAGTCTTATGGTCTCTCTGTTTTGGCTGTATTACTCCTGTAGCATTTGCATGATTTCAGCAGATCAGACAGACAGTTAATGGGGTTAGACAAGTCTCTGATGATTCTGGTTGCTCTGGTCCTGCATCTCCTGGCATGAATGTCTATTGCAGGCATCACTCTCTGTAGTCCCTTAATGTCCTGAATAGACCTGATCCCAAACCAGGTGATGTTCTGAGTCAGGACACTTTCTACAGCACATGCAGGCTGACAGGGGGCCCCTGAGTAATACTTTGAGATCCACTGGACTAGATCTCTTAATACTGACTAGTCTTGGAAACAGCACTAGTAAACTTTTCTTTCTTTACCTCATCTCTCCTTTTTTTCAGTCCTGTGTCCTGTTTCTTTCTCTCCTCCCTTTCATTGCTTCCGCAGCACTATATTTCTACCTGTGGATCCCAGACTCCGCACCCTCACTCCTGGCCGCGGGAGTGAAGTCTGCCCCTGTGCTCTCACTGGCTCTCATGGTGCTGAGTTACAGCGGGGGGAGGAGCTTGCTGGGTGTGGCCGGAGGGTTGCTGTTGTCAGCAGGTGGAGACGCCTGCCTCATTTGGCCAGAGCATTTTCTCCATGGTAATGAAGCAAAAACTTAATGCAAGTCATTGCAGTGTCTCATTCTCAACATGTGTCCAAATAATAACAACCATCTCCATCCTCTCTTTCTCCATCTTGCACTTTCTCCTCTCGACACTTCCCCCTCCACCTGCAGGAATGGGCTGCTTTGCTGCGGCCCACCTGCTGTACTCTGTTTCCTTCCTCTCGTCCCGTTACTCCTTTCACTCCTATTCATCCTCCGGGATCTACATTCTCTACCTACTGCAGTGGGGAGTAACTGGTGCAACTTACATCTACCTGGTGCCCTTCCTGCAGAACTCTCCAGAGCCCAATGTCTTCGTCCCAGCTGTAGGGATTTACGCTCTCCTCATAGTCATCATGGCGACTCTGGCAGCACGTACACGGAACTCACTGATCACCCTGGGTGGACTGGTCTTCATGGTCTCAGACCTCACTCTTGCACTGCAGCAGTTCAAAGTTGTTGAGTCTCTGGAGTACGGCAGGCACATAGTCATGACGACATATTACTTGGCCCAGTTGCTCATCGCTGTGGGTGATGTAAACTCCATGCTGGCAGAGGAGGCAGATGAGTTCCGCAAATGGAAGAGATCATAGGTCCAGCATGGAGATAAGGACACACAGAGCCTATGACTTTGGGAGAATTTTGCAATCTTCAAATCATTATTTCCAGGAAATTCTGTACCCACACATATAAGATGTGAGCATCATAGGTTGTGCACAAGGGCCGTATTTTTCAACTGTGTCCATTGTGTTTATATATTGATGTAGGAAGTACAAGAACAACCAGGATAACCCCACAAAGTTGAAATGATCTTTTACATAAAAATAGCAGTTTAGAGGTTATTAAAGAACTAACCCACCCAAAACATTTCTAATACACAATCAGAACATTATCAGTTTCCCACTTTTAGCCCTGGGATGCTGTCTCTTTATCTCACTTTGATAATTTCTCACTAACCATTGCTTCATAAGAAGTAATTGAAGATGAGGGGCTGTTAAATGTTTTGACCAGGGAGAACTGAGCCAACAAAAAAATTGGTTGACTGGGGAGGGGTTTTGACGAAACCCAAACAAACAAAGTTTTTGCATACAGGGGACATTAGCAGTGCACTATGCACCCCTGACCACCGCACACGCCTGCTGTTATAATACAGGGAGATTCCAGCCATTATGATGGCTTGGGGAATTTCTTATTTTCTGCCTGTTGGTTATAATTTTGTGTGCCTGTAAATGTTGTGTCCAGTAAATAAATTAAATGACTTTCTTGTTGTTATTATTCATTCATTAATTCAAAGCCTTACCAGGGTCGTGAGCACCCGGAGCCTATCCCAGGGTCTCGAGGCAGGGACTCACCCTGGGTGGGGTGCCAGCCCACTGCAGGGCGGTTGTTAAATGTGAAAACACTTGACACTGGCATGCCATAAGAGCTTCTGGAAAGACAACACCAAATAAAGTTCAAAAAGAGCTTATATTAGGCCATTAACTCCCTCAAGAACACACAAGTGGTCCCCCCTGCAGGTTCCTCCACTATGTGGATGCTGAGCAGTCTGTTTGATGTTGACTCTGTAGTTAGCTTGTTCTGTCTTTAGCTTTGTTCAGCAGCTAAGCTGGCTTAATGACAGGCGGTGATGACAAGAAAACCAAAGTGATTGACAAGGGGGTTGCTTTCAAGATATCAACTTCGCTGGGAACACAGTCCAGAAATAACTCTAAAGAATGAAGGAGTGTGATGATGCAGCTGATCCTTGAAGGAGAAAAGGGTTTGTGGTGGTTGACATAAGAAACAACTGAAAACCTTGGTTGCTGACATAGAATAGGTCACTTGGTTGGTCTTATATCAAGGTATTCCAGGAGTTGACATCTGAGCATAAGACCCCTTCATCCCCATCAGCTCTGCAAATGGACCAAGATCAGTCTCTAACGAATGTTATATAGGACTACGTTACACACCGGAGTCACACCAAGATACTGAGAGCGCAATGGAATCGGCCAAACAGGGATGTCCGCAAACATGCAGATAAACCTAGATACAGATATTTAATTTCTGTATTCTGAATACATATTCTGATCATTTGTCATCATTTCATTACAGACCAACTCTGCATAACTCACATATGTAAATAGGTCCTTAGCAAGTGTTGCTAATATCACACATGCAGCTGGCAATTATCCCAGAAATCAAAAGCAAATCTTATTACACTGTAGGAAAAGTTTCCCAGCATCCGACGGAACTGGGACTGGAGTTTAATCATAGTGTAATCAAAGGGGTTTTTAACAAGCAATTACTGAATACAGATGTCACGCCTTCTGCCGTTCCTACACATCCCCTGAATACCAATCATTGCTCTGGTCCTTATGTACAGTATATCAACGTGTTCCTTGTGGAAGCCCAGAATCCTGTGTAGTTTAAATTTCCACAGAAACCTGGTTTGACTCAGAATCAGTAATTCCTTAAATTAAATCAAAATTAAATTAGATTTTACAAATCCAGGCAATGGCTGGAGGCATCAAGGAGAAATCTGGAACCGAACCTGTGTTCTCCCTACCCGAACTCACGACTTTTCGTGAAGCCATCATGACATAAAATCTATTCAAAAACGTGCTGCGATCACGCTTTAGGACATTTTTTCGTACTAGGACGTTTCACTACCCTATGTATTTTAATGTGCAGTGCGTTAACACTGCCAGTATCAGCGCTAACTGGTGACAGTTAGGGTTAGGGTGAGGATTAGGGTTATGGTTAGGGTTAGGGTGAGGTTTAGGGTTAGGGTGAGGGTTAGGGTTAAACAAAAACGATAAGGAATCAACTAATTATTATTACACTTTTACTGGGAAATGTGTATTATTTTTTCACAATATTGCATAAAAGCGTTCGTTCATAGGCTACAACAGAAGTCAACTTGACATGAGCTGGAGACAAAGACGGTGAAAAACTCTTTTTAGCTGACCTGCGCTAATTTCTCTCCTACAGTCCCTCAGTCACCAGTTAGCGCTGACACCAGTGTTACGCAGTGCGCATTACAAAACATAGGGTAGTGAAGCGTTGTTTTAGCACGAAAAAAAGGCCTAAAGCGTGATCGCAGCACGTTTTTGAATAGATTGTATATCGTGATGGCTTCACGAAAAGTCGTGAGACCGGGTTGGTTCGCCACACCAGCTCACAAAATAGCAACTACATTTTTTTTTTTTACCAACAAAACAAATCTTGTTACTTTTTCCTGCTTTCTTTGCATTTATTTTAATGTTAACTTTTCTAACAGAAAGACAATTTGCACAGGAGCCTATGACTTTTGTATATAGATAGATATATAGATAGATAGAGAGAGAGAGAGAGAGAGATACATAGATAGATAGATAGATAGATAGATAGATAGATAGACAGACATACAAACTCTTCGATCCTAATGGAGAGCTCTCTAAATAAAGGGAGAGTCATACAGAACAGACAGCCTGCCGCCACCTAGCGGATGGAGAGGGCTCGGCTGGAGGGGCTGGGTGAGCGGCTCGCCTGGCGCTCATTCCCGGAGCTCAGCTGCATAGCAGTGGCTGTGGCTGTGGCTGGCCAGCAGAGTGAAGTCCAGCCAGTGCTGGCGCGGTGTTTACGCACGAGCTCCGTCCGTAGCGCCTGCAGTTCAGCTCCAAACTGAGAGTAAACTGACGTTGAAGAGGAAAACTTTAAGGTCGAATGAGCCTCTCGTCCTTGGAGGGATTGGTGGTGAAGTCTGTTTAGACTACAGATTGCAGGGTAAGTAAACTGATCTGCCTCTCTATATAAACTCAGACAGACAGGTGGATACATAAAGTCACATTATTCTAATCTCTTTTCCATCTAGTCCATCTCTCTCCTTGGAAGATTTGCATTTCCTGCAGGAAACTAGTATTACACTAGTACTGTGCACAAAGGTGCTTTGAGGAGTCACTTTTGGTTGCCTAAAAAACCATGCTGGAAAAAAGGTGTTTGTGAGTGTGCAGAACCTTTTGCAGCTTTGAAGGTCCTTCACATAATTTAAAGCTTCTTTACCAATTTAGGTTCTTCACACTCATATCTCATTTACAAAAATGATTCTCTAACGAGAGTTAGAGCTCTTCTGTTGTATTGCATGAAGAAGCGTTTTTTGGCACCTTTACTTTTACGAGTGTACTGGAATTTTTATAGGTCTCTTAATACATTTCTAAAGTGAAAGATTTAGTATAACAAATATGTTTTTAAAAAATATATAGGGTAAAACTGTTCAGGCACCATTGTATATATATTTATATGGGTGTTATAATGGCACCTGTCACAGTGGGATTTTTTAGGCAGCAAGTGGACAGTCAGTTCTCATTGTGTTTAAAGTAGGAAAATGAGCGAATGTAAGGGTTTGAGTGAAGTTGACATAAGCCATAATTGTGATGGACGACTGGGTCAGAACCTCTCAAAAACAGCAGGTCTTGTGACCTATAGTGCAAGGAAGGACAGTCAGTGAATTGCTGACAGGGTCATGACTCACTGATGCATATGTGAAGCAGAGGCTAGCTCATCTGGTCCACTCATACAGCCGTAACGCAAACTACTGAAAAAGTTCATGCTGACTGTGATAGAAAGGTGTCAGAACAACCAGTACATCACAGCTTTCTGCACATGGTGCTCTGTAGCCACAGCCTGGTGCGCCCATGTTGGCCCCTGTACACCAACAATTCATAAATGAACAGGACCATGAGGCAATGGGAGAAAGTGGCCTGGTCTAATTAATTTTCTTTAACATCATGTGGATGGTCAGGTGTCTGTTTTTCAGTTACCTGGAGAAGAGATGGCACCATGGTGCAGTATAGGAGAAGGTGAGAGGGTGGAGGCGGTGTGATGCTGGAAAAGTGTGGATGTTACATTAAGACATAGCACTTGCCTCAACACTGTTGCAGATTAAGTTCACTTCATGGAAACAACATAATGGCAAGGGCCTCTTTCAGGTGGGTAATACCCCCTACCAAACTGCAGAAATTTTGGAGGAATGGTTTGAGGAACATGAAAGAGTTTTTGACTTGGCCTCCAGATTCCCCAGATCTCAATCTAAGCGTCTGTTGGATATGCTGGACAAGCTAGTCTGGGGCCGCTCCTCACAACCTTACTTAAAGGGGCAGGTGGTAGCCTAGTCGTCAAGAATAGTGTGGAATGTTATATAAGTGTAGAGGAACTATAGAAATCCTATAGTTTGGTCTTGTATATTGCACTACTTTCTTGTAAACTCTGAATATATGTTCACTCATCACATCCTAACTGCTGAGCTGAAACCATCAGTCTTTTTTCACACCAGTAATGTCTTTGTGCTCATAGACTCCACTACTGCTTTCTCTTAATGTGCCTGTATTCCTCTTAATGCTCCAGCCTAGTGATGTCAGATGGAGACATTACCCCTTAATGCATCTGCAAGTATGCATATGTACACCACAGCACTGGGCCATCCACCCCCACCATTACTGGCAGTCTTGGTCCTTAAGGGCTATTAGCCACAATCATGGCCACTTTTACAGCTTTGTTCAGATGAAGCCCATATTATGCCTAGGTTTGCAGGAATTAGATCATAGATAAATGGTGTTAAAAACAACTGTGTGTTGGTTCAGGAAGTACTAAACCAGCAGAAAAACTGTGTCAGTTTTCAGGGGCTTGCTAGACTGTCTGAAAAGTACCTGTAAAGCTCAGCTCATTATGAGAAAACCTAGTCCATAGTACAGGTCAAGAAAACCTTTCCTGATTTGTGTTAAATCAAGAAAACCTTTCCTGATTTGTGTTAAATCAAGAAAACCTTTCCTGATTTGTGTTAAATCAGGAAAACCTTTCCTGATTTGTGTTAAGGGCTAGGTTCATTATATCAGTAAGTCTTTTGCATGTAGCATCAGGACTTGAACATGCCCTGTGAAAGGTAGAGAATGTGCTGAATACCCATAGTCTTGTGTTTCAGTGAACTGTTGATTACTCACTGACCACGAAACATGAGATGCACTGACCTAAGATGAGTGCAGAGTCCGCAGGCACCACAAGGAAACTCTGAAAGTAGGGCAGAATGTCAAAACAAATTAGCTTCATTTTGAAATGGTAGTGACAAACTAATTAGCTCTATCCCCCTTTAGTTATTTAAAGCCACAACAGTAAGTCTAGACTAAGAGAACATTCCGGGGAGGAGGTGTGACGAACCGAATGCTTTTGCTCCGAAAAAAAGTGATTGTGATAAAACTGAAGCTCAAAAGACGTAATTATAAACTTTACATTAGTAGTACATCATGAAATGCATTACTTTCATTTGTCTCTATCTCATTCTCTCTCTTTCCACCTCTCTGTCTCTCTCTTCGTTTTCCTGCAGCTGCAGTGTTACATACCCAATCTTTGTTCTAACTACACAGTTGCTTGATGATAATTAAGCTGAACGACAGGGCCATTTTGTCCTCAGAATAACTACAATAATCAGCTGTCGCAGTGATAGCAGGGTGTCAATTGTAACAACTTGTTTTTCTGCATCTACTTCCTGCTTGTTTCTTTGCAGTTATGTTTGTGAAGCCCACCTCTCTCTGATGGTCCAGCATCTCAGTGCCCTCTGGGTAGGAGATGCCTGTGTCCTGCCATGCTGCACTCAGTGGGCTCCCTGTTCCTGCGACTGATGTTGTCTTGCCTGCTGCTCCGAGTGCTCGGTCAGTACTGGGGTCTGGCAGGTTTGGCATTATGCAGGAAGTGAAGGCAATATGGCTTTAAGGTATATTGTAAAGGAGAAACAGACTCAAATTAGTTTCTAATCTGTGAGATCCTATGTAGAAATTAAATATACTGTGATCTTATAGCAATATATTTTACTTTATTATTTAATATGGATAATTACTGATGTCTTAATGTTTAATTTTAATTCTGAATAGGATTTTCATTTCTGAAAAAAAGAAAAATGTAATTTATTGAAAGCATTCCAAGTATGTTTAACTAATATTAAACAAATCATTCAAGTTATAACCCATAATTTAGCACTGAAAATAATTATCTAGCAGACTTCCTTACTGCCATACAGGTTTGTGCTGTTACAAACAAATGGCTAGACTTCTTCCCCCTACTTGTTTAATGAGTAAAAGGTGGACATCACCACATATTGTACTGAAGTAGCAGCTCAAGCATTACTAATGTCAAGTGGAGGATAATCATTTAATTGGAAATTATGGGTTTATTGACCAGGCCTAGGCTCCGGGACCCGCCAGATATTGGCCGGATGTCCGGACAGCTGCTACTGCTCAGAGAGCTGGGACGGGGGCCTATCAGTGCGGTGCAGCAACATGAACCTGCTCAGTGTTCCCCGCGACCTGCCCAACCAGACACGCCGCCTCTACCTGGATTATAACCTGTTGGTCAGCGTGCCTGCAGACTCCTTCCTGGGACTCCCTCTGCTGGCCGAGCTGGACCTGTCCCACAACAGGCTGGTGCAACTGGAGCCGGGAGCCTTCCGAGGCCTGGATGACTCACTGACCAGCCTGGACCTCTCCTCCAATCTGCTGGAGACCTTGGACCCAGAGGCTCTTGGGGAGCTGCGGGCACAGGCCAACCTCACCCACAACCCCTGGACATGTGATTGCCGCCTGCAGGTTGCTATGCCCCAGCTGCAGCTGGAGCCGTCCTCCTTGGCTGGAGTGGTTTGTAACAGCTCGGAGCCGGAGGACGTGGGGGCCCGTGGTGTGCCTTTTGTCCTAGTAGCCGCCGATCTGGACCTCTGCGCTGCCCTCAAGAGGACCACCGATGTGGCCATGCTAGTAACCATGTTTGGCTGGTTCACCATGGTCATCTCTTACCTGGTTTACTATGTGAGGCACAACCGAGAAGATGCTCGGCGCCATCTGGAGTACCTTAAGTCGCTTCCTAACAAGCAGGGCAGGACAGAGGAGTCGTCCACCCTCAGCACTGTAGTGTGAGTCTAGCTCAAGTTGTGACAAAGTTGCAAATTCATCTTCTTGCTGAATTGGCAATGATTACTTGGTAGTTTGCATCATGATAATGTATGTTTTATCCTACTGGTTTCTTATACAGTAGGAAAACAGACTATATTCGTTCTTAAAGGCCTTCTGTAAAAAAACAAAGTTTGGCCATTAAAAATGATTATTTAGTTAATCATCAACATAATTGGTAAAATACTAGAGTACTAATATCAATGAAAGTATCAGCCCAAGCTAATAATGTGTCTTTTTTCAGTGTCATTTTGTTGCTTTGGAAAAAACTGAAACACCATCAAATAGTATTTGATGATGGTGTACAATAATTGTGGTCCTGTTCACCCACACTTTATTGTCAAAAATGGGCACATGCAAAAGACATGTCATTAATTGTATGGTAGAATACACTGTACTTTGTATCCAATGTCGTGTATTGTCTTACTTTGTTTTTATTACACTGTAAAAAAACCCAAAAAATCAATGGTGTTGTCCCCGTCTTAGCTGTGGTAGCTGGAGGGAGTTGCCATAATGTAACAAAGGGGAGGCAGCTGAGAATTACACAAAACTGTCCCTTCAGTCTGTGGAGTTTAACACTGACATGTACTGCTTAAGAGAATGTCTAATGTGGAGCATATAAAATATGCCATTAATATCTACTGCATATGTGACCATTAAAATTTATTGAATTTGCTGGACATGTACATTATTGGCCTGTGCAATTTGAAGCACATGGATTATGTTTATGAACTATTATTTGCTATTGTAAATCTATGCAGTAGAATTTAACCCAAAAATGGCTTTTCAGGAGACAGTCCCAATGGCTGCTGTAGTCCAATGTGTAAATAATCTCTGTTTGTACTGTACTGTATGTAATGCCTGACATAATACACAGATGATGGTACAGTACAATCTTGTGTCTCTTCCTAGGTTCTTTTACCAATGTCCTTACATTGTGTAGGATATTTATGCTCCAACGTATGCGCAGGTCATAACAAGAATCATACCATGAAAGTCACTGATAGCCATTTGCCAGTATAAATAGCTGTAGCTGTACGTCCTTGGTTTTGCTTCAAAGGTAGCATTTCAAAAATCACTCTACTAGCTCACTGACACAGTGCTCCACTGACCAAAGGTCATAAACCTTAATTATGACAAAGGTCATATATACAGTTTAGAGTCCTTTGAGGGCCCATATACATGGAAAACCTTACATTTTTTAAAGTAAATAGTCTTACCTAGCATTTATATGGTATTATATATCTTCAGCAGTTTAGCCCCATCTATTTATGCCAAATTTATCGGAGTCTTTCAGCCTGGACCACTGTTTGAACGAGACACAGTACAGGGCAGTCAGTTAGAAGACAGGCCATTTACCTAAAAACGTTATATAGCAGTCTTAAAGATACAGCAACACAAACAGCCTGCTTAACCCCGCAGGACAAAGAGAGGTAGGAAAATAGTGTTTAAAAAAGAATTCTTACTGTTTTTGTTACTTAAAAACACACAAATGTTGTAAATGGGTCTACCAAAACAACTATCTTTGACTTTCTAAGGCAGTGTCTGAGAATATATGACAAAAAATAAACAAAAATCACACTTCAAAATAGGAAATGGGTGGATGTCAGTTGAGGATCAGAATTATTAGTGACAGCCCAGATATTCAATATGTAAGATAAAATTAGATAAGATAACCCTTAGTCCCATAGGTGCGCGCACACACACACACACAAATACACACACATATATATATATATATATACATTGAAGCTCAAAGATGTATGGATGAGCACATTGATGTGCTCTAAAATTGAACAGAAACAGGATGTGCCTTTGGTTATTAACCTTGTACTCATTAGCAAAACCACATCTGCAATCACGGCCCTGTTTCACTCCAGATAGGATGACACAGCTTGTACTACAGCCGCTCCTGGTTGGACCTAGTCTTCAGCCTACTCATATTACCAGAGGGAGGTTCATGCACTACTGGGCTGAAGCTCCCAACACATCCGTCCTGTCGCCTTTAGGTGCCTTGGTTGGCCCTCGCAGGCACAGTGCAAGTCAACACCTGCTCCTCGTGCAGAGGGAACTATGTATAGCAGACGGCAAAGGCTGCGAGCGACTGTCTTTAAAGCTTCAGAGCTGCTGTGCTATTCTCAGAGCACCTCACAATAGGCGCGAATAACCAAGGGGTCGTACTGGGAACACTTGGGTAACGAATGCTGAATTTAGGACCGCTCTCTGCTTTCATATTCAAATGAGCGTAAAACCCACAGATGATGGTTATCAGTGATTATACTTCTGATAACCCTTTTTTTTTAGTGATGCAGATACAGACATGTTTTACAATATTTAATTTGTAAATAAAAAAAATAACAAAAGAATAAACAAACAAAAAAGAGCAGGGGAAATAAAATTATACTAAGGACAATCATTCAAGAACATTAAATGGGAATAATTAAATCATTCGGCTGTAAACAAAATCAATGATGTAAAATGCTCTGGTCTACAGACACTTAATGACTCAGAATTCTTCACAGCAGTAGGGATGGGAAGCAGATGTCGGAAGAGGTTAATGTTTCCAAAAGCTACAGCGCAGCAACATATTACATAAAATGGTTGTGCAAATACTGCCTGATGGCTACGACATTCTTTTATGAGAATCTTTAGATAAGGTTTTGGCCGAAACCACATTTAAAAAAAACTCCATTCTTAGCATATCAGTGGAGAAAAAGGTTCTCAGAATAAGTTTTTGCATGGTAAATTTTTCATTTCTAACATTACATGAAAAATTCATAAGCCATGTGAATGTTCACTAATGTTCACAACAAATGAAACATATTTGCTTTGTTGACATCATGACTTATGGTTCCTATATATATATAGGAGAGAGGCAGAGATCTTACTGATGAAAGTTAGAAAAGCTTAGTTTGCAGTTTAACCTGTCTTAATGAATTGTGACTGATTTGTGATTTTGACTTCATAGTATCTGTGTTTAGTCTTCTGATTCCTTTTTTTGAACAAGGTTTATTTCTCTGTTTCTATGTTTTTTTTCTGGTCTCACTATGTTCTCTGCCCACTCCACCTCTGCACAGTGCAGGTCGTGCGACAGCTTTCTTATGAACTGAAAGTTGGAGAAGTGAACATGCACATGAGAAACCTCAAGGTCACAACCAGTAGTTCACTGAAGGCCAATCAATGGAGGGGCTTTGAGACCACCACCCACTCTGAAGCTCAGTAATAAAGCATGTGCCTCCTACCTCACTGCACTCCAGAACACAAGGCCAAGTACAGTTTCCACTCAAGCTGTCTTATGAGAACACAGTCTTTAAAAGTTTTGTCAAGTCAGATGGTAAAGAATGGTTTGGTATCGATTGTGACCATTTTCTAGCATTTAATCACTGAGTAGATTCTGACCATAGAGTCTGAGAACAGCTGTGCTGAGAACAGTTCAACACCCATATTATAGCTGGTCAAAAGTGCTCCTATGATCAGAAAAGACTAGGGATGAAAGGATAAATGACAAACTGCAGCAACTTATAACAACTGTACACATATACAGGTCAGTAAATGGAAGTGTAAATGAAAGGCTGTACTTTGATATTATATTCTTTATACAAAATAACCTGTACAATAACTGACTAATGAATTTGTGGGGTTAAACTGGGCATCATTAAAGAGACGCTTCTTCTATTTCTTGCTCCGAACACAGAGTTGACTTGTTCTAGGCGATGTCGTAGTGATAGTAAAACCAGCACAGTAACAAAACCCAGGAAACAGTGGATAGAATATCAACCCCAGGGTGGTTGTATGCCAGGTCCAGTGTCTGGTGACATACTCAGATAAGCACTGCGAGTGAATCAGTCTCACCTCTTCATTCAAAAGAGTGATGAGTGATATTGTCGCTGGATGGAATGAAAGATTCATCAAATGACTTTTCTGCATCACAAGTGAGCGCCATGTTCTGCCTGATATGTGATAAGACTCTGCTGTAGAGGCACAGGACAATGCAGTGTAATCAAAAACAGAGTACGCTCATTAAAGTGAAAGCCCTACGCATTTCATAAAGCGGACATCTCATTTCACCTTTTTTCCTCCTTGCAACAATTTCTCAGTAACTAGCATTTCAGTGATTGCACCAGTTCTAGACTGCACCAGGCCTTTGTGTTTCATCCATTATGATACACATAATACAGCTGTAACAGCTTCCACTCTTCTTGGAAGGCTTTCCACAAGATTTTGGAGAGTTTCTGTGGCAACTTGTGCCCATTCATTCTGTAGAGCATTTATGAGGTCAAATACTGATGTTGGACGAGAAGGCCTGGTCTGTTGGATGGGGTTGAGGGCAGGGCTCTGTGTGGCCAGTCAAGTTCTTCCACACCAAACTCATCCAGCCACGTCTTTATGGAGCTCGCTTTGTGCACTGGCGCACAGTCATGCTGGACTAGAAAAGGTTCTTCCCCAAACTGTGTCCACAAAGTTAGTACAGTGTTGTCCAAAATGTCCTGGTATCCTGAAGATTGCTCTTCACTGCAATTAAGGGGACACCTGAATTCAGTAACTCAGAAGCATATCCATGCATACTCCATGTAGTGTCTCTTATGGTCCACTGTCTTTCTATCCAGCAGATGGTGCTAAAACTTAATTCTTGCAATCATCTCCTCAGAGGCAAAGAACAGGTTGGCTCAGGCATGAACCAACTCTCTTCCAAACGAGTAGTGCCAGCAGGGCTCTCTCTGAACTTTCAGAAGCCCTAGGTGACATCCAACTTGGGAAGGCACACAACTCACCCACTCCAGTTATGCAAGAATAAAACATATGCAAGAATAAAACAAGAATTAAAACTTAATTCAAACAAGACAAGAAAATATATGGACTCACTGTGCTTTTAGAAATAATATTAAATGCATTTGAATTCTTTACATACTTTAATTCTTTAATTCTTTACATACTTTGCGTACCATTTATTACTAGAAGAAGCGCTGATTGCTAACCTCCTTCACAACTTAATTATTGCAATGAAATTCCTTTACAAATATATGCAAGTGCAAAATCCCAAGAGGCAGCAAAACAGGAACTGAGAAAAGTCATGGTGTGTGTTATGTCTGTGGCTGCTGGCACCTGTGCGTCTGAAAGAGTTCAATGACCCCCTCTGTGCTGATGACACTTCAGCATAAAGTCAGTCACAGTTCCTCCTACAAATGAACTGAGCATGGGAAGAGGTAGAATCAAGAAACTTTTGATTCGTTTTACTCAGAGGCAGCTGGTGGCCTAGTGGTTAGGGAGTTCTCCCTGAGATCAGAAGGTTGTGGGTTTGAATCACTGGACTGCAAGTGTCACTGAGATACCCAGCAAGGTACCATCCCCACACACTGCTCCCCAGGTGCCCCTCGTTGGTGGCAGCCCAATTGATGTGTTAAATGCAGAGAACAAGTTTCAAACTGCTAGTGCCACCACTGAGGTCCTCTTCAGCTAAGCACCATCCCCACATGTCAACTGCTCCCTGGGCGCTGTGTTCCTGGCTGCCTGCTGCTTCACTTGGTGAATGAGTTAAAGGCAGAAAAGAATTTCACATGGTTCACACTGTGGTGTGGTGTGTTCATGCATGACTATAAGGGGCCACTTTAATTTACTTTACTTTACTTTATTAGTCCGATAGGTGGGAAATTTGCATTGTTACAGCAACAAAGTGGACAGTACAAGAGAAGAAAGTAGACATAAAACATAAACAACCAGCACGAGGATGAGGGGGCGTGGCGGACGAGGCCTGGACATCACAGTCATCTGTATCTGTACTTTGAAAGTAGCCAATCCAAGAGCGCATTCTCCATTTATTTCTCCATGCTGCTGATTGGTTGCAGCATTGTGACGCATCTCTGGCAGCATCTCTGGCATTTTGTTCTTCTTAAAGCCCTGTATTTTTATTACTGTAAATTAAATTCATTTATTACTGTAGTTACTCTGCTTATACCAAAGAAAACGATAGCGCATACCAAAGAAAACGCATATGCATGAATTACAGTACAGTCTATACAGGGGTAATATCGGTATTTTACATTCTAGCACTGCGAGAGACAGCAGTTCAGTGTAAACTGTACAGTACAAATACAGGTTTATCTTTACATTTTCTTTAAGGGTGAAGTATTAAGCTGAATTTTTGGGGGGCCTATTTAGGGTTTACACTATAAAAATATGCTTTTTTTTTTTTTTTAACTTTTTTTAAACTTACCACAGCACATCTTGACATTAGCCTAGGAGGATCAGCTGACCATAACCCCCCACTACCCCCACCCTAACCCTTATTTATCTCCAGCTGTACTATGCTTTCAGTCATCAACTATGTCCTCTTCCTCTCTTTCCCAGGAGAAAAGCATTCCTTCTGTCTATGTTAAAGTCTTTATATCCTTATGTAACGTTAGCCTGCTTTTCATGACATTCTCTGTTGCTGGGAGCCGCTCTAAGTGGAATTTCCGCTCAGTTTGTCAGGTCCCCTCAGCTGCTCTCAGATCAGATTGGCTGCTGTCCGCTTGCACAGATGACAGATAAGGGACAGGTCTTTTCTCAGCTATCAGCTGAAGCCATCAGCACAAACAATGGCCCAATTACTGCCATTTTGCTGCACATACTTGAGCATAATATGTGTATTTTAGTGTTTAAAAAAGGAGATGTTTTGGTGTGTGTTGTGTGCATCCTGCCTCAAGTGCTATTAGGAAATGGAGACATGTCCATGATAGCAGTTTTGCAAATTCCTGACTTCATCATGCACAAAAAGCATATATTCTTGTGATGTAGCTAACATGCAGAATCTGCTGTAAGTTTAAATGCAAACTCAGCTGACTGTGGCACAACAGAATGCAAGAGAACAGAATGGCTTATTATTGAAGTGAAAGACGTGTGCAAAGCTACACAACCGCACTGATTCTCAGGTAAGACATTCTCACGCACTCAGACAGGATGTTGCGCTTTTAGCAACATGGAGCATGTGCAATGCATTCTGTCATCTGAGCAACATGCACACACACACACACACACACACACACACGCACATGCACACAGAAAAAAACAGCAATACATTGAAAATACATTTCAAGTGTGTGCATCCTGCATGATGGTTGAGAAACCTTTTCAGGCAACATTCTCTACTGGGTAAAATCACCTTTCCACTGACATTGACCCAGTAACTATCATGTTATGGGTAATTAACCAAACACACACACACACACACACACACACACACACAGGAAGAAACAGTAATACATTGAATACTTACATATTTCAAGTGTGTGCATCCTTTCCACATAACTAAAATATATTAATATATTACATAATTCTTTGCATTTTGGTGTCCTTACTTGCTTATTTAAGGAGTAATACATGATAATGGTTGAAAAACTTTTTCAGGCAACATATAAACATTCGTTTCACCCAGTAGCAGTCATGTACTAGGTAACTAACCATGTGCAGACACATACACACACACACACACACACACACACACACACATGCACACAGGAAAAAACAATATTACATTAAAGTCTAACATTTCAAATGTGTGCATCCTGCATGACTAAAAATGATAAATGTTACATTATAAATGTTGAAAAAACTTTTCAGGCAACATTTTCAATTTCTTTGACCCAATAGCAGTCATGTTCTGGGTAACTAATCATGTGCAGACACATACACACACACACACATATGCACATGGACACACATGCACACAGGAACAAACAGAACTACATTGAATACCTAGATTTCAAGTGTGCGCATTTCCACATGACTAAAATTTATTCATATATTACAAAATAATTGTGTGTTTTGGTGGCATTACTTCATTATTTAAGGAGTTTAAGGAGGTTTAGAAATCTTTTCAAGCAACATTCTCTACCTAGTGAAATCACCTTTCCACTTATTTTGACCCAGTAACAGTCATGTTCTGGGTAATTACCACACACACACACAGACCCCCCCCCCCACACACACACACACATGCACTGGAGAATTCAGACTCTGAAAATGTTTTAAATGTATAACAACCACTTTGATCATTTCCACGGTGTGATATACCTCACAATGTTAAAAAGAAGACCACTTATGTATATATGAATATGTGTATGTAAGTTAGCTGATTTATCAAAACATAGCAAACATATTATATTATATGTTTCATAATGGAGACTTGCACTGGTTACATGTTGAAGCATAATGAAACTGGCATTGGTTAAATTCGATTACAAAGATAGTGATGACGTCTGAAACAGTCACTCTCATTCAGACTCAAAGCCTTGAAATCTCCTCGTTCAGATAGTTCTACCACGCTGCAAATACCCCGTTCCAGTTCCATTACCCTAGACTGTACTGCTGTATCTGGTAGAGTAGCATGTCACGATAACTTTCTCAATGAACCATCACTCTCAAGATGTCCATGAAGAAAGCAAACATCACCTACACATACAACTGATCGCATAGAGACATACAACGTTAAAGAAATGTCTATAACCCTTAGAACTTCTATTAATAAAGTCTTTCAACAAATTTCAACAAATAAAATGGTATAAAATAGTCTAAGATCGGTGTTTGCTCTACTACACACTTGCCATTTGCTGCTCTTTCACTTGCAGCACCGCTGCTCGGCCGCTCACCGGACCCCCTCCCTCTGCAGGTTTTCCCCACCCACTTGTGGGCGGAGACTATCCTGAAAGTTCACCGGGGTTGAAAGATCTTGTGTTTTTATCTGTTTATTCCTAAGACCTACAATAAAAGACATTTGGCCGTTTTTGTTCTTTACGGGCATTTGTGTGTGGCACCAATTATAAAACCCCCAGTAACGATTATTATTATTACATGCTTTTAAAATTACTGGAGCTTTGGTTCTATGTGACATAAGAACACCAAACAAAGCTCAGCATGACGTCTGACAACTTGAGTATCAACACAAACCGGAGAAACCGTTGCTTGGCCATATGATGACATTTTAGTGTTGTTGCATTAAGGGTTAAGAACAATATTCTATATTAGTGGAGATATTCCTGATTCTTCAAGTGACACTAGTGGCTTGGAGACTACTCCATTTTTAAACAGGGTCTTGATACAGGACACTCCCAGCTGCCTTTTACTCTGAGTGAACATTTCATGATGGATAGACCACAAATTACTTGGAATAATAACTTGCTATATTAACACCTTATTTTTAGGAGCATCTTTTCCAAGCAGATTTCAAGGTTTTGCCAGGATAAGGATTATATACACAGTAGCTGTGTCTGAAATCACACACTTACATGAGTGCACTGGAATGTAGTGCCTAGTGCGCACTGAGCACTTCCTCCTGTAGTGCACACTGCCGTGGGTAAGTGTTGTCCCAAATGGAACACTGACGTTTTGCACTTAGAGGAAGTGACGGACTAACATTTGATTGTGATTCTCCATAACATGTATTACTTATCTACGACCGCCTAACTGGCTAAAAAACTGCTAACATTTATGTGTGCAAACTTTTCTAAGTCAGTATAATCACAAACTAAAATGATCCATAACTGTCGTCAGAGAGTGACAGGCAGCACACAGCAGTATACATCAGTAAAATAATTGTATTAATGTTACTTTACATTTATATGAAGCAGTTGCCTCCTCTTGTGCTTGCACCAGCATTTCACTGTTGGCCGCCATTATTCAACTCTGAAAACTCGTCGAAAGTCCCTCCCCTTCTGCTACGTAGTCAAAATGGCGTCCGTTTAGTGTGAGTAGTGTCCATCGTTGTGCATTGCTTTTTGGCCATTATGAGTGCATCATCCGGGTACTTTCAGAGCACTGAGTTTTAGCTTGGTTGTCAGTGTGAATGCTCTATGCACTAAAACATTGTGTTAGAAATGTGCAAGTGCGCGAATTTCAGACACAGCTTATATCTAATAATCTCATTGGGTTAAAAGCAGAAACTGTAAGTTAAGTTTGCTGGCTGGTGACAAGAAATGCACTTCGATATCTCTCTGTATCTCCATAAAATATGCGTTATGCTTTATCTTTTTTACATGTTTGCATACTTCCATGCATCTCTGTATAGGGTTGCAAGAGAATCAGAATCAGAATCAGAATCACAAAACTTTATTGATCCCAGAGGAAATTACTCATGTTATGACTTCAAAGTCACACAGAGGCATAGAGGCAAGAGCAATATAAAATACAAAGTTGAAAATAAATGTCAAATAAAAATAATTATAAACAAGGGGATAAGGTATAAAATATAATGCAGTGCAGCGAGTGTAGCATTGAGGCTCTAGGAGGTATAAATAGGATCTGCAAAAAAAGAAAAATGACCTGCAAAACACATCAGAAATGCAAAGCAGCAGGATCTAAGGCCAAAGGGAGCCAACAGCAACCTAGTGCCCCTGCTTACAAAGCACCATAACAAAAAAGAATGTGTATGCGCGTGTGAATGTGTGTCTCTCTGGGAATCCTCCAGTGGTGCATTTTTCCAGCGTGTGTCAGTGGAGGGTAAGCTTGGGTTTCTCTGGGAAAGTCATCAGGGCCAGAACGCAGCAGACACGGAGCATGAAAGAGTTATGTGGACAGGTATGTGTGTGTTGTGTGTGTTTTGGTACAAGTCTGTAAGCCTGTTATATGTATATAAACATGACATGAATATAACTGTATGTGACTTAAAGGAACACTTCAACAAACAATCAAATTTACTCAATTTTCCTCCCCAAATATAGTTGATCAGCTATATTTTGCATTTTCGCTTTAGAGCCGGAGCACTGGAAACACTAGAAGTCAACACTCACCCAAATCCTTCCCATAAAAATACAGCACCAAAACTTTTCTCAACCTATTTGAGCCTTCAGTAAGGTGGTGCAGATTTGATGATGTGGTTTAGGACACTGTATTGACTTACTGTGAGCTATAATAATGGATAGGGCAAGAATTTTGCAAAAACAGGCCCTGTTGTCTATACTTGTCGCCCCAGGGTTCAGCTACACTGTGAAGCTTCCTTCAGTTTTATAGTCGTACCCGGTCCTAAACCACATGCACAAATCTTCTTCCCATAGTGAAGACCTGGATGTGGTTTGAGCGGGATGAAAGAATTTATAGGCATGTATTTATGGACAATATCTGGGTGAGCACTGACTTCTAGTGTTTATTAGCAATGTTGGCCTTGTAGTTGCAGTTCTAAATAAAAAAAAGAACTTTTGGACATTTCTTGGCTGACCTGGAGTAGCACATAATAACACATAATAATTTCGCTTTAATCCCAAAAGCAGTCAATCCTTCATAACGTGTCTGTTTTCAGATGCTTGCGTCTGTAGTTTTGCACTGAACCTATGAGACCTGTCGTCAACACATAATGAAAGCTTATAACCTACCAATTAGCATTAGGCAAACTGCAAGCATACATCACACGTGCCTCAAACCATGTCGGGTTGTTAAGTACCTTGGTTATGTGGTTTCTGACACTGTGTGATATACTGTCTGTATAAATGGGGAAACACAGCAGCAACAGCATTTTAGAAACTTGAATCCTAGCACAGAAGTAATAAATGGATATAAAAAAACAGATATAGAAAGATGCAACAGACTAAAAACGGTTCATACTGCTGCATTTCTGTATGGTAAGCAAATAAATGCTTTATATTCCAAAAGAAATCTTGAAGGTGTTCTTACATGCACACTGAAACAGTGCTGGAGAAACCTTATTTAAATGCTTGTTTGACGTCTTTTGAGCATTGCTTATTGATCTAGGCCAGCATTGCCACATGATTCACCTCACAGAAACTTCTCTAAAGCTGATCCCAGACCAGCCTTTCAGAGTGCATTCTTTCTCCTGTGGTCAATGGGCAGTGAAGGAGCCAGACCAGAATAGAAGAACTGAACTCGCAAAACAAACGGCCACAGAGAGAGGCTTGTTATTTGTTCTGGGTCATTTTTAGACGTTCTAACAAGGGCCTGAGGGAAAGCGAGGGAAACCTAGCAAATGAGGTCAAAGGCCGTCTGATTGGTTAGCTGTCTGACCCGAGGGTCGCTGCCACTTTGACAAAATATGACCGCGCCATGTTTTATACCCTGCGAGTGTTTGCGAGGGACTATATGGCTGATTCCTGAATGGGTTTGGTCTGGCCCTTGGATAAATGTAATATTGTCATTCCAACATTTATTCCAGTTTGTCAGTTGAAAATTGTTTTTTGTTTTTTCCAGTTATTTGACAGTGCCAGCTGCCCTTTTACCATATGTGAAGATTTCATGAAGAGTGGACCAATAGAAATGGCCCAAAATGAGAAACAAATGTACACTACGCTTCAGAATGTGTGCAAGGTGTTGTTAAGTGATACTCTCTTAAAACTTTGGATGACACTGACAACATTTAGCTGTCTTTTCTAATTTCCTATGAAGAAAGAGGCCCACAAGAGCCGTTAGCATTCTGATTATGACCTCTGACCTCACCCGATCTTAGACTGGATTAGAGGTAGCTCCCGTTTAAGTGCCTGGTTGAGCCGCTGGGGAAGAGGGGCTTGGGAAGTGGGCCGTGGGAAGTGTCCCCGAGCTTGTGTGGCCGAGAGAAATGCTTTATTCTGCTCCCTCTGCTCCACATGAGCAACGTCCTTTTCCTGCTTCCGCACAAGGGGACTTTCAGGTCAAAGCGGCTCCTGCTGCCACTGCTCTGAGAGAGAGAGAGAGAGAGAGAGAAAGAGAGAGAGAGAGAGAGAGAGAGAGAGAGAGAGTTTAAAACTTAATTAAAGGAGAATTCTGATTTTTACTGCTTAAGTCAATGGTTTAGATAAAACTAAGCCACCCAGTGTGTTGATGTAAAATACTCAAGTCTAGAGAAAACTTTTAAAGAGTTTAAAGTCATAATTCAGAATTGTTCATAGTTATGGTGCCTTCCATGCCTAAAAAACATTTTCACAGAAAGTTATTGTATGAAAAGGTTACAAATGTGCTGTCTGATGTCTAAGACATTGTACTTACAATAATTTCATGACCTAAGCATGACTTTGACCTAAAACATGTTTTTTATCCATTCATTGCAAAGAGGAATATGCAGTATGTCACACACGCCAAAAAAATGTAAACATTTTTAAAAAGATCGTGTAAACGAGATATATGAGTGTGAGGCACTGGTAAAGGTATTAAAAGTATTCCAATACTGTAAAGGAAGTAGGAAGAACTTAATTTACAGTATTAAAAGGATCTTCAGTATTAAAAGGTTCTTCCCTGGAGGGCCGGTGTCCAGCACGTTTTGTTAATTTCACTGCTCAGAAACACCTGGTTCACCTCACCAGTTAATTGTCAGGTTTAGTGAATGTGTTTGAGTAGGAGAACCATCAA
>JBBPCX010000028.1:7549828-7568617 GCA_037974365.1 Hydrocynus forskahlii | reverse complement strand
GGAGAGAGAGGGAGAGAAGGAGGGAGAGACGGAGACAACACGAACAGGTTACATAACAAACAGAAGCTGCAGATGGGACGTCTGTTATTTGTTTTCTGGGGCCAGTAAATCTTCGCTGTTGTCATTCAGTCATCAGGCGCACGTGTGAGTGAGGAAAACAAAAGACAGTAGTTATTCCAGGTCTAAAATGCTTTTGGCAGTAGGCATGATATTAATAATGCATATTACATTCTGCTTTATATACAGTAAGACTGACTGACGCCCATTTAAGTGCATATTTTTCTACATAGTGTTATTAACAGAGGTTTTTAATCACAGATTAATATAAAATAACCTGTATGTTACTTGAAACAATACATAATGACAGTCATAGCCATAGTCATTCAGTCAGGGAACTGAATTTTGTTCTGTCCCAAGTGGGAGAGCTGCCATAAACTTGGCTAATTACAGCCATATGTATTTCAGAACTTGATTTATGGTTGGAATGTTTTTAGCCTGCCTTCCATAGACATGCCTTATCAGATCAGAATGACTGCCGGGACAAACTGTGGACATTAGGTGATGGATACCGGCTGTAAAGTGAAAGAGGGGCTTGAGGAAAGAGGGACAGATTTATTAAGATGCTGGAAAACCTAGCAGGAGAAAAGTCGTGCCTTATCCAAGTCATGCATCAGCTGTCTTGAGTTGCACAGACAGTGCTGCCAAACCACAGATCACTGGTAAATACACAAGTTAAAGTACAAATTAAAATGACCCAAGAATGTTGCTTCACTAGACTGTGTGTGTTGCGCTCTCGAAAAAGAGCCCTTTAATCGACTGTCACCAGCATCTTTCTTGTCAACGTGCGGTGAGTAAGAGTTCAAAAAGCAAGGGTGTGTGTGAGAGAGAGAGTGGGGAAGAGTGCACGAGTGAAGCACAAGGCAGGCATACCTGTTTAAGGTCCATTTTATGTAGGAAGGTCCTGTAGCGTGCCATGACTTTCCTGCAAACAGTACAAGATCATAAATCATGGTGATGGATTTCTCAGTAGGAGAGGCTCTGCATTGTGTAACACATGTACAACTCTCACATCCTTTGCATGGCCAATTGATTGGGTGCAGTTTTGAGCTCAAAGAACACCTTTTCTTAGGAACACCTATAACTGCACCTATAACCAATCCATCATGCACTCAATCTGAAGTAATTTGCTGCTGAAAGCTTTCACTCTCGAAATAATTGCACAAAGGAGTATTAATTGGGTGTGTCACCACACCAAGAGTGCAGTGACAGTTCCTGCCTTTGTATAGATATCATAACAAAACCACAGAAACTGGATGTATTGGAGCAGTTTTTAATGTAAACAAAGTGGATGTTTGTATTATAACGTTTCTGCTCTCTGCTTTGTGTCGTCCAGCCTCAAAACATTTTGCTGACCAGTGCCCAGCCGCTGGGGGATATCAGGATTGTAGATTTTGGCCTGTCACGGCGCGTAGACAGCACATCGGAAGTCCGAGAGATCCTGGGCACACCGGAGTATGTGGGTGAGTCAGATTTAACTGCAGTCTCTGCAAAAGTGCATGCGTTGGAGAAAGACTTTTAGGTAATACATGTAACTGTATTTGGACAATGTAGATGCATTATGGATAATTTTATTGACAAGAATTAGTGCATGATGTTGTCTGGCTCATTTACCTTCGAGCCATGTGGCTATGCAGTCTGAGATGCATATGGATTTTGTACCTGGTCATTTTTGTTTTGCCAAATGAGGTCTGTTAGTGTTTAATATTTGCACTGATGATGTAATTGTGTTACCATTAGGAATTAACAGTCTGATTCCCTTTACCCACAGCTCCTGAGGTTCTGAGCTACGAACCAATCACCACAGCTACAGACATGTGGTAAGTAAGAGTTCAAAAAGCAAGGGTGTGTGTGTACATGCATGAGTTGCATGGCGTACTTACTTGATTAGAACTTTGAGATCAATAAAATATAGAAAGCTCCTCTTGTGTGCTGGTGCCATCCTATTAATATTATCAGATTAAAACAATCACCATCTTATGTAAAGCCCTCTTTACAGCCCTCAGGTTAATTAAAGGCTGTCCACCAGAATGACTGTGAAAGGTTTCACAGAAAATGTGCCATGTGTTGATTCCTTTTCATTGATCACACTTATTTTATATCCTGCAGGAGCATTGGTGTGTTGACGTACGTGATGTTGACTGGCGAGTCTCCTTTCCTGGGTGAGGACAAACAAGAAACCTTCCTCAACGTCTCCCAAGTCAATGTCGACTACTCCCAAGATGTTTTCCATGGAATCTCTGCCCTCGCCGTGGACTTTATCCAGTCTCTGCTCCACAAAAACCCGAGGTAAGGCAAAAGGTAGTGGTTAGCACTTTCAAAGAAAGATGTTGGAGAACCGACTAAATCTACTCTTTAGTCAGTTTTCTAAGGTCTACTCTTGCTGCACAGCTGTCAAAATCTGATAGAAGTACAATTGATAAATCATCTGATTTAGACTACACTATATAGAGATCAGTAATATACGGCCACTTCCACTCTCCATCTTCATAGTACCTCCACTTCAGAAATCAAAACCAGTCAGAACCTGAAACAGCCAGAAGGCCTCAGGTTATTTTCCGGACACACTTTTTCAGAAGTAGTTATTCCTCATTAAAATTTTAAGCGCTAGAGGTCTGAAGTTCTTGGGAAATGACAGATTTATCTATTTCTTCATCTTGATGCTATAAATCTAGCTGTATCTAAAAAAAAAATTATCATCTTCTGCTCCAGTTGCATTTAAGTGAGCTTACATAACCTGACTGATGAAGCAGCAGGACTTGGCTTTGCTCCTCTCAATGAAAAAATAAACACAGCGTTCTAATCTTGGGTCTTAATCTCATTAAAATGCAATGGCCTCTTGGTTTCCAGTGTACAGTTAGGTGACCCCACTCTCCTGCCGTTTTCCCACATTACTCCAACTCCCTGCTGACGCTGATGCACAGCAGTGGCCGTTTTGGCTCAGCCGGTGTGACTCATGGCAGCCCGGGTCCGTCACCACTGCAGCCCAGTGAGAAATGATGGCAGCCTTTGCCTCTGATCCAGCATCATAATCTGCACTTACTAAAACTTTATAGCCACAGATCATCGACGGTATGACAGACGGAGAGGAAAAACGAGAGAGGTTAAAACTATGTGGAAAAATTCTTCTGTGTGCAAGTAATCCTGAAGAGAAGGAAAAAACCTGGGGAGAGGGAAAGGGAGAGAAGTTTGAGTACTGAGGTTTCATGGAACTGCTGGAAAAAAAACGGGAATCCGTGGCCTCTGCAGTGTCAACCTGAAATTTTAGACCACAATTATGAAGTGCTTCACCACACATTTGGTTTCATCTGTATTAACTAAAATTGACCTGAAGTGGGTCTGCACAGTGTATTGTCTGGTAGTCAGTGTTGGCCTCAGCGTGCACATATTGATACCGATGTCTCAGAAGCAACAAGCATACCAGCATACAATGAAAGTATTGGCCTCTATCCAATCACTGAATTCTTTTCTGTGTTCTGTGAACGCAGATGTCCTGGATAAAGTAAGGAAGTCACATCATACAATTAGAATATTACAAGGCAACATTTCCATTATGCAGCAATAAAAATGTAATGTTTTGTCTGTATTGTACAGCCCAGCCATAAAGAAATGTTACTTGAAGTGCTAATGCTTACAAAATGTCTTGTCTTTTCTTTAGAAAACGAGCGACAGCAGAGGAGTGTTTGAACCACCCCTGGTTAAATAACACCCACTCTCACCCCCACGGTGCTCCCACATCACTTGAGGAGCAGGAAGCCAGCCAATCAGAATCAGAGCCCGAGAGTCCCGCACCTTCCCCAGAAATGGTCGTCATTCCGGTGTATCCCACATGTCCCGGGCAAGGTGACCTGAAGACAGGCCGGGATGCCTTCAGTTTTTCAGAGCCGTTCCCAACCCGCCCTGAAATACAACAGGAGCTCATCTGCTAAGAGTGACGGGCATGACCATCAATCGTCGGGGGTCTGAGTCCATTCCTCTGCTGATGAAGTTCTTCACTGTCCCACACTCCAAACCTGTCCGCACTGGTGTGAGCTGGTTTGTATTCGACAGCGATGATCCACTCAGGTGTTTTGGCCCCCAACTGTATGCTTGTGTGTGTGCGCTGTGAGTGTGTGTGTGTGTGTGTGTGTGTGTGGGTTGACTTTCCCTTGTCTTTAGAGATTTTATGCACTTGTCTCTGCATCAGGTGGAGAGTGCACAAGAAAGCTCTTAACAAGCCCTTAACAAAGTATTTGTAAGTTATTAATAAAGTTATTTTAAGTATGGGTTGTATTTTCCATCTGAATTCAGCAAAAAAAGAGCTTTATTTATGGTTTCTCCTCTGCATACGTGCACCTCCGCCCACACGCCCACTGTCCGGTCAGTGTAAATAGGAGCTTCTGTTGGAACTCATTGTTGGTCTGCAGGGCTGAAGCTCAGACAGAGCTGAACTGTGGCTAATCCTTATCTGGAGATGATCTGAACTTTGAACACAATGAATGTTGATGAGGTCAAGGACGACAAGGACACTGATCTGATTGGCTGACTGACGCATGTATTGATGAAGCAGGATCTCTCCATCTGCTTAAAGATGGTCATGACTGAGGTGTATGTGTATCTGTGTGGGCTCAGAGGTGTTTTCTTCTTTGCCTTTTTCCTCCACAGTGGACCTGTTTGGACTTGCATCAGGTTCTTCAGTGTTGAATAGTATCAATGGATGTTCTGTGGAAGCGACTTTAAAAGTTTAGGGGGTTTTTTTGTTTGTTTGAGCACTTTTATTTAAAAAAAATGAAAAGAAAAAATGTTTAACCTCGTAACAAGTGCTAGGAAGCGGCAAAGTGCCAAAGACTTGTTAACATGGTTTGAAAAAAGCACAGTGTAGTAGAGTTAGAGATGTTCACACACCCGCACTCCACTACTGTAACCTCTTTGTCACCGTTCTCCACCAAGTGCCATCAGCACCATGTTTCTGTTCCGTACTTGCTAAAGATGTTTTGCTTTTGTTGCACAGATCTTCATGTATCATACTCCTGTTTTGGGGCCTTTTTTCTTTTATCTGAACGGTTTTTTGTGTGTGTACTTCATGTTCTTTCAGGGCCTCAAATAGGTTTGGGGGGGGGGAAACAAAGTGGCCACCTCACAAGATGTCCCGTAGCATCATTTTGTAGACCACCATACCAATGATGCAGCGGGGGCCCTTTGGGTTTAAATTCTGCTTACTGGCATTGGAATGACTCAACAGTCTATCTTGGGCTAATTCAGAATGCGCTCTGGGAGATGGGAATTATGGGAGAAAACATTTTCAGAAGGAGTGTATATTAAAAAAAAAAATGTAAATGTCTGGTTTTAAAAGTAAACATTGTGTAAAGTATTTTTCTATTTCCATTGTATTTGAAGATGTAAGAAAATATAAAGATTGTGTTTATTTAGAATTTTATACTTGTTTCCTCTGTGCTTAAGGCAAATTTGCACTTGTGTCCAAATGAACCATCACTTGATGAGTTCAGTGTAATTGGCATTGCTGGCAAAGTATTGAACAATAATAAACATGAGTTTTTTTTGTATTAAAGTGTGATGTTTATTTGGGTTTTTGAGTCCCTGGACTAAGTCATAATGTCTTTTCATGAGGTTGTCTCAGAATAATGTGACCACTGTAGGTCTGAATTAACACAGGAGCCAATTCATCACGTTTTATTGTTCGGTGTGAAAGTTTTAAAGGGGCTTAGTAGAGGTTTAGAAGTGGCTTTCTGCAATCTGATTAGCTAAACATGAGCACAACACAGGAAATTCCAGCCCCTGAGAGCTGTGTTCTGCATACCTCAACACACTCATATTAGAGATGAATACTCGCAGCATCTCACTCTCATTCCTCACTCCATTCTTACTCACAAATAAACTGAAATTAAACAGTAGAAATGTGGCCAATAGTTCTTGCGTTATTGTGCCTTTCCTGTGAAGTTTGGCTCCTTTCCAATATACACACTGAAACACATGTGGGCCTCAGGAGTTTCCGTTTCCCCGGGGAATAAAAGGAACGTCCTGCTGTTTTCCAGCCTGGAATGTGAAAGTTCTAATGTTCGCTCTCTCTCTCGCTCCCTCTCGCTTTCATGTAAACAACTCTGTTTAAATACAAAATTGATAGGGGAAAAGTATTCAGATACTACTAAAATATTTATATATGTTGAAATAAACATGCACTGATCAGCCATTAAAACCACCGACAGATGAAGTGACTAACATTGGTTATCTCATGACAATGGCACCTGTGTTGGGATATATTAGGCAGCAATTGAACAGTTAGTTCTTGAAGTTGATGCGTTGGAAGCAGAAAAAAATGGGCAAACATAAGAATCTGAGTGACTTTGACCAGGGCAAAGAGGGATGACTGGACAGCCGGGTCAGAGCATCTCCAAAACGGCAGGCCCTGGGGGTATTACCAGTAAGGAGTAAGTAGTGTTTACCAAAAATAGTGCAAGGAGGGACAGCCAGTGAACTGGCAAAAGGGTCATGGGCACCTAATGACCAAAGGCTAGCCTGTCTGGTCCTGTCCCACTGTAGACCACGTACATCCTTTGGTATTCCCTAATGGTAATGGCATTTTTTCAGCAGGATAATGTGTCCTGCTACACTGCAAACATTGCTCAGGAATGGTTTGGGGAACATGATAAAGGGCTCAAGGCGTTGACTTGGCCTCCAAATTCCCTAGATCTCAATCTGATTGAGCATCTGTGGGATGTGCTGGACAATCTAGTCTGATCCATGGAGGCCCTGCTATGAAACTTACAGGACTTAATGGATCTGTGGCTAATGTCTTGGTGCCTGATACCACAGCACACCTTCATGCCTTGAGCTCTTTTGGCATGGGGAGGCCTACATGATATCAGGCAGTTGGGTCTAATGTTATGGTGTATAAATAAATGCTACAAATATATCCAGTCAATATCCAAAGTAAATCTAAAATAAAAATGTTCTCATGCTGACCTTATTACCTGTTATTATAAAAGACATTGGCTATGAAGATTTTACTCAGCACATGGCAATCAAAGTAAAGATGAAGGGGCTTCCTAAAGTTCTCATGGACAACATTATTAAACAATACATTGTGTGTAAATTAGAAGTGGATATACATAGAGGGGCCAGAAAACCTATGTTGGTCCTCTGCATTTCACGGAGGCATAGACCCTACAAGACCTCTGAAAGAGCCTCGTGGTATCTGGCACCAAGACGTTAGCAGAAGATCCTTTAAGTCCTGCGAGCTGTAAGGTGAAGCCGCCATGGATTGGACTTGTTGTTCCAGTACATGCCACAGATGCTCAGTTGGATTGAGATGCTTGACTGGGGCCAAATCAACAACTTGAACTTTTTGTCACGTTCCTCAAACCATATATATATATTTTTTTAACTAAAAGAGGCCACTAGCTTTAAGACATATCAAAGCTATGGAGGAGTGTACCTGGTCTGCAATGATGTTTAAATAGCTGGCACATGTCAAATAGACCTCCACGTGAATGCCCAAACCCAAACTTCATAGCAGAACATTGCCATGAGCTTTAGACTCCATTCACTGGGTTGTCTTCTCCTACTGCCAACGCCTCCGGTCATAACCTTCTTCCATTGCACCAAGGTCCAGTTCTGATGCTTGCACGTCCATTGCAGGTGCTTTTGACAGTGGACAGTGGTTAGCATGGACAGTCTGACCAATCTACAGCTACATGGCTCCACACTCATTGGGGTGTGTGGCACACTCCTCACATAATTAGCATTAACCATTTCACCGGCTTCTGCCAAAGTAGCCCTTCTATCAATCGAATTAGACAAGCTAACATTTCTTACTCCCTAACAAATCTTGGGGACCCAGCACCTTGTCCCCAGATGCTCAGGTCTTTACGCCTGCCCATTTCTCCCACATCCAACATGTTGACCACAAGAACTGACTGCCCACTTGCCATCTAATATATCCCAGACCTTGACATGCGCAGTTGTAATGAGATTTGCTCCCCCTGTGAGCAGTTTTAATGTTTTGGCTCATCACCTGGATACTTGTTTCCCCTGTTTGTACATGCCTATATACATATGCATGTATTTATGGTTGTCCTTTCTTAGCCCTGACCGTTTCATGTGATGTAAACAGTAAGGTATGCCTAGCCCTCCAGCAACCACAGTTACATAGAACATTCCAGGAAAAAAGGATTTAGAACTCAAAACATCTTTAAAAATAGGGGAATCTCTGGAGATCAATGGCCTGAACTCCTTACCTAACATTACATAACCTAAAGACAACAGCAAGGAGGCTCTGGTGGGGGATGAAATAACAAAACATTAGAGCTTGGATTGTGAAGTTTTTAAATTATACAGTAGATGGTAAGCCACAATAAAAAATAATAGTAATAATAATAGTACTCAGTCTCCCAAAAGTAATTATACACACTAGTAGTAATTTACAGTTGTATACATGGTAGTATGAGTTTACGATACAGACAAGGCCTAAAAACATCTGAAAAATGAAGATGTTAGTGATTAGTCATTAGATGCCCATGTTGTTACATTCATTCATATTATTGTTCCCCCGCTCCATCTTTCACGTTTGTGTTTTTGTCTTCCTCACTGTGTTCCCTTTTCTCAGCTTGACTCCACACTTTTCCCACTGTCTCCTTCCTGACCTTTGAGCTGTTCTGTCACTTTCCTTCAGGCGCAGATCAGGCAGCTTGCATAACCAGGACATTCCTTTACGGCTCTGCTCCTTATTTCTGTCTCATTAAGGTTGGAGAGAGGCAGATCATGAGGATTAAGATGATGACTCCTGAGTGCTGAGAGGCAGGCGTCTGTAGTTCATGAAGTGTGTGTTGTGTGTCTCTGCTTCAAGTCATACATAATACAGTCAAATTTTTTTCTTACAGCCAGAGGTGCGCAGATTAGCCTGAACACATACTGAGGTAAAAGTAGCGTTAATAACAGCCAAGAAAAAACTGGCTTCTGTAGAAGTGCACATATGGCAGGTCAAAAAAACTGCTTAAGCACTGAGTTCAAGTCAAGTCAAGTTCCCTATTAACTCTGATGGTTGCTGTGGTGTTTAAAGTGGTTACTAGAGTTTTACTAAGCAGCTACTGTGGTATCTCTGGTGGTTGCGAAGGGGTTACTGGGCAGTTCCTGTAGTGTTTCAGGTGGTTGCTAGGTTGTACTTCATGATTGCTATGGTACTCCAGGTGGTTCAAAGAGTGTTCGTAGGTTTCTAGGATGTTAAAAGCCCACCATTCCTGATCAGACTGAAAATTCTGGAATCAGATCATGCGATATCTCAAAAACTACAGCATGAGTGAAAAAACTATGACAGCAGATATATGGTAAATAAAAGAAAATGCTCAACGAAGTTCAAGTCCATCAACATTTTTGCTTGAAACTGAGGAACTGGAACCAGCTACGACCCATTTTGCTCGGAGCACTTAGAGTAGGAGATCCCATAACGAGAACGACTTTGTCTTTGGCCTACCACACAAGTGGATGTCCATTTGAACGTGGCCTAATTTTCTTCATAAACGTAAACCTTGAAGCAATAAGAAAGAGAAAAAAAAAACCTTATCGTAAATAGTAGGAGGGGTGTGTAATTCTATTGTAACAAACTCGCCCTCGGTCATCTACATTTGAGATTAGGAAAAAAATTGTTTACATCTGTGGCTGAATTGTTTCTTGGCTTTAAATGCTGTGATTCCACAGTTAGTGTTTCGCTGAGTCCCAGAGAGAAGAGAACAAAAAGGAGAACAGGACAATGAGTGTCAGGCAGTAATATGTTTCTCACATAGCCGAAGTACATTCCTCAGCCCTCCAAAACATACTTCTTGCTGTGTGTGTGTGTGTGTGTGTGTTTCTTGAGTATCCCCTGTGGCACAATTGCATTCTTCCCAAAAATACACAAATGCTTTTGGTCACACATGGCTATTTTCTCTCCTGGAGAGAGACAAAAGTTGTGAGCGGGTAACACACACATACACTCACACACTCATGCACATGGAAGGCAGAAAGCCCTTTTCTTGTTCTCTTTCCCTTCCATCTGTTCTTTCCCTTGCTTCCAATTTCTTTGTGTGTGTGTGTTTCTGTGTGTGTGTGTGTGTGTGCCAGAGAGAGAGAGAGAGACCCAATTTTGTTATATCCAAGAAAATTTTGTACACAAGAAAATTTAAAGACATCTAACTGTAGGGGATTTATTCAGAAAGCTAGTGATCCACACAAGCCTTTCGTTATCACACATTTAACCTATATGGACATTTCTTTTAAAGGTTTCTTAGAACAAGTGTTGGTTGTCATTACACTTTATTTGGAGGAAGTGACACTTGTGGTAATAAATCTTTCTTAATGTTAAAGTATGTTTGTCAGTTGTCAGTGGTCAGCCTTATATCAGTTGTCATGTAGCCTCATGAATGCTGGCCTTAACTGAAGTGCTACCAAAACATGCTCTGTTTACCAAAAACGCAGCTATTTTGGGAGAAACTAAAAAGTCAGCCTTTTTCACAGATGTTAAGATCTGGGTTATTTAAGGTCTATCAGGGACTTTTTGAAATGCTGCCTCTTGTTTTAGTCAGACAAGCAGCAGCTTCACTAAAGATTTGAATCTGATTCAACAAGGTCGTGCTATATTGTCATTAGGCCTAGGCAACACCAGTGAGGGCCTGGTAAACAACAACAAAAAAATCTCGAACCCCCTACCCATCGACAGTGTTGTTTGTCTAACAACTCCCCCCATTCGACAAAACATTTTACAATGCCAACCTCACCTCATCAACAAAACTCACCAAGTGCACCAGTCTGACCAGAAAAGCCTGTCATATTGTGTCATCTTGCTTAATTTGATGTTTGTACAGTTGTCCTAGTGTGTTACTGCATACATGTCCATGGGAAACACATGATGGCCATTAAGGAAAAAAACAAGATTCCAGAAAGATGGTTGTGGCGTCATACAAAGTTTTTTCAAAGATAAAAAACTCCTCAAATCCCCAACATAAAACCACTAACGCACCAACGCAATACATGTATACAAGTATTATCTTGTACATGTAGTATATTTGATATAATCTTGGAATGATATCATAAACAGTGATAACAGATTTGATTAGACAACTATGAACGGCAATTATCTTGATATTTTATTTCAGCAATAGTATTACAAGCATAGTAATACCAACATCTGCTTGTGTTTGAATACTGTTATATCTGTTCCTTCTAGTTTGTGCCTGTTGTAAGGGTGGGGTTCACACACACACATGCACTCACACACACTAGATCATGAGCTGCTGATTTGTCACCGTTCAGGGGCTGGAAGGACTCTTCTCGTCACTGCCCAGGAACATTCTGTGTGTGTTCTGCCCAATTATGCAATACACTGCAAAGAGAGAGTCCCAGTCCTGGCCAGTTTTTCATACTTCATTGAATGACCTCGGATATAGCCATCACAATCCGTTAAAATTAAGAGGCACATTTCCTACATGGGAAACAATGAAAGACTGGGTGGGGCAGAGTGAAGTGGCTGAGAAACAATGTTATCAGCCCCAGAACGCCAATAGGAATAGGTGTGCCCTAATGCCCCTCTGTCCAGAAGCCGACTCAGCATCATCCGTACAACGACACCTGCCAGTCACGTGTCCGAGTCATAACCACTGACCAGGGCATCCATCAATTTGCCACCATGTTAGTTTCGTTAACTAAAAAAACATATGTCATTATACACTATTACTATTATTATTTAGACAGACTGTTTTGATAATGCACTCTAGCAATTAGAACATGCTCATTATCACACTTTTGACCTTAACAAGTGCTGGATAAACTGGATGTACAAGCTTCTTCAGTGCTAATTCTACTGGCCTATACATGTATTAACGAAGCCACTGAACACAGAAAGCACATTTCACAAAGTAGAATTTTATGCCTAGTTTCCAGATAGGTAAGGTTTTTCAGTCCACTGCAGGCAGGCAAACACCATCACACGTCTAGGAGCGTTTTAGCAGCTTCGGGTCAACCAACACGGATGTTTTTGGACTGTGCGAGGAAACCGGAGTACCTGGTAGTCATACAGTCTCCACACAGAAAGGACTATTAGCTGCCCAGGTCAGGAATCAAATGAAGCAATAGTGCTACCCATTGCGCCACTCATATCACACAACTTGTATACCTAAATAAATACACACTTGCCTCAAGTTGTTAAGCAATCTCAAACACAGGGAAATATACACACATTACATACATTCCTTGATTAATCTGTATTTTTAGCCTATGCTACACACTTTAACCCAGATGGCCCCAACCACAGGGACATGGACTGATACTGGTAATTTAGTACCAGGCAGTGTAAAAATATTTTATTGATTATCAGAGTCTGAAAGATATTTTTTTTGAAAAAACGCTTGTCTTGGTCATGTGATACGGTACGCCAAAAATTTAACCCACAAGCTAGCAAAAATGAGTAAAAAACAAATGTCTTTGGGAAGCTTCTTCATATTTTTGCTCACTTTTTATTAGTTGTATCTGTACCGGTCCATGTAAATACTGTTTTACATGAAACTGCTCCGTGGTGCAAAAAAGGTTGGGGACCGCTGCTTTAACCCATTTGTATAGATGTACGTCACACAGTGTCAGAAACCACATAAACAAGTCTAACTGCGGCTAACAGGCTTAACAACTCAGCATAGTTTCAGGTCTGTATGATGTTAATAAGGACTGGTGGGCTGGTGGTTAGGGAGTTGCCCCTGTGATCATAAGGCCATGGGTTTGAATCTCAAGACTGTCAAAGGCACCACTGAGGTACCCTTGAGCAAAGTACTGTCCCCACACACTGCAACCTGAGTGCCACTGTCAGCTGCCCACTGCCTCACGTGGATTAAATGCAGGGGACTCAAGCAATTTCCTCTTGAGTCAATATAGTACATAAAATAAATTGGAAAAAAATAAAATGGATCTAAGCTTCTAATCAGAGGTCAAGTGTGCCTTGGCTGATTGTCTACCTTTGGGATAAGTGGGTAAACTGTGTATGTATGATTTTTGTTTAACTACCACTTAAATTGTAGCAACCTGAAGAATTCCACTCTGTGTGGAGTGAAGTACAGAGGTGAGGCACATGTAGAACCTGTTTCCATGTTGATGGCTCATCTACAGCTTGTTTTTATTCACACGCATTCTCCATTGGCATATTTTTGAAGCTCAACCCCAGTACGCAGTGACTAGCTGATGCGTCATTAGTGAAACTTATTGTAAGAAATATAAGTTTGCATGAGGATGGAAACACACATCAGACCTGCACTAACACATCCACTGTTGACTTATTCTGGACAGAAAATGACCTTTATCAGCTGAATGTCTCCTTCTGCATGAATAGCTGTCTAGAATTTAGAATAATTGTATAGAATAGCTGTAATTTATATCATCCTTTTACTGTTCATTTAGAATTGTTTTGTTTGCTTCACATAGTACCAGCAGACCATATAAGAGTGATAATCTGGGCTCCATAATGAAGGCTACAAAGATTGTGCATGCAGGAACACAGTGAGATTTCCAATAGCCAGTCTCATGGTCAGGGAAAAATAAGAGAATCTCCATCAGGACGGTACACAACTTTACTTTTCCTTTTAAAATTCACTAAACCAAGAGTCCATTATTATTTAGGTGAAAGGTAAATATGTTAAAAATGGTGAATGTTTCCTTGTCCCTGTAGCCTATCAGGAAAGTCATTTTTAAAGCAGAATGTCTCATCTCAGCTGATATAGCATGCCAGTCGTCACAAGTTGCTCTTTCTTTTTGTGGAGCAGGTCCTGTGGAAGTCTATCATTCCAATCACAGTCATTCCTCTGTGTGTGTTTGTGTTACTGGGAATATGTTATCTGCTGTCGTGTCGCTGGGCAGGATTATGGAATATTTCCTTGCCCATTACTTTGAAATATCTTTTGCCTGCCTTGAATAACAATTTAGGCCCCACACTAAACTTCTGTACTTCTGTTGCTAATAAATCACGACGGAGTTAGGCGAACTGATCAATGGAATTCTAAGCTTCCAACTGAAGAATGTGAGTAGGAAACAACATATTTTCTCAGGCTCTCTCCCTCTCGCTCTCTCTCTCTCTCTCTCTGAAACTCTCAGTCATGAGGAAGTGAAACAGAAAAAGGTCTTTCAGATATATTAAATGAAGTTACTAAGAACTAGAACACAGAGTACAGAGAGGTACATGCCACTGCAGCAGCCAAAGATTTAAGTGTTTTACACACTTGAAGAAATCAATAGTGGCTTTGCAAGACTTTTGGAAGCCTTGGGCCAGTGCAGGAAAATATAACAAAAAATATGTTGCCATCAGTAGAGACAGAGAGGAGAAGGCTTTCTGCTGAATATCATCAAAACCCACGAATTCATATGCTGTAGTCAGTGATGAAACTGAAGATGAAAAAAGTTGGTTGTTACAACAAGACAAAGATTCAAAACCTCTTTGTCATTATTGAAGTGATCAGCTTTGAACTACTTCACGGAAGGATGGATTAAGGTATTGCCATGAATTTTACTGTCCCCAGACAAGCTCTGTAGACAAGAAGGCCTATGAAAATTCTAACCAGAAGCATTTTGCAAAAAAATTAATAGCAGAAAAACATGGCAAAAAATCTCCCATCAAGGGAAATATATTGGCAATAAAGACTGATTAACAATCAGCTATAAGAAATGTTTTAAAACTGATTGAATGGGTACCCAAACTTATGCACATGGCGAATGTTTTTCTAGCATTTTAAGTTCAGTACATAAAAAATGATGTGACTGCAATTAAATAACTAGTATGGTTTGCAGATATATATTTAAGTTTCTTCCATGAAGAGATGGCGTTCACCTACAAACCGACCGATTAAACCTGCTGTGTCCGAACACTGTACTTATCTCCCAGTTCAGTGAATAGTCTTCGCTCACCATCTAATAACGTGGCTACTGACTGTATATGACGTATGACTCAAATATTCATTGGGTTTTGTTTGGTCAGGTAGTTGCTTGGTTACTTTCGCAATTGATTTAAAAGATTTATGAGCTTGCATCGCACAAGCATGACCTCATGAGTGCATGCACAAACAGATATGGTCAGTTATGAAAGGCGCGGATTAGTGGAAGAGGTGGAGTTTTTCGTTTTGGATTTATTTTAAGGAAGTCTAAAGAACTGGCTTTTGTTTGCATTAGCTGTGATAAATATTTGCGAGTAAAGTATATGAATCAGCTTACATCATGGAGCCAGATAAAGCTAATCAAATTATGTATGCATACCAAGGCTTCTGTCCATCTACATTCTCTTCAGTAATAAAATAATCATTGGTGTCATTGGAAAACATTTTTTTCACAATCGTTTGTTTAAATATGAGGGATAGTTTACTGAGGCCAAAGTTTCATTTACAGGAGGTTACACCCCATAAGCTGTTTTTAAAAGAATAAAAATATACAATACAAGACAACGATGAAAGACAGCTAGAATGAATTGAAGAGTCTCCATTAAAAGTGACTGTGCAGATGAAAATATCTGAACTTAAAAAATTATAATAGGTAATATTTGGCCTCTTAACCACTTGTATCTTAACCAAGTTATCTTTTTTCAATGCCTCTACCAGGTAGTGTGCGTAGAATATGAATGCATGTGCTTAGAAGAAAACCTGAGTCTTCTGTTTTCATGGCCACAACTACCAAACAGACAAAAGTATTAGGACACACTTCTTATTTTTTTAAATTCAGGTGGCCCCTTACTTCCTGTGAAGGGCAGTCTAAATGCTTCAGCATACCAAGACATTTTGGACCACATCATGCTTCAAACTTTGTGAACACAGTTTGAGGAAGAACCTTTTCTATTCCAGCATGACTGTACTCAGTGCACAAAGCGAGCTCCATAAAGACGTGGCTGGATGAGTTTGGTGTGGAAGAACTTGACTGGCCACACAGAGTCCTGACCTCAACCCCATCCAACACCTTTGGGATGAACTGGAATGGAGATTGAGAGTCAGACTTTCTCGTCCAACATCAGTGTCTGACCTCATAAATGCTCTACAGAATGAATGGGCACAAATTCCAGTAGAAACTCCCAAATCTTGTGGAAAACCTTCCAAAAAGAGTGGAAGCCTTTATAGCTGCGAAAAGGGGGCTAACTTAATGTATTTGTATTTGAATGCAATGTCATTAAAGTCCCTGTTGGTGTAATGGTCAGGCGTCCCAATACTTAGATATAGTGTATGGGCGATATGTCCATACTGAGAATACTGAGACTTCTGTTTTCACTGCCACCACAATTACAAGACATCAACGAATGCAGTGCTTCTTGATTAGATGACAGATCATAGTTAAGTAATTGTGTACAGTGCGGATTATCAAAGCCATTTTGTTGTTTTTGAATGAGGGTTAGAAAGCAGTTCTACTGGACTGAATTACAGTGTCACTCACTCAAGGCTAGACAGCTCTACTTCTTAATCTTATGAAATAATCCTAGCCTTCAGTCATCCTCTTGAAGGATGACGCCAGTGTTTTTCAACCTAATCTCTGTAGCACACAGTCGATTACCACAGACATGAATGTCTATGTATTTTGAAAAGAACAGAAAAAACACTGAACATTTTTTTTCTGGAATAAAGCAACTGCCCATAGGCTTTTATTATAAAAGAGTTTTGAGTCAGTCGGAGATACTTGTCAAAACTTGTCAAAGCTTTTGTCCTTTGTTTTTGCATGATGCAGATGCAGCAAGTGCAGATGAGGATAAAAAAGCTTAAGTATTCCCTTAGTTGCGGTGTGTGTATGTGTGTGCGTGTGCATCTGAATGTTAACTGTATGCCACAGGGGAGAAAAGCTGAGCTCCCACGCAAATGGTCTCACACCAAGATCCAACGCATTACTGAGATGCTGCTGAAAAATAGGCTATTTGCCAGAAGAGATCCTGTACAACAGTGCATTAACATCCCTGCTGCCCCACAAACACACATTCATGACAACCTCCTACCAGATATACACACGTTCCAACAACTAAACTTTCCAAGTATTGTTTGAGAGATAATATGAGCTTTTAAAAGGATAGATAGACTGAATAAGATAAGAGAAGATAATATAAACCTTTATTTGTCCCACAAGAGGGAAATTTGCATTGCTACCCCAGAAAGTGGACAGTACAAAGGTAAGAGCATGTCACGCTGGCATTAGGAGTAATGGAGAGAGAAGTGGTGCCCAGGCGTAGCGTGGTGGATGAGCCCAGTCGCGGAAACACACGAAGGAGCTGGTGAACCACGCGCTTTACTCCTCTCCAGAAGGAGCAGAGATTCCCACCAAGGAACCTGCGTTCTCACACACGCACAGGGAAGGGTAGATAAGGGTTGGTTAAGGGCTTTGGAGTACTCACGGTACCGTGCGACTAGGAGTTGGTTTGGCTCTGACATGAGAGTAAACCCTAATGTCTGGGTATCGGATATCACCTGATTTCCTGTTTATCTACCCTCCGCGTGCGTTACCTCAGATGACCCGTGATGTCACGCGCCCTGGTGCGTGTGACAGTACCCCCCTTCCAGGACCGGCACCAGCCGGCCCGGGCTGAGAGGATACCCGGCGACGGTAGTCCTGGATGAGCGAAGGATCCAGGATGTGGCGGCTGGGGACCCAGGACCATTCTTCTGGGCCATAGCCTTCCCAGTCTACGAGGTACTGGGTGCCACAACCACGGCGTCGCGAGTCCAGGATCCGTCGGACTGTGTATACCGGACCACCGTCGAGGATGCGAGGCGGAGAGGGAGCTGGAGCCTGGGGAGACAGAGGGGAAAAAAAACAGGTTTAAAGTTGGAGGCATGGAACACGGGATGGACACGGAGGCAGGCAGGCAGCTGGAGCCTGAAGGTGACAGGGTTGATCCGTTTAATTATCTTGTATGATCTGATGTAGCGGGTGGCCAACTTCTTGGAGTTGGAGTGGAGGCAGATGTGTTGGGTGGAGAGGTACACAGGTGCACAGCCTTGGAGAAGCGGTCCACGATGGTAAGGATGGTGTCCTTTCCCATCGATTCGGGGAGTCCAGTGATAAAGTCGAGGGCGATGTGGGGCCACGGGCGATGTGGAACTGGCAGAGGTTGAAGTTCTCCCGGCGCGGCGACATTGCGGGTTTTGGCGTGAGCGCAGGTGTTGCACGCTTGAACGTAGGACTTAGTGTCCTGATTTATGGTGTCCCACCAGAAGGCTCGTTTGAGGAGGGAGAGGGTCCGGTGGAGACCGGGACGGCCGGCCAGAGCGGACGAGTGAGCCTACTGGAGGACCTCCAAGCGGAGGTTGGAGGGAACGAACAGCCGACCCTGAGGTGTCTCAGCGGGAGGTGGTTCCAAGGTGTGCCCCTGGTGCACTCGATCTTCCAACCCCCACCGGAGAGGTGTGACGATGTGATTGGGTGGCAGGACAGGCGCGGGTTCCGACCAGGGGCTTTCCGTCTGATGTTGACACGAGAGGGTGGCGGCTTTAGCGTTTTTGGACCCCGGACGGTAGGAGAGGTGGAAGTTGAATAGCTCAAAGTACAGAGCCCACCACGCCTGCCTGGGGTTCCGCTGTCTGGTCTGGCGGATGGTGAGGAGGTTCTGATGGTCCATCCAGACTGTGAATGGCTCACTGCCGCCCTGTAGCCAGTGATGCCATTCCTCTAGAGCCCACTTGATGGCGAGCAGTTCGCGGTCCCCTACCCCATATCGCTGCTCAGTGGGGCTGAACTTTCTAGAGAAGAAGCCGCATGGGTGCAGCTTCTGGTCTG
>JBBPCX010000028.1:7538500-7549728 GCA_037974365.1 Hydrocynus forskahlii | reverse complement strand
GGAGGTGGGTTTGGTGAGGGCGGTGAGAGGTGCTGCAGTCGTGCTGAAGCCCCGGATAAACCGCCGATAGAAATTGGTGAACCCCAGAAAGCGCTGTAGCTGCTTGAGCATTCTGGGCAGGGGCCGGGAGCGCACAGCGTCCAGCTTCTGGGGATCCATGGCCATACCCTGGGGGGAGATGACAAACCCGAGGAATGTGGTGGTGTGCGGGTGCAAAAAGCACATTTCTCCAGCTTGCAGTACAACTGGTGGGCCAGCAACCTCTGGAGGACGGCCCGGACATGCTGGACGTGTTCCGCTTCATCTCGGGAGTAGATGAGGATGTCGTCCAAGTAAGCGAAGCACCATCTACCCAGCATGTCACGGAGACTGTTGCTTAAACCGAAAGGAATAACCAGGGTCTCGTAGTGGGTGGGGGTTATGAACACGGTCTTCCACTCGTCACCCTCACTGATGCGGACCAGATTATACGCGCTCCGGAGGTCCAGCTTGGTGTAGATGCGGGCTCTGGAGAGGGCATCGAGCACGGTGTTAGTCAGGGGGAGAGGGTGACGGTTTTTAATGGTGACTTTGTTGAGCCCCCAATAGTCGACACAAGGGCGGAGACCGCCATCTTTTTTCTTCACAAAGAAGAACCCCGCAGCCGCGGAGGATGAAGAGGGGCGTAACGTGCCGTTACGTAGGCCCTCTGCAACGTACTCTTCCATGGCCTTCTGTTCCTCCTTGGAGAGGGAATACAGACGGCCGCGGGGAGGTACCGCGCCAGGGAGGAGGTCTATGGCCAGGTCGTAGGGGCGATGAGGCGGCAGCTACACGGCGCAACGCTTGCTGAAGAACCCCGCCAGGTCGCGGTATGGAACGGGAATCGTTTCCGGGTCGACGTTGGGAGCCTCGGACTCCTCTGAGTACGTCTCCGCCTTTGTCTGGGAGCAAAGCTCCTGACAGGTCAGCCCCCACTGCAGAATCTTCTCCTGCCACCAGGAGATGAGTGGGTCGTGGAGTTTGAGCCATGGGTGGCCCAGAATGATTGGACGGCTGGACAGGGTGGTGAGCAGGAACTGAAGTTTCTTGTGATGGTCCTCAATGATCAGGTGGATAAGTTGGGTGCATTTGGTGATGGGGCTGTTGGACAGGGACCAACCGTCGATGGCAATGATGTGGACTGGTGGAGTTAACACCTCAGATCGGATCTCCAGCCGGGCAGCAAAAGCCTGATCGATGAAGTTGCCCGCCGCCCCACAATCAACGAAGGCAGAGGCCACGATCCGTCGGTGGCCCAGCTGGAGACCTACCTGGATGGTGAGGCGCGAAACGATCTATAGGCAGGAGGTGGCGACCTGCAGGCCAGGTGAGTTCCTCCCCCTATTCACCTGGCCTGACCGTTTCCTGGACGGAGGTGCGTGTGACAGAGCAGCAGAAAGTGGCAAACCAGTAAATTAAAAGATATACCACACAACAAGATAAAATAAAAACTAGACTTACAAAAAATGTAAATAGATATTTGTATGTGTATGCTAATATATGTGTCTATATATCCTCATTTTCTACTGACTTTAAATAAGATAAGATAAACCTTTGTAAGTTCCACAAGTGGATAATCTGAAGTTAACTTTATTCAATATATTCAGTATATACAGTTATATTCAGGCCACCAGACCTCTTCACACCGAGCCCAAATACACACAAACTAAGCAAGTTCTGAAATTCTTATTAACCTTAATGCCATATTTCACATCTGTGCTCATGGTTGCTAATGGTAGGAGCTCCGAGTTGAAGCAGAGCCCCATATCATACACACCAGCTGTGTATAATATGAGCAGTAATTTTTAGCAGTAATTTGACTTCGAGTAGCGCCAACTAAAAGATGAGTCGTTTTTAATTGATAAATCTATTTTATTTCCATTCTCTTGATCTTCTTCATGCTAATGTTTCAAAATAAACATATTTCAATATTTCAGTACATCATAAATCACACATTTTTTAAAAATAATGAAACTCACCTGAGAACACCTCAAGACAACTAAGTTTAATGTTCATTTTCTCTGTGCGGCAATAGGCAAGTCAATCATGGGAAAGTGAGTCAATCATGGGAAAAAACAAAACGATATATTCTACTTATTGATTTGAGAATGTTATTGATATTTCGCTCACTCACTTTCTGTAACCGCTTAATCCTCTCTAGGGTCGCAGGTACCCGGAACCTATCCTGGGGCCAATGGGTGCGAGGCAGGGACTCACACTGGATGGGGGGCCTACCCAACGCAGGGTTAAAAAATAAATGGTCCCAGCCTTAAAAATAATCATCAGGTCAGTGGCATATCCAAGTCATCAAATTAAGCACAAACCTTATTGAATTCTTAAAGAGTTGTTCGCAGGCATGTGTAAGTGTCGTTAGTGAGAGAGAATGGCTGCTGATTAGCCAGGAAGGTATTTGTGGTGATAACAGTAATCTTACCATAACCTGCATGCACAATGGCCAACGAAGAAACACAATAAGCGTAAAAGCCTTGTTTCAAAGGGCTATAACTCCAAACGTTCACCACCATTCCTTTTAGTCCATGTATGTTGCCACCCACATTCCCCTCTCATGTTTCTCTTTAAAACAGGCAACACAATACATCTAATCAAGAACCTCTTATATTGTTCCATCACATATTTGTGAAGAAGGAAGTCACACTGGTCCTGGAAACTGTATCCTGGGAAATAACAGTAATGCAAACTTATGAAACTATATGGAATGTGACTAATGGACCCTGCCTGGAGCTGCATACGCGAATACGTTTGTGTATTGTCAGTCTAAACATATGTTACTGATGTTATCATGGGCTTTTTAATAAGCTATTTTGTTCCCGTAGCGTTGAGTGTGTAGAGCAAGTTTAGACCTTTTTTCTGGAGAGCTGATTTATATCAGTGCTCTGTCTCAAGGGAAATTCCACACAAAAATGGCCCTTAACTGTTCTAGCTGTCTCCATTTGAATAAGAATAGCTCTTTTTCATGGACCTCATTCAAAATCTACTTCACAGGACTTACATAACCTAAGCCCAGAACTGAGACTCTGGATCAACGCAAGCACAGAGACTGAAGGTACATTAGGTTGGGTTTGTTTAGGCTCTGTCTAGCTTTTGTAGGCCTACAACAGAAATGTGCAACACACATTGGTAGGAAATTATAACACACATTGGTAGGAAAAGGATTCTTTAAAAACACTTTGCACTGCACCCACCTTTCAACTACTATAGACTCTGAAAAAAATGTCTGAATTTAGGCTAGATGCCTAAAAGTGTAAGTAAGGCTTTGACTGTTGTTGCTGAGGCAGCACATATACTAAAATTGGAACTACACTGAGAAGACTAGCATGGACCCTGCACAAAGATGACATGCACAATCGTGAAGACCCCCTACCTTTGGGCCACTGGTGGCCTAATGGTAAGGATGTTTCCCCTGTGATCAGAGGGTTGTGGCTTCAAAACCAGGACTGCTAGTGGCACCACTGAGGTACCCTTGAGCAAGGTACTGTCCCCACTCTCCCTGTGCGCAGTGCACTACTTCACTTGGTGAATGGGTTAAATGCAGAGAAAGAATTTCACATCATTCACACTGTGTGGTGTGTTCACGCGTGACTATTAGGGGCCACTTTACTTTATTATGCACTGAATCAACACTGAAGAATCACAGAGTAAACACTGTTTCAACATTAAGCCCACATCAGAAGTGACCTTAGATCAACAGCTATTCAACCATCAGTGAGTCTTGTTGAATCAACACTGGATCAGTGTTCACATGGTTGATTTACAGTGTTGAATCAATGACCAGGACAACAGGCAAGATCAATGGAAACGTAACATCAGAGAGTCATGCCGATTCAACGCTTTTGCTTGATATTCAGTCAACACAATTTCAGTTCCTGGGCAGTTTCATTAGAATCATTATTGTCATTAGAAGATGAACACAGTGAAATAGCATTTAGTCACTATGCAGCTCACTGCTGGAACAAACTGCCCATCAGTATCAGATCTGCACCAACTGTAGCTTTAAAAAGCCGCTAAAAACTTCTATGGCACTTTCAATTTTCTCTCAATGGCTTTCTATGTATTCTATTATTTCTCCCATTATTTTATTCTAGTTTGTTTTATTTTGTATATATAACTGTGTTTACTAAAATATAAGTAGTTCACCCCACCATCCCTGGCCTCTAGAAAACTGTATAAAGTAATGAATGGAAACCAGATATCTGAAGCTTTTAATGCCTCCAGCCTCACAGAAAGCTACTGCATGAAATGGTTCCAAATTTAGCTTTTGGCCTCAAAGATGTTTTAACGTGGTCGTAGTGTCGATGTGCGCGGGGCATAAAAATAGTCCCCAAAATATAGAAACTCAGAAGACACTTGTCAGTTGGTTAGTGAATTAAATGACCATGTTTTAGATGTAGATATTCCAAATGCTGGTTTCACCACCACTGTAAAAGAAAAATAATTTGGGTTTCACCACAATGCAATTTCACATTAAACCATTCTGAATGACTCAGTGACTGAATTCTGCAGAAATGTAGAAAAAACTGTGGCAATTCCTCTTTAATTGGCTTGTACAGATGGGGCAATATGTGGTCAGAACTTGACTTCAGAGGAAACTACACCAGGCCTGGTGACCACTGCTTAGTGCGCTCCTCTGCCAGTATACAATCCAATGGCGCCTCAGTGTGGTGAATGGTGGTTTCTTGCATGTGAATGTGGTTCAGCCTGGCAGCGCAAACCTTACTTTGACAGGTTTGGTTACTTATTACCAAATTGTAAATGTATTATTATTTAATAACTGTATGCAAAGTCTCCATCTTTTCTAAGCTGCTATTCTACGCTGATGTTCCTTGTTCATCGAGTTCAAACTTAATCTTTAGTTGTTGTCAGTCTTTCTTAAATCTTGTCATCTTAATTCTTGATGTGTCACTGCTTTCTAATATTATAACTCAATATGATAATGGCAGTAAAGCTTACTGATTTAATATGAATAGAGGTCAAGATGTTCTCCATTTCAACACACATATAAAAAAAACTTTGACCCATGCATGGACTAATATCTGCCCAGGCTCAAGTTTTCTTCATAGAAGGGTCTCTTCCATCCGACGCCCGCCCGTCATTTCTCGTAACACAGCGTTCATGAGTCAAGCTGCCCTCTCTTGGGTCTATTCCTGCACGATGACCTATTACCCAATGTCCTTCAGGACACCAACAGATGGCAGTGTCACTAAACTCACAGGCCTCACTCACGCATGGGCTCACATCCCTGTTTCAGATTACATGTTGACCAGCACCATGACTACAATCTACTGTAATCATATACAGTCTGAATACCAAATGGACCAGAGAGCATGTACTGAGCCATTTATCCAGGGAGCAGTTTTAAACCCCACATGACTTGGCTGCTGTTCATTGCAGATTTGAGGATTTTGCTCTTGATTCAACTTGGCCCCTAGAAGAATTTGGCAAAACCTGTAATTGGCACAAATTGTCTCTTATCCCAAAGGTACTAAATCAGCGAAGGCATTTTTTTTCTCCAAAGTTTCTATTCTTTGCTTTAGCTAACATACACTGGAAGCTTATGTGCAAACAACATGCCTCAAACTGTGTTGGGCAGTAAATTAGTATCACAGACTTGCTTAAGTGTGACATGCACTTCCAATCTATAAACTGGACACTGCATGCATTGCATGCATTGCATGGCTAAAAACAGTAGCAGCAGATATCTTGAAGCTTGAATTTTGTTTGTACTTTTATCGATGTTTATACATTTGTCGGACAGTGTTAGATACCACAAATACCACATTCAGTGTCTGAAAATATTTGTCCCCTCCTGTTTCCTCAATTTCTGCTAAATGGTTTCAGATCCTCATATAAAAAGATGAGGAGAACATGAGAGACACAATGATTAAATTAAAGTGGCCCCTTATAGTCATGCATTTAACTAATTTGGCAAGTGAAGCAGTGTGCAGCCAGCAACCCAATGCAGTACCAGGGAGCAGTGTGTGGGGACAGTACCTTGCTCAAGAGTACCTCAGTGGTGCCTAGCAGCCCTGGGATTCAAACCCACAACAATCTGATCACAACACCACCAGCTGCCCCACTCACTTCTCGACTCCTAAATTATGATTGTTTGTAAATGATCAGAATTTAGTTAAGCTGTGCAACACTTACATTGTTGGGGAAAAAGTAACTGTTCCCTCTATGTCGCTACAATACAGATCTTTTGAGCATGAATTGTCAGTTTAAGATTTTGTCACAAAAATAGGGTCAGAGTCAAGACTCTAAAAAGGCTAGTTCAAAATCTTGAGTTTGTTTCATCTGAGTAATTCAAGGGTGAATTTGCTCTTGTACTTTGAGTCATTATCTTGGTAAATAACCAAATCTCACTTGAGTCTAGACCACTGATGACTGAACATTCTCCTGCAAGATTGCAGGCCGAAAGCAGAATTCATTGTTCCTTCAGTCACAGTCGTCGAGGCCCCGCAGCAGCAAAGCAACCCACATTATCACACTACCACCACCATGTTTGACTGTACAATGTTCTTTCTGTAGAGTGCTATGTTCCATTTTTGACTCATGAGTTCACAGAGCATCATTTAAAAAAATCAAGTCTTTCTGCAAATGTGAGAAAACCTTGCATGTTCATTATGCAATGACGTTTAACTCTCTGATAGGGTTTTTCCCAGTTTCTTTCTCATGATGGACTCATCTAGGAGTGAATGAGGCCTTCAGTTCTTCGGATCTTTATCTGGGTTCCTCTAAGACTTGGATGAGTCATTTCTAGGAAAACTTACCACTGTTCTATGTTTCCTCCATTTGGCGGTGACAGAGCATCCCAGAGACCCAGAGCATTAGAAATGTTTTTCTAACACTTTTCAGACATGACCTTCTTTTTCTATTCTTCTCTTCTGGCATTTCTTTTGATCATTGCATGGTGTGTTGCGTGTTGAGACCTTTCAGCCTACTTCAGATGGTTGGAAAGATTTTATTTAAGTGATGTTTAGATGCATCAGGGCTGACATTAATCATTAATCTAGTGTAATTTGTCCCTAACATTTACTAAATTTTATCCATTGAATAAGGGACTATTCATTTTTCACACCAGGATGGTACCCCTCAGTAAATTACATGATCAGTCAGTATTTTGTGCTTACTCAGGCTGATTTCTCTTACATTAAAGACTGCTTGAAGATTTGCAACCATTTAGTAGGACAAATATGTGAAACAAATCAGGGTTCAAGTCAGTTTAAGGATAATTAGCAGCTCCATGTGGTTTGAGGCGTGTGATGATGTGTGGGACAGAAGTGAAGTTTCAGTACTGATCTTACATATCTGAGTCCTCAGTCACAGTGTTAACACATCCCTACTAATCGTCTGCGCCTTTCCACTGACCTTTATCTTCGACCCCACCTTCCTCTTTCGTATTAAAGACACGGTGACAGATTCCTCACTCTGTGATCTCTTGACCCTCCCTGGCACGTATGACATGTTCATCTGTTTGCTGTGGTCGTCTTTTCATGCAGAATCTTTATTTTCCATATTTAACATTTTAACTTTTTTTGGTTTGGCTTTCTTTGTAGTGTAACTGATATGGATTAGGCCATTTAAATGCACTTAGCCTGATAAATTACATAATTAGTTATTATCACTTGCATGCAGTATGCAATCGACATTTATTCTCTACCCACAGTTTCAAGTCTGCACTTCTGTTTTCTGTTTGTTCCAACATAAACAAATGACATGAACAAAAGCATATCAAACAAATAAAGGATTTATTTATTCTTCAGTAACTTTTCGTCAAAGTCAAAACATCTGCGTTCAGAATGTGGAATATGTAAAGTATGAAAGTTTAGGAGTTTCTTTAAACAGAAATGCTCTGCTTAAATTATGAGAGAGAAAGAATTATGATGACATACTTCTGATATCAAAATGTCCATTTCTGAGGCACTAATTGCACCTCAAACTATTTACAGAACTAACTTCTATTGTGTTTGTAAGAACAGTTCTTGTTTCAAGAAGTATTTTCATATTAGTGTGTCTCAGCTATATTCACTAAATGGCTACGAGTGTGTGGACACCTGACCATCACACCTTAATGTGCTTGTTCCAAACAATAATCTGCGCAATAGCCTGCTGCTAGTGCCCACACCTCCTTTGATACTATAAGAGCCTGAAGTATTCAAGATTCTAGAGGATTTATGTTAGAATTTGTGCCCAATAAATCAAAATAGGGTGCTGCAGTGCTTAGTGTCTGGCGTGCATGTTGGGATTATTACTCGTGTCAGAGATTTTGACCAAGAGCTTCCAGCAATAGTGGCTGCCCACTGCTCCTACCTCATAGTGTTTGTGTGTGTGTGTGTGTGTGTGTGTGCGTGTGTGTTAGGATGGGTTCAATGTAGAGCTGCATTTCACTGTTCACTGCTGTGTGTGTGTGTTTTTGTGAGTGTGTGTGTGTGTGTGTGTTCTCTGGTGTTTGCATGGTTTCGATGCAGAGCTGCATTTCACTGTTCACTGTGAAGTGTGTGTGTCTCTGTGTGTGAGTGTGTGCTCAATAGTGTTAGAATGTGTTCAATGCAGCCCCGCATTTCACTGTTCACTGCTAAGTGTGTGTGTGTGTGTGTGTGTGTGCGTGCGTGCGTGCATGGGACCAATAAAGTATTTCTATTTTAAAAAAGAGTCAGGATAAGAACCCAGTTTCACAAATGATGCAAATTCATCCCAGTGGTGTTCAGTTTGGTTATGGTCAGGGCTCTGTTTAGGCCAAAGGAGTTTGTCTGCACTGAGCTTATCAGCCATGTTTTTATGGACCTTGTGTTGTGGCCAAATGCACAGACAGACTGGAAGTGGAAAGTTCTTTGCCCAGACTGTTGCCACAAAGTTGGTAGTGTCTAAAATCAGGGCCCATACCCTGAAAAATTATCCCAGACCACAATCCCTCCTCCTCCAAACTTTACTGTTGCCACTGTGGATTCTGGTAGGTAGAATTCTCCAAATAAAGATTTTGCGTGATCTACTACGTGACAGATCTGCTGTTGCTTCTAGACAAGTTCATTTCACAACACTTACAGTTGGCTGTGTCAGAAATTTTACAAACTGACTTCCAGCAAAGATGGCATCCTATGAACTTCACTGAGCTCTTATGATCCTACCTATGACCCATTGTTTATCTAGGAAGCCTGCATGGCTATGTGCTTAATTTTCTATACCTGAACTTGATAGTTCTCGATAGTTCCACATACTTTTGGCCATATTGTGTACATACAACAAAAACATCCACCAAAGAAAAAACGTTTATTTCACAGAAGGCTCTTACACCTACAAACTTACCATTGACCTAAATAAATCCCTGTGATGTGGACACTGAGGGAAGTTGGCTTCACCCAAAACATCCTATATACAACTTATTCAAACCACTTGTGGGTAGAAAGATAGGGAGGACAAGAAAGGGCTTACAGAAGAATGTTTTTTTTTATCTGCTTTTTAAAAAATACAAATACAATAATAATACAATAACAGATTCTGATTATAACAATTGTAGCAATAACTGCAATTAAGCGGTTACAGTAACTGGGAATGAGTCTTTCACATCACTGTGGAACCATGAATTCTGCTCTCTACAAAAAAAATCCTGAAGGAGAATGTGTAGCCATCAGTTTATGACCTCAGGCACTTGGGTTCTGCAGCAGGACAAAGATCCAAAACACACATTCAGAGGTGGACTTGCTGGTGTGTTTTAGAGCAGAATTCATGGTTCCATCAATTACAGCACGTTGTCCAGGTCCTGAAGCAGCAAAACAGCCCCAGATCATCACACGACCACCACCACGTTTTACTGATGGCATGATGTTCTTTTTCTGAAATGCTGTGTTACTTTTACGCCAGATGTTTCATCAGTCCACAGAGTATTGTCCCAAAAGAAATGGGGATCATCAAGATGTTTTTTGGCAAAAGTGAGACAAGCCTTTGTGTTCTTTTTGGTCAGCAGTGGTTTTCGCCTTGGAACTTGCCATGCATGAGTCATGAACACTGACCTTAACTGAGGCAAGTGAGGCCTGCAGTTCTTTAGATGTTGTTCTGGGTTCTTCTGTAACCTCTCGGATGAGTTGTCGCTGTGCTCTTTGTAGGCCGGCCACTTCTAGGAAGGTTCACCACTGATCCATGTTTTCTCCATTTGTGTATACTGGCTCCCACCATGGTTCGCTGCAGTCCCAAAGCTTTAGAAATGACTTTGTAACCTTTTCCAGACAGATAGGTGTCAGTTACTTTGTTTCTCATCTGTTCCTGAATTTCTTTAGATCGTGGTAGGATGTCTTTCTTTTCTGGGATCTTTTAACCTACTTTTTAAGTGATGTCATGGTTCAGCAGGTCTGGCAGTAATCAAAAACTGTGATGTTGTGATGTGGTAAAAAAATGTCTAAAAATGCCTATTTTTATAGTGTAAACCCTAAATATGCCCCCAAATATGTTCCCAAAACACTTTAATTTCATTTTAAAGCTTAATACATCACCCTGAAAGAAAATGTAAAGGTAAACCCGTGTCCTTACTGTACAGTGTACTATGCTAATGCTAATGGTAGTTTAATGCTAGTGCTATGCCAATGCTACAGTAAAGCTAGGCTAATGCTAATACTAGGCTAATGCTGTGTTAATGCTATGCTAATGTTAATGGAAATGTTAAGGCTAATGCTAATGCTGTGTTCTGCATTTGAGCAATTAATCTAATTAATCGCATTTAATCGCACATACATACAGACCTTACAAGAAGCAGTTTTCTACCATTTATTATTGAATACAAGCCTATAACTTAGGCTACAATGGTCATGACATTTTTATCACTGACTGAACACAAACCTATGAATTAGGTTACATTATATGACAAATGTAACTTATTGAACACAAACCAATGGCATTGGTAACAATGTAACAATTGATTACAAATTATTACTGAACATAAACCAATGTCTAAGGTAACAATGACCATGACAATTTTGTTTATTACTGAACACAAACCTATCAACTAAATTGCAATGGACATGACATTGTTGTTATTGAACATAAGCCTGTCACTTATGCTACACTAGTCTAAATTCTTATTTCTATTTTAACCAGTTGCTAAAACAGACTAACTCGTTCACAGAGTTTAAAGATGCCCTTTTATTCTGCACAACAGTGCCAGCCAGTGAGAAAAGTCTTTCGCATGGTACTGTGGTTGC
>JBBPCX010000028.1:7524869-7538400 GCA_037974365.1 Hydrocynus forskahlii | reverse complement strand
TATATATATAAAGGCATTAACGACTTATCAGTCGAAGTCGAGTCGATTAGTCGTTTGATGACGTCACACTGAAGCAGTGGAGGAACACAGGTGTCTAAGACTGAGCACCTTTTATTAAAGTCAACATGACATTAACAGTCAACATGACAATTAAACAAAACAAAACAAAGGCTGATTATCTTGAATTTTCTGGTAAATTTAAGTGCACAACAGAAAGTGGGAACAGCTTTAGCTGCGGCAGCCACTCAGCCTATCCCAGCTGCTACGGGGCTGCTACACCCTGGACAGTTGCCAGCACATCGTGGGCAAGGTACCGTTCCCAGGTGCTATGTTCCTGGCTGCCCACTGCTTCATTCAGGTGAATGGGTTAAATATAGAGAATGAATTTCATGCTGTTCACTGTAGTGTGTCAATGTATGACAAATGGACACCTAGACCTGTGTGTTCACTCATTTAGTAAAATTGAAGTAAATTACATACACTTTTAAATGTTTTTATAGATGTTACTTCATAGATCACCTACTGTATCTGCAACTGTGTCTTGTATTTTTAAAGTGCTACATACATTTAATTTAGTTGAACTAAATGTGATTTACAAAAGAAAATGAAGAGCATTGAATATTGAATATTCATTGAAGAATATGACCTTAGAGACCACTGTACCTGTCCAGGTGAGCCAGTCTCCCACGTGACCAAACACGGACCTCCCTCTGACGTCACGCCGGTGTGACCTCAGAGCGGTCAGCTGATGTTCGGAGGGCTGTGTGGAGAGACGGTGGGACGGAAACCAAGGGGACTCCTCAATTCAGCAGATATTGTTATTGTGAGTCAAAACAAGTCTTCTGTGTCACTTTACGCACATTAGGTGCCATTGAGCTACACGTTGTGACCTTCTTATAGCTTTAAAAGGCTCTCTTCAGACCGTAATTAGCTGTTTTTCTCGATGGCAGTAACTTTAACCTGCCCGGTTCGACTCGTTAGCATCTGCTCTCTGGCTGAATTTGCTTAAATGATGTAGCTTTGGCTAGATAAAGTACATTTATGAGTTTTATTTGGCTTATTTTGCACTTTTGATTGCATTTCGACTTCTAAGCCGTTGTAGTTAGCCCTGTTGCTTGCTAAAATATTGTTAGGAGCAACTTGTTGAGGGTGGAACCTGTTTTGACAGTTCAGATTAGCTTGTTAGCTCATTAGTGTACTGAAATGGGTTAGCTATATGCTAACCTATTTTTCTTTAAGGTTTGGCATAAAAATACAAATTTAGACTGCTGCTTTGCAGGAAACACTTCTAAGACACTTCTGTCAGACGTTCCAAGCTTCAGGTGCTATAACATCCTTTTATTTACCCAAAGTGAGCTCACTTTTATAAACGTTTTTAAAGTATTAAGGTTTCTACCTCTGGTTAGACAGCCTAAATGTTGTTTGTTATTTTTATTATTGTTGTGAATTGTTCACTTTGGTGAGTGAAATAAATCCATTGCTGCCTCCATGAAGTAAGATTATTGTGACTGGGATTGCAAAATATTCAGTAAACAATGAGAGCTTTGGAAGCTTAAGAACTTAAGAAGCCTGTTATTCAGTAGTAGTTCCAGCATATGCTTCACGGGTGGCAAATCTCGTGAGTGTGTGTGTCTTAAGTCCTTCAGTCGTGTGTGTGTGTGTGTGTGTCTGTCCGTCCTGAACTGAGTGTGAGTTTGTCTGTCCTGAGTTGAGTGTGAGTTTGTCTGTCCTGAGTTGAGTGTGAGTTTGTCTGTCCTGAGTTGAGTGTGTGTTTGTGTCTCTCTTTCTCTCTCCTGAGCTGTATGTGAGCGTCTCTCTCTCTCTGTGTCATAAGATGTGTTTGTGTGTGTCTCTCTCTGTCCTGAGCTGTGTGTGGGTCTCTCTCTGTCCTGATGTGTGTGAGTGTCTCTCTCTCTGTCCTGATGTGTGTGTATGTGTGTGTGTGTGTGTGTGTGTGTGTGTGTGTGTGTCTTTCTCTGTCCTGAGCTGAATGTGAATGTGTTTTTTCCTGAGCTGAATGTGTGTGTGTCTGTCTGTCTGTCCTGAGCTGTATGTATGTATGTATGTATGTATGTATGTCTGTCCTAAGCTGAATGTATGTGTGTGTTTGTGCGTCTGTCCTAAGCTGAATGTATATGTGTGTGTGTGTGTGTGCGTGTGTATATGTGTGTATGTGTGTGGTTATCCTGAGCTGTGTTCTGCAAGTCCTAACTTGTTGTGGTTTTAAGTGCAAGCAGTTGTAGAAACATTGTTGTGAAATTAGGTGGGCTTATTCTTTTTTTTCTTTGTACTGTCATTAGGCATTAATTGGAGCCTTGTATGATTACAACCCTAATATAGTTTAGTTGTGTTCCCTAATCCTGTGTCTTAATTTCTCTGTACTACACCCAGTTTTTCCTCCATCACATTTTAATGGTGTTATCACACTAGCAGAGGCTCGTCACCTAATGATCAAGCCCTTCATGAGGTTGTAACAGGTGTGTTAAAGTCACTTAAGTATTCAAGCGCACTGCAGAAGCAGGGCTGGCCTTAGTGCTAGTGATCCATCTGATGCTTGGCTTGTTGGAGAGAGTGGAAAAAAGTGCAGGGCTTGCACGGCTCTGTTGCATTATTGAACACTCTTCGAATTTTCCATGAGACAAACGGAAGCAGTTTCTTTACAGTCAGTGATATAAAATTTGCATTAGTGAAAATTTAGATCAATAATTACATTGCAAGATTGTAATCTGGCACTGTGCACCCATCCCTGTCCATTTGTTTGTTAAATGTAAATTGTGGCGTTGATGAGATGCTGCATGAGGGATGTTTATTGTGCTTCCAGTTCTGGTATGTGAACTCATGTTTTAGTTTTAATCTCTAATCTCAAGTGCTTTCCGGATCAAGTCCACCTGCACTGCACAGTTTCATTCTTTTTCATGTTATACGTTTATATGTAGAAGAATGTAAATACATTTACATTTATGGCATTCAGCAGACAAGCGACTTCCATTCACTAACTACAGGGGGCAGTCTCCCTGGAGCAAATTGGGGTTAAGAGTCTTGCTCAGGAACCCAGTGGTGGCATGATGAACCCATGACCTCTTCGTCCAGAAGCAAGTATCCTACCCACTAGGCCACCACCACCACCACCTACCATTTGGGCTTGTGAAAGGGAGACTGTTAATTGCAAATAGAACTCTAACTGGGCCTGAATTTTTAACCTGAGGGCTCAGGTCTAACCTGATGTGAACTCACAGTACCAGGTTTAGAATCCAAACCCAACTGTAGCCTGACATAAATCCAAATGGACTGTTCCAAACCCAACTGTACCTTTTACAAAAGTCTATGCACCACCCTGAAGCCTGACAAAATTATATCTGGTGGTCTGACCAAACTTTTGTCCAAAATCAACTGAAATATAGCAAAATTCTATCCAAAACTGACATAAAGCCAGACAAAATTATGTGCAAACATGGCTGTAGGTAGAGCTGGGCAATGTCAATGGCCTAACTTTGATCTCTTGGAACTCTACAGCAACGAAATGAGTGACTCCAGTGTTTTAGTCTGGATTAAAAAATGTAAAGTTCACAGTTGTTGTAAAGCAGTAAAACTAAGATGAAAGAATACAGAGAAAAACTGTAGCTGGCCTGAATGCAGGCCTAAGTTTGTTAACAGTGGGAGACAGGAAATGACCAACTCGAATATGAAATGTTGACCCTACCCTAGAACTGACGTGTGAGAATAATGTGCTGATCTGATGTGTGCAGTCAATTTCTTTCGGGTTAGGACAATATTTCAAGCTCTGCCTGGACAAATACGAAAGAAGTGGTGGTCTATAGCAAATAGTATGTTGAAAATTTAATTTTCTTTCATCAAAATATTAAAAAATACACTCAACATGGTGAATGTTTTGTGAAAATAACAATCTGAGCAGCTAAATTACATCCTTGCTGTCTTGCCTGATTGCACTTAAACTCAAGTTTGCCTTGAGAGACTCTAAGCTTCTTCCCTTCCCTTCAGGGATTCAGAGTGTCCAATGGTCCATTGTATTTTCTGATTCTTTCTGAATACCAAGTGCTTTTCCCACAGCTGTGAGGGCGTCACATGCTAAAGGGATGATGATACACCAGGGCAGCATTGGATTCTGTTCATGCCTTCTAGTCATAACATTAGTGCTTATACACATTTGGTGGTGATCTGTTGACATATACCTCTGGATTATTGTTTAGTATCACATATATTCATGATATTCATAATGTACATCGTATCTGTAGAGATTGTTGGTTTTTCTGAGATTTGTGATCCAGTAAGAGTTGACAGAAAAAACCAACAGAATGCTTAAAAAAACAGCAGTGCCACGTTTGAAAAAGGTTATGAAAAATGAGAGCAAATTAAAAAATCATGTTAGTAAAAAGTTAGTGTTTGGACACACATTTTTAAAGTAAATATCTGTGTAATTTTCCACAGTGTTTGAAAAACTGAACTGAGAAAGAGCAGGGACAAAAAATCAAGTGACTAATACAAATAATTGAAGATGATAAGATACTTGTTACTGTGCTGTTTATGTACTTACTGCTGGTTGTTGTTGCTGTTAAGCTCTTTTACCTGGCTCACTTCTAAGAAGGAATCTGTCCAGAAATAGAAGATACAGCAATTATGTGAAATGATCAGATAATATACCAGTCGGTGTACAATAATATTTCTGATGAAAGACCATTTTACTAACAGATCTGTTTGAAAACAGTTATCTTGTTGTGTGAGTAGGTTTAGTAAATATAGATAGGAAGCTTTTTCATCTTATTTTTTAGAACTTTTTAGTAGTTTAGACTTTCAGTAGTTAAGAAGTTGTTTTATAATCTGCAGCTTAACGACTGTATGTTGTTAATGTGTTGGCTTTCAGTTTTGGGTTGTCTTTTGGCGTAAGCCTTATAAAACCCTCCCTTCCTTCCCCTCTGTGCACCACTCAGTGCTGTTATCACACCCTTCACACTTCACATAACACTTTTTCATACCGCAGCATAAACAGTGTTTTATCAGCAGTCCTTCCTTCTGTTCAGATTCGTTGGTGAACTGAAACTGTTTACTCTCCGTGGGTGTACGTTCTGTGTTGTGACCTTTCAGTGTTTGCGTTATTTGTCAGTCTAATGACTTATGTTTTTCTCATTGTTTTTTGCAGATATTCTTGGTTGGTGTGGTGGGTTGGCGTAGTGCATCATGGGAGAGCTGTTCCGCAGTGAGGAGATGACTCTAGCTCAGCTCTTCCTGCAGTCTGAGTCTGCTTACTGCTGTGTCAGCGAGCTTGGGGAAATCGGTATGGTGCAGTTCAGAGACGTGAGTATACACTGAAGCACAGGCACCAGTAAGGCTCTCTGAATGGGATGTGAATAACAAATGAATAATAAAACAGCGCCATTCCTTACCTCAGGAACGTCCTGTTTCAGTCGCCCCGACATTTGGTCTTATTCTGCATTTTCCTTGTATTTCTGTAGTCCACTTTGTTTCATTTTTGTGGGTTCTGTACCCAAAACAGTCCTTATTAATGTTTTAACCATTTCAGTGTTTACATATAAACACGTAAATTAGTTCATTTTACACCAGCCATAATGACGTTATGAGTTTAGAAAATACAGCAGCCGCAACCTGCTTGGTGTTAACAGATTATACAATAACCACTGGATTAGCATGCTTTTATAATTATTTATTGGTCGACTTTTCGTTACAGTTTAGTTTTTAAGGTTTAATCAGAAAGCAAACTAAATAACTATACTTATGTAGTAGTAGAAACATGTGAGTTAACAAAAATAATTCTCGAATCAAGTTGTTTTGTTCAGTCAGTTAGAAAGGAAAAAAAACGTCTTAAGCTTTTGTTTTTGATGTACTTCATGAACTGAATAGAATTGTATGATATTGGTACTGTATTACGGCTGTTTCTTAAGTTTGTCCTGTCTGTCCTGTGCGAACCACAGCTGAACCCCGATGTAAACGTCTTTCAAAGAAAGTTCGTAAACGAAGTGCGCCGCTGTGAGGAGATGGACCGCAAACTGAGTGAGTGAACCATACATTTCAAAACAAACGCAAGTCATTTTTTTCATCTGTCCTTCATTTCTCTTTTTCAAGTCTTAATTTCATTCTCTCACTTTTTCCCCAGGATTTGTGGAGAAAGAGATAAAGAAGGCCAACATAAACATTGTAGACACAGGGGAGAACCCAGAGGTCCCTTTCCCTCGAGACATGATTGACTTGGAGGTACTGTATGGCTTAGAAAAGCATATCTATATTTAGATTGCCCATATAATTAATAATAACCAATTCCTGAGTGTTCAGTTGACGAGTCCAGACACTACAGCAATTTTTTTACTAGTGATGCATGCTTTAAACCTTTAAGATGGCATGTCACATACCATTATCACATGCCATAGCACTATGTGCTCATGATCCAGTGCCCAGGTGCCTGCATAGCTGTATTGCTTCTTGACTGATTTTTATGCTGTTTAGCAATGAGGGAGCCGTCTTTCCTTTTAAGTAAGAATGTGGCCAGATTTATTGGCAGACACCACATGGCAAAACTGGGATAAAAAATTAAGCTAATTTTAAACTCCACAGTGTCAAGCTGAGGTTTAAACAAACTGCTTACCTACCCATCTGCTGACCAACTTGTGATCATGTCACCAAAATGCAGATAACTTCAGCTGTCAGGCGTAAAAGTGGACACAAGAGTTCTTGACTAGTTCTGTATTCTGATGAAACACAGGTGGGAAGAGGCTACTATTGTTTTAGGAAAAAAATCCCTAAAGCTTCTTTAGAGAACCAAAACTGCAACATTTTGAAACATGCAAATAAACTTTTCTGGCACCTTTATTTTTCAGAGTCTACCTTTTGTCATATGCTGTGATATTACAGTTTATTCCCACGAAGTCGCAGTTCAGAGTTTGAGGCCTCAGCCGTTCGCGGATTATTTTTTCTTAGAACCTAACTAATAATTGTTTGTGTAAATCCCTGGAAATTTGCGGAAACCACTTATTTCCTCTGCATTTTTTGTTGTTGCTTTTTTCGGGGCAATATATAATTTTTCATGCATTTTAATGCTAAATTATTACGAAAAAAATAATTTACTAATTTTATAACAAATATTAACATAAATTCTGCTGCATTTCCATATAAAATTTAACTGTATAAATTGTTTAGTTTTATTGAGAGAACACAAAGCAACCGTATACGAAAACATGTCTTGTGATGGTGAAACACCACTGTACTCAGAGGTGGGAGGTTTGAAAGTAGCCAATCTGAGAGCATTCATTTCTCCTTGCTGCTGATTAGCTGCTGTCCTGTGACGCAACTCTGGCAGATGCAGTCCAGCATTCCGCATCAGAACAACTTCCGCATGAATCTTGAGTTTACATTTACATTTTTACATGTTTTTAAAGGGTAATGTATTAAGCTGAGTTTAAAATGAAATTAAAGTGTTTTTTGAGAGCATATTTGGGGGCAGATTTACGGTTTAGACTATAACAACAGGCATTTATAGATGTCACAAATTTGCTCTTGGTACGTAACCCCCGCAAATTTCCGGGGGTCAACCGTATACCATTTGGTGTAATTTGCTTGTAGGAGTTGAGACCACACTTCAGTAGTCACCATAGTTTCTGTGTTCATTTTTATTATGTGATTTGATTGACACATCTCTTATGCAGGCCACGTTCGAGAAACTGGAGAATGAGCTGAAAGAGATCAACACTAACCAGGAAGCCCTGAAGAAGAACTTTCTGGAGCTAACTGAGCTCAAACACATCCTCAGACGCACACAGCAGTTCTTTGATGAGGTCTTGAATTATTTAAGCTCTATTCCTCGTTCTGGAGCTTTATCTGTACCTTTTAGTTTTTGTCCAGCTCCAGGAATTGTTTTCCACTTGCAGTACATGATTTGTGGTGTATAAAATGTGATGGTGCTATTATAGAACCATTGTCACACCCATGTTGTGTAAAATGTAAAGCTAAGTCTTGATGTGTTGTAATGTTTTCACACTAATTCCACAACGATTAAAAATAATAGGGTGTGCAGATGCATCCAAAAGACAAAGCCAGTTTGTTCTCCCACATACGTCTTTAGAATTCAAGAGCTTTTTTGAAGTATAACTTAAAATTAATCATTTATTTACCTTAGCATGCCTGTTCTGCTGTGATCTTTGACCAGAAATAACCCAGCTTCTCTTTTATGATGTTATTGCCTTTTTTATAAGTTAATATGAGCTCTGCTAAGTGTAAATCAGTTAACTGGATGCCAGTAATCATTGACGTCGTCTGCTCAAACAAATATTTTTACATAGAATGAAGAAAACATATGAGTTGTGCGATAGAAAATTGCCAAAATAATGGAAGCCCCTTAATAATTTACATTGCAAATGAAAACAGGAGCTTCAAAGCCATATTAAGTGATTATTCAGCTTAGTAAATTAACTCTAAAAGACACACACTTCCCCCCCTTATCTCCCATCTTAATAGATAACTATGTATTTTAATTGTTTACATTAAATTACAGTCAAGTGATGTTACTTGTATTATTTTTAATGTACCTACACACTTTCCCTAAAGCTGGGTCATTCTGATACATATGCGCCATTTAAAGTAGCATTGTGGTATTTTCAGTTCCTCTGTTCCAAGGAATCCATCAGATTCTCTCTTGTTTTCTTTTTTTCCCTCTTTGTGTCTAATGGTTTCTCCTCTCTGCTTATTTAACTATCCATGCATGTCTCTGTTTACAGATGGAAGACCCTTCTCTGATGGAGGAGTCGTCCACTCTGCTGGACCCAAATGAGGTTGGACGTGCAGCTCCTCTCAGGCTGGGGTGAGCTGCCCATGTTTCTGTAGTCTTCTGCTGAAATGTATCAGCTTCTTCTGAAGAGCTTTAAAGGCCGTTCCTGCATATTTTACCTGCTAACCTTTTATAGGTTCATCTCTTGATCTGAAGCCAGTGCATTGACTTCCTCTTATATTTGTGTCTCAGCTTACTGTGGCGAATTATGGGAGTCATATTTCAGTACATAAACACAAACATCACCCCACTGTATGCCCAAGGGTTATTGCAAGAGGGGCAGGCCTCAAGTTACTGAGTTAGTGAACATGCATTTATTGCAATTAGTGAGATATTCTATGACCTCAAAACAATTGGAATTCGATCAGGATTCTCTGGGGACATTGTTTAATGGATCAGGAAAACTAATTTTACCATTTGATGTACTCATATTGTGTTATTGTACTGTATTATTACTGTATAAATGATTCACAGTACAGTAAATTATATTATGAAGATTATTTACAAAGCTGTAATTATGGTTTAGAGATTTTTAAGAAGTAATAGCTTCTTGTAGGTTATTGGATGTGATGCTAATGGTGCTAGTGATACTTTACTAGGAGGTGATTTTGCAGTCTGATATAACTCAGTAAACAAATAATGCTCAGGGGAATTGTGATTGATCTGAGTGATGTACTCAGCTGACACTCATTAAGCACAGTAGATCTACCATACTGTGGGTCAGCTGTTTGTTTATACCCATAGCATTATGGCAAAAGGTACATTTGGCTGATTTAGACCAAAGCCTTTGCCATTTTTTAAATGTCTGCACTTGTTTGCAATTAATATTCTTTTATTGATATTCTATGTATTCTTTTATTTCTTTTATGTATTTTTTACTTTCTTATTTTTGTGCTTAATATTTTTATTCTAGTTTTGTAAAACACATTTAACAAGCTTTTGATATGATAATGGGCTATATAAATAAATTTTACTTAATTCTGCACTCTTCTCAGTGTGCTTTTTTTATACTACATTTTTATCTCATTTACTTTTTGCTTGCTTTCAGATTTGTGGCAGGTGTGATTGGCAGAGAGAGGATTCCCACCTTTGAGAGGATGTTGTGGAGAGTTTGTCGCGGCAATGTATTCTTGCGGCAAACAAACATCGAGGAACCGCTGGAGGACCCCACAACTGTGCGTGCCTGATCAGAAATGGACTCAAACCTGAATGTTGCATAATTAGCTGATTTCAGTGAACTATTGCTAACATCAGTCTCTGTTATGTGACATGTTGGGTTTTCTAGGGTGACCAGGTGCACAAGTCGGTGTTCATCATCTTCTTTCAGGGAGACCAGCTGAAGAACCGAGTGAAGAAGATCTGTGAAGGGTACAGTGACACATCTGTTGCACAGATTCACCACTTTGTCAGTTGAGCTTGTCGGTAATGGTAGAGTGAGAGTGTGTGTCTGTATTCTGTCTCCAGGTTTCGGGCTTCTCTGTATCCCTGCCCTGAAACCCCCCAGGAAAGGAAGGAGATGGCAGCAGGGGTGAATACTCGCATTGATGATCTCCAGATGGTAAGAAAGACGTGCATGTCTGTGTGTGGAAATACATGTACATACCCACAAGAAATTATGCGTAAGCAAAAGTGCAAAAGAACCTCTGCTGGGTCTCATTCAGGTTGTGGACATATTTACCAAACTGATGATGATGATTATGATGATAATAATAATATTGTCTGGACCACAAGAACAATGACCAACTGCATGTTCAGTACAAAGAGGGCGTAACTGGTACTGTTTAAGTAGATTTAGTGTGGTGTGTGAACAATATTATGTTCATAGTTTTTAGCCTTTTTTGAAATTTCTTTAATGGCAGACTAACACTAAATATTGTATCAAGAAAATGGCTTGCTGTATCATATCACCCACCGTAATAAAAACGTACCTTAATAAACATATATAGGTAGAGAGAGATTTTTTGAAGAGGTTATCAGGTAAAGAATCTCTGAACTTGGTTACTGTAGCAACTAAAGTCAACACTGACTCTCCAGGCAGAGCAGCACATTGCTGTTTGATGTTCTGCGTGATTTCAGAGAAAATGAAATCTTTAAATATATCCTAAAAGACATAGGTTTCCATCTATGGGATATAAGGGCCAGTAAAATGTGATCTTATTCAGGTATGTGTGTGGACTTTGGCCACAGCATTTTGAGGTTGTTGCACATTAGGCTGCAGTCACATTCTAGGACAAAGTGTTTCTGCTTCTAACACATCAACTTCAAGAACTGAATGTTCACTTGCTGCCTAATTGACAGGTGCCATTGTGATCAGTGATATTCACACTTCACCTGTGATTTTAATGGTGTGGCTGATGGGTGTATTTAAGCCTTGGATACAGCTAGCATAAACCTATATAGACCTATATTACCTTTTGTGAATGCTCGTTCCAGCAAACACTTGCATCAAAAGCAGTTATAACAGCTGATGCTTAAAAAAAAATGGGTTTTATCCTATTTTTCAGTCAAATACTATAACCGTCATATCCCTGTCAATAATATTGTGTGTTAGCACTTGACTGTCTTTATTTGTTGTTTGTCTGCATGTATACTCAGTTGTCTTTGTGTGTGTGTGAATGGCTCTGTGATCTGTTAACATGAACCTTCCTCAAATGCTGTGTGAAACCCTATGCCTTACATGGTCAAGAACTGTTGAATGAAGCCTCCACTAGCACAGCTGCTGCTACACAGTGGGCTTGATCCAGAGTGTTTCTGGACCAAATGGGCGAAGCAAAAGTTTACCCTAAACAGTCTCTTGGTCAATAATGTTTGCATGCTAGACTGTTTACAGAGGAAAAACTCTCTGGAAATAAATCAATAATGACTAAAACAGGAAACAATCGATTACTGGTTCATCTGACTGTAGAACTGATGTAAATAGATACGATGAAGCTGCCACTGTGGCTGTGTGGCTTAATCAGCGTGGATTAAGTGGGTATACGTTCGTGATCGGGGACCCAGTTCCGAAATAAGACCTAATTAGATTTGACACACACATACTACGCCATGTGACAGCTGAATCAAGCCGTTTGCCAGACACTTCTTTCTTTATCTGTTTCTCTCTTTTAAATTTCTCTCCCTTGCCATTGTGTCAGCCAGGCTGGGATTCCATCATACCTCATCAGTGAGTCAGAGATGGTCCCTGCTGGAGCTGTTTGTAAATGGGGTAATGGTGTTTGGGATAATAGTCTGTCCAAGAATCCTTGCCAGATCCTTATTAGGAAGGGGAAAGGCTTAATGATCCTGGGCGTGGGCCGTCTGCTGCAGCCCACACACATAGTGACCATACCTGCAGAGACTCACCCTTGCTCTTCCACATACACACACGCACATGGTGTCTGCCTCACACCTGCTCGAATTCATATACACCCACACAGCAAAACTGCCCACACAGTCTCGAATGCTGGTTAAAAGCCAGCACACAGACATGTTATGTCACCTTGCCAACTTCACATGAGGTGTCATCTCACCACTTACTGCTTTATACTCCCCACCCGTGCTTCCACGCCTATTCTCAAAGCGGTTGCAATGCAGAGATACTATCAAGTCAAATGCATTTAATGCCATAAATTGTGTTCCTATTTTCTGCTCTATATATCTTTACTTCTACACTAATAATGAACTATATGGACAAAAGTCTTGGGGCACCTGACCATTACACCAACAGGGACTTCAGTGACATTGCTTTCAAATATATAGACTTTAATATGGTGTTGGTCCCCCTCACTGAGAACAGCAGTCAGTGTGGACCAGTGTACCAAGGGAGTCTTTCAACATCCCCATGTGAATTGTATCTTCAGACATTCTTGTCCAGAGCAACTTAAAATGGTAACATTAGATGAATGTTTATACATGGATGAACAACAGAACAGTTTTCCCACTGAAAAATACCGAAACCGAACGTTCTACTTTTTCCTCATATCACACCTATCTGAGAGAGAAATGTAACAGAACAAATAAACGTAACAAAGAAATAAAATTGCTTATTTTAATTATCCACATGATTATGTGCACTTTGTGAGTGTTGTTTCCTCTTATTGTATTTCCTTTTAGCATAGCTAATGTTAGTCATAGTGAGAGCTATAGTAATTGAGAAAACACTAATGCAATGAGCTGCCTTGTTGAGTCCGGTGTGTTAGACCGAGGATTACACCACCAGGCAGGACCAAGGGGTACTCCAGGACCAGGGTTGGGAAACACTTTTCTATGATTAGTAGTGAGTGACTCAGTCCAGTTTCACAGTCGTGTTCCTGAGGTGGAGCGCGATGTGAAGCATGACTTGGAAACGACAGAGACAGATGGAGTAACAGATGAAGATGCTGTTGCGCTGGCAGGTTCAGGGAGAGCGGGTAAAGCTGTGTAAATCTTCCTGCCACCCCCGCTGCCGTCTCTGAGTGGTTGAAACAGCAGGAGTCCACTATGTGTAGGTGGCAGGCCAGACAGCTCTAAGTGTAAGTGTCATGAGCGAGTTGGCAGTTCTAGGCATTAGAGCTGGCCCCTGAGCTGTCTGGTATGTGCTGATCTCCTGGCATATTGTCTGTCTGTGCGCGCTCTCTCTTCTCTCTTACTCGGTTTCTCCTGCTCATGAACATATTGACACACTCTTTGTCACTTGCTTTCTCATTTATTCCCTTTCTCTCTCTCTCTCTCTCTCTCTCTCTCTCTCTCTCTCTCTCTCTCTCTCTCTCTCTCTCTCTCTCTCTC
>JBBPCX010000028.1:7494917-7524769 GCA_037974365.1 Hydrocynus forskahlii | reverse complement strand
CTCTCTCTCTCTCTCTCTCTCTCTCTCTCTCTCTCTCTCTCTCTCTCTCTCTCTCTCTCTCACTCTCACTCTCACTCACTCACACCTCCCTCTTTCTCTTTCAGCTTCCTGACAGGTCGGGGCCTACAGGGAGATTCTTCACTTTCCTTAAAATAGACTCAATGCACTGTGCTGTTTTTTCTGACACAGCTTCATATACTATAAGTAAACTCAGATGAACAAACCAGGGACTCTCATAGAGCCATACATGGATCTAGAAAAGCCTGTCTTGTTACACAGGATCAAGGGAAGCATGAATAACATGCCTTGTTAAAGAGGGCATGTCTTCAGCTGTCTAGCTGCTGCTCAAATTAGAGATGGGCTCTTTTTGTCATATTAGTGCTGACAATTGAGCTCATGTTCTCGTGTAAGTGTATGAAACTTCCTGTGACTGGGAGTGGCAACTTACATCAGATAGAATCAGAGTCAGAAAACTTTTTTGATCCCAGAACAAAATTGCTTATGTGATGACTGCCACAACACACAAAGACACTGAGAGACACAAGACACAGAGACACATGAACAATCCAAAATTAAATAAAAAATTAAAGTCTAAATAAAATCAAAATAAAACATATGCAAATTCTACATTAAATACCACCCTTTTAACCTCATAATGCATATTAATTGATAGTTACATTTGTAGACTTTGGTTGTGCCCCCCTTTACTTTAACTTTGATTTCTTTGAATTAAAATCTGTCCCCAGAGTTGGTTGTAGTAAAATGGGTCAGCATGTGGAATTGTTGATGTTAATCTGCAGTTTTGAAACCTGCTTTTCTATCCCATCATATAGTGCCACACTAATTTCTGGACTGTTGCCTCAAATATTCCTTTCCTCGTATCCACCGTCCTGTGGTGGGTCCTTTTCTAACTGTGGGTCGTATTTCTGCAGGTGCTGAATCAGACAGAGGATCATAGACAGCGTGTGCTGCAGGCTGCAGCTAAGACCTTGCGTGTGTGGTTCATCAAAGTGAGGAAGATGAAGGCCATCTACCACACGCTGAATCTCTGCAACATTGATGTCACACAGAAGTGTCTGATTGCTGAGATCTGGTGCCCCGTGTCTGATCTGGACTCCATACAGTTTGCTCTGCGCAGGGGCACGGTAAGGAGATAACCATACACAAACATGCATTCTAATTACGGGAGGTTGTTAAGCACTTGAAGCAACTTTTATAAAATATTAACAAAAACAGAAGTTACAAACGATATAGTTAATGACAGTAAACACATGAATGTTATAGAAATGTTATTACACCAATCAGTTTAGTTCATTAACAGTAGGCAAACCAAGCAACTCAATGGTCAAGAAGTATTCATGTGGATATAATTGTTTATTGCATTACTACAGAATTCAGCTAATCTGGCAGGTTAGTAAGGGGTAAAATATTGCAGATGTTATAAAAGAATACTGTTATCTTTGGAAAGGGGGGGGTGCACAAAGTATTAAAAGTGTCAACGATTGTGGCATACACACAGATTGGATTTTTTTCTTCTTGGCAATAGGCAGTAAAGACCCTTTACAGGGCTTTGCTCATGTTTACCAGGGCTGGTAGTATTTGTGGAGGGAAGTATAGGGACATTTTGCCACTATATATATATATATATATATATATAGATATATATAGATATATATATATATATAGATATATATATATATAGATATATATATATATATAACACAGTAGTCAACGTAAAGTACAGCTTCCAACACAGTTGTAAGATGCTGTCACAACTCTACCAAGCCTGGTATGTCTATGTATTCCTTTAAATGAAATGTAGTTCTATTGAAGCTAAACTAATACTTATTCAACTAATAAAGTTGGACTTTTTTGAGTCAGTCACCTTGAATTATAAGAGATGTACATACATGCCAGTATTGTAAACAGAAAGTGCTAGTAGTATTTTGTTGGGTTCAGGTTACTGATGAAGGTTAGGATTTCAGTGAAGGTCAGGTTTGGGGTGGGATTAGAAACACTAAGAACATTTGAAGCTTTACAAGTCTAGTGCTATAAGCATGTGTATACTTGCATGACTGTGTAGTGTGTACGTACCCAGATAGTGCTTATAACTTCACACTTTACTTTTAGCACAACAGAAACAGCAGTATGTTGGTTGGCCACCTAGACATAGTCATAGCACAAGGATCAGAGTTCACTTGAATATTCACCTTGAAGTTAGCAGTGCTTAAGAGGATTATATGGTCACAGTCAGCCTGTTCGTCCTAATCTGTCTCTCTGATTTTCTAATGCATGCACACTTTGGCTAGTACTAATTATGCCAGACTCAATAAGTGTATCTAAGAGAGTACATAATAACTATCAGTACACTTACATATTCATTCAGTGTTACAGCCAGATGTCTTTCTTAAAGAGCCAATATAATGAAAAATCCAATTTTCCTCACTTTTTTTTACATAAGAAATTAAAGTAGGTCCAAACCAAACACCGTTCACTTCTCTGTAGACCCACCCAGAGAAATAGACATTTGTCTTCTTGCAGTTACATGTCAGTTCACTGTTCTGTTGTTCTGTGTTCTGTAAACATATCAGAGTGTTAGAGACTCTTGTTTGAAGTCATGGGTTGTGATACCTAAAATGAGAGAATGGTAGGAGGTAAAGTTGATGACTTTATTTGAAAAACAGATGGGATAATATCCATGCTGTTGTCCTAGAACAATTGTCCTCAATGGATACCTTAATTTTATGTGAAATTACCTTGTAATTTAGTTTTATTTATCTCTCATATCCTGTTAAAACGGTGTGGATTTAAAATTTGAAGTCAAAACCACATTCATGTCTTAAATATCAATATATTATTGCATTTGGTCAGAAATGAGCGCACTGTACTTTCTTGTTTTATTAACTGAAACAATTTTTATATTTTTGGTTCTGTTACTTGTTGCTATTGAAACACATGAAGTATCAGATGAAGAACTTGTCAAATCATGACGTAATTCAATTGGACCTGAACTAAACTAAACTTGAAAAAAAAAGAACTGAAACTAAGCATGTTATTGTATAATTACATTTATTATAGCAAACGGCAATTACTAGGGGGTGGCAAAGAGGCGTCCTGGCAGAAGTTGGCTGAGGGTCTTTTCTATGTGTAGTTTGTGTTTTTGCCATGTCTGCCTGGGTTTATGCTGGCAACTCTGGTTTCCTCCCACAGTTCATACACATGCAGGTTGGGTCAGCTGGAGATGCTGAACTGCCCCTGGGTATGACTGTGTGTCTGTCTCTGCCCTGTGCTGGACTGGTGACCTGTCCAGGGTGTTATTCCACTTTTCGCCCTGTGACTGGGATAGGCTCCTGCACCCTCTGCAACCCTGGTTAAGGATAAACGACTCAGATAATGGATGAATGGGTGGACATTAATAGCTCAGTTTCTCAGGGTTAACAGCTAAACTCTCCTGTTAAATGCTTTGGTTCTAATAAAGTCTATTTCTAATCTTGTTTTAAAGCCTCTCATTGTGAAATTATGACTTTGGTTCTAAGCAGATCTTTTTTTCTTTTCTTTTTTTGCTCTTCAGGAGAAAAGTGGCTCCACTGTTCCCTCCATCCTGAACAGGATGCAGACCAAACAGACCCCACCCACCTACAACAAGACCAACAAGTTCACCTCTGGCTTCCAGAACATTGTGGATGCATATGGCATCGGCAACTATCGGGAAATCAACCCAGGTAATCTTTATAGATGCAAGGATGTACATACTATAAAAAGTTTCTGATGACACATGCATACAGGGATAAAATCACATTCCACAACTTCTCATGCAAAACAAATCCTGTTCAGTGTGATGATCTCATGTTAAAAAGTTCTGCAAGCCATATCATGACTCATTGTGTTGGTCCATGTTCAGCTCCCTACACCATCATCACATTCCCCTTCCTGTTTGCTGTCATGTTTGGGGATCTGGGTCACGGCATTCTCATGACCTGCGCTGCCCTTTACCTCGTGCTGCGGGAGAGTCGCCTTATCGCCCAGAAAAATGAAAATGAGGTATCCCCCAGCCCTCCACCCATCCTTCCATCACCAACTTATCCATCCACCCAGACATCTACCTGTACATCCATACATCTATCCATATTCTTGCAACTGCTTCACACTCTCCCTCAGCTTAAAAAAGACACAATGATCAATATTCTTGGATCCCGTGCAGACTTTTTTTTTATAATCTGAGAATAACCTGCCAGTTTGCAATTCATAGTTTTCTATTTTGTTAAATGATAAATCTTACCATATAATAAGCCTGGAATTTAATGAATTGTATCAACAACTGGGATTTTTTTAAGATTTATTTTTTGATTGTTTGGTTGTTTTTCAAAAGTGAAAACAATCAAGAAAGTAAAAACCCAAGGAGAAGCCTTTTGTCATTCTCTCTGCCCGTTCTCTCTTACTCTCTCACTCTCACTCTTATTCTCACACACTCACACTCACTCCCTCTCTCTTTCTCTCCCCCCCCTCCCCCTCCCTCTCCCTCTGTCTGTCTGTCTGTCTCTCTTTTTCTCTCAGATGTTTAGCATGGTGTTTGCAGGCCGTTATATTATCCTGCTGATGGGAATCTTTTCCATCTATACTGGTATTATCTATAACGACTGCTTCTCAAAGTCCCTGAATGTCTTCGGCTCTGGTTGGAGTGTTCGACCGATGTTCACAGAGCGAAATGGCAATTGGACGTGAGTCCCTATTCTTGTCTTCGATATAATATTTGAGGTAATATTTAATGTAAACTTAGTCTTAGAGTCTCACTGCTCAAATGCTTTTCAGATAACATGATGATAAAGGGATTCTTAACCCTAATAAAATGAAAGAAAGTGCTACACGTAGCATATGTTACTCGGTATGCCTGAATTCATGGTTTAAGGTTAAGCTAAATTTTAAGCTTAAAATATTTTTGCAGAGATAATTAGATGAAATTGTTTGGTAATAGGTCTATCCATTTTTGTCAAATATATTTTGACAAATATATTTAATTAGAGGTTTAAAAAATGATTATGATTGCATAGAAAATGAGGAGCCTTTCAGAGATTCCAATTTTAAACAAAAGGTTAAACAGGAAACAACTTTTTATATAGTTAAAATATATATTAAAAACTGTATGCTAAAATATGCAAATAAAAGGGTCTGTTAATCAGACTGTTTCTTATTGTAAGCTGCTAGGAGAATGAAAACTATTTTTGTCATGCTTTTTATTGGTGTTGCTTTGTCAGCCTTAGGACTGAGTGATTGTGTCGTTCATGACTAAGGAGATGGTTATTCTCTTGCTGCAGGTTTCAGACTCTGGAAGACAACAGGGTGCTGCAGCTGGACCCTGCTGTCCAGGGGGTTTTTAAAGGACCATACCCTATTGGCATTGATCCAGTAAGAGCTGTCTGTTTCTTTTTCTCTGTATTGGAGTTTAATTTTCTTTTCCATACACCAGTGATTCTTTTTTGCTCCTTGTAAAAAAAAAAAATCTTAATCCTTTTATAGATCTGGAACTTGGCAACAAACAAGCTGAGCTTTTTGAATTCCTTTAAGATGAAGATGTCTGTAATCTTGGGAGTCACTCACATGCTGTTTGGAGTTACTCTAAGTCTGTTCAACCACATGTAAGTTAATGTTCCTTCTTCTCCACCTTGCTCAAAAGTCTGCTTAAACTACCAATACTGCCATCACGCAAGTTTACTGCGTTTGAAAGTTATTCTGGAATAAATAGGACCAGTTAGCTGAGTCAGTTTGCTTTCATTTTGCTTGATTGTTCTAACTCATGTGCACATGTGCAGCTACTTTGGGAAGACTCTGAACATCTGGCTGGGTTTCATCCCTGAGATCATCTTCATGAGCAGCCTGTTTGGTTACCTGGTGATACTCATCTTCTACAAATGGACTGCCTATACTGCTAAGATTTCCAGAGATGCTCCTAGTCTTCTCATCGCTTTTATTAACATGTTCCTCTTCAACTACAGTGATCCAACCAATAAACCACTATACAGAGGACAGGTGTGTGTAATGTTTAATACTGTACTAGCACATGGATCACACATTATGTATACACCAATCAGCCATCATATTAAACCACCAGCCTAATATTGTGTAGGTCCCCCTCATGCCTCCAAAACAACTCTGAAGTTGTGCTGTGGGATCTGGCACCAAGATGTTAAAAGCAGATCTTTGAGGTCCTATGAGTTGCAAGGAGGGGCCTCCATGGATCAGACTTGTTTGTCCAGCTTATCTTACAAATGCTCGATTGGATTGAGAACTGAGGAATTTGCTGGCTAAGTTAAATTCTTGAACTTTGTCATGTTCCTCAAACCATGCCTGAACAACCTTTGCAGTGTAGGAGGGCGCTGTAGGAGGGCGCTGAAAGAGGCCACTGCCATTAGGAAATGTCTTTGTCAGGAAGGGGTTTACATGGTCTCCAAAAATGTTTTTGTAGATGCTACATGTCAAAGTTAAATCCACATGAATGCCAGGATCCAGGGTTTTCCAGCCAAACGTTAACTAGCACATCATGCTGGCTTGCAGGTAAGCAGTGTGCGTGCACCCAGCTTTCCTTGTGATGTAAAAGGAAACATGATTAATCAGACAAGGTCATTTTTCTCTACTGCTCCATGCTCACATGCCATTATAGGCACTTTCCATGATGGAAAGGGGTTAGCATGGACACTCCAAATGGCCTGTGGCTACACAGCCGCGTTCACAGCACTGTGTTCTGTCACCTTTCTGTCACAGTCAGCATGAAGGTTTCTGCAATTTTTGCTATAGTAGCTCTGTTGTGGGATAGAATCATACAGGCCAGCCTTCACTCCCCATGACCCTGTCACCAGTTCATGGGCAGCCATTCCTTGGACCACCCTTGATGGGCACTAATCACTGCATAACCAGGATCACCCCACAAGACCTGCTATTTGGGAGATGCTCTGACCCAGTCATCTTACTATCCCAATTTGCCCCTTGTGAAAGTCGCTCAGATCCTTTCACTTGCTGTTTTTCCTGCTTCTATTCATTCTATCTAATATATCCTGCCCCCTGACTGGTGCTATTATAAAGAAAATAGTGTTATTACCTTCACCTGATGGGGGTTTTGATGTTGTGGCTGATTGGTATATGTAACTGTTTATATGTGCCAGTGTTATGCCTGAATCTGATCCCAGTTGTAATAGCAGTAGCACAAAATAAATAATTTTGCTTTTTCACTAAAACAAGGAAATAAATTGTGCTTTTTAAATGTCTTTCTCTCTTTTTCTGCAGATGGTCATTCAGTCCCTGCTGGTGGTCATTGCTCTTGCCTGTGTGCCTTGCATGCTTGTAGTAAAGACCATGGTTCTGCGTAGACAGTACCTGTGGAAGAAGCACCTTGTAAGGGCTTGTTCACAATTAAATATCTGCATCACTCACTCATTTGGCCTTTTTACTTCTATACAAGAGGTCATTTAGTAATTAATATAAATGTGTTTGTGTTTCCAACCAGGGAAGAAATGTCTCTTTCTGCTGTCTGCTTTCTCTCTTTACAGGGCACACAAAACTTTGGGGGGATTCGAGTGGGGAATGGTCCAACAGAGGACGAAGCTGAGATCATTCAGCATGACCAGCTTTCACAGCAGACAGAAGAAGAGCCAGAGGTGAGAACAAAACTTGCTGTGTGTTGCTGTTTTTTTATAATTCAGTTGGACTCATTAAGAATAATGCATACCCATTTTTTTCAGTTAAGCTATGCTGCCTATCCTCTGGCCCAGAAACCTTCTATGTTGCCATATCAAATTTATTGTGAAAAATGAGTTTTAATATTTAGAGCCTATTTAGAGCCACCTATTTAGGCACTATTTAGAGCCAATGTTTATAGAAACGTTATACTTACTTATGCAGTGTTTTCCAAGTACAAAATCTGAGCTGTCTCAGAATGTGAATGAGTGAAAACTTTTAACTTGACTACACAAATATAATATATTATAATGATAATATTTTTACATTCTAGCACTGCGAGAGTTCAGTGTAAACTGTACAGTATGGATATGGGTTTACCTTTACATTTTCTTTCAGGGTAATTAAGCTGAGTTTAAAATGAAAGTAAAGTTTTGCATATTTGGGGGCATATTTAGGGTTTACTCTATAAAATTAGCTATTTTTTTTACCACATCACATGTTTTTCACTGTATGCGGGTGCTCTTGGGATGTAACCCCTGTGATACACGTTGGTTTACTGTATATATAATTTTACCTTTAAAGATTATGAATATGATCCATTATTGTTCATTGCTACTTGAACTGCTGTCAAAATATAAAATATCCACTAGTTCAATGGTAATTGAGAGACTTGCACTAGTTGAGATTTAGCAAATGAAATCATAAAAGTTGATTTCCAGTAATACTAGATCACTGGGTTCACCAACGTAATAAGCGTATTCGGTGATGTCCCTGTAGTCAGCAGTGGGGTAGGTGGTGGACATTCCAGTCAGTGAGTCACTAAGAGTGTGCCCTGCATACCAGCGCTGCTCTAAAATGGGTCAGCCCCTTTTTAACCACCCACCACCACCCTGCCACTCCTGGATCCCATGGCAATCAGCTGTACAAACAAAACAACACACCTTTAAGCTTACAATAGTCATATGAATATTGATTTTGAATGTTCTGAATCAGAATAGCAGGTTTTACAAGTGTTTTATGTTGTTGCCAACTTGCTTTGAGTCCTTGCTGTTACTTTCCTTCATTTACTCTCAATTTTGTTAATCTCTTCATGTTTGTGTACTTTCTATGAAAGTATGACTATCATTTTCTCATCTCTCTCCCCTTGAGCTCTGTTACTAACTCTGCTTTGACATTTTGTGTGTGTGTGTATGTGTCCAATTACTTTTCAAGCAGTCCGAAGAGGAAGTGGTAAGAAAGCCTTTTCTCTGCGTGTGTGAGATTTGAATTGTGTGTGTGAGGGCGAGCATCTCCTCTGTCTCATACTCCTTTCTCTTTGTGTGGGTGTGGGTGTGTGTTTTGGCTGTTGCTTTTCTAGCAGGCATTTAAAACTGATATTGCGGCTAAATCTTTCTAGGTGCCTCTGTTTAATTTGGGTTAAAGGGAGACCGTTCGAGTGACCCATTCCACTGTCCGGTGGTTCAGTGTGTTGCTTATTATAATGTGCCATATCATGTGCCAAATTATATACTCAATACTACTTCCTGGCCCCTGCTGTAGATGCCGTACCTGAATGTGATGTTATGTGGTGGTCTAATCATCTGTGAGCCATAAGGGGTTGCATAGGCTAGTTGAATAAATCCTCCACTTAGCGCTGTGGGCAAAAGCCAGTTATTTGAGGGCAGTGCCTGAAGTACAGCAGTGGAAAAACCGTAGTGAACAAGCAGGAGGAGAGACTAGAAATCAGGCCAAGCACTGTATTTATGTGGAATAAATACAATGTAAGATGGAAACAATTTCACTGTGAGTTGTGTGTGCCTGTCTGTGTGAACTTTGTGAGCCAGATCTGGTAGCTTTCAAGCACCACCATCTCTGATAGGACAGGGCCATTTAACGGACATGCAAAATGACCAGTCACACAGCATAATGTGTCTTCAAGAAAATAAAACTGAGCATGGAAAAATACCTACACCTTTGGTGTTGAGTTATTACTTCTACTTAAAACAGGTTAGCATGAGTAGGCTAGGCTGAATAACAAGGCATTTGTCTAAACTCAGAGCAGAGAAGACAACTGCTTGCTACTAGCATTTAGGCTGAAACACAATAATTATTCAACCGGATAGTTGGATGCAGTTTACATTTTTCCTGAGTGGCAAGATTCTGAGAACTGTGCTGATTTATGATGCGGCTTTCGTCAGACAGTCTCTATTACTGTGGACAGGCTGAAGTACAACAAAAACCTCAGTGCACATCTAAAACACATCAGCTGCAGCCAAAATACTACTTTGCTTTGACAACCAGATTTTTCTTTGGCTCATGTATTTTGTTTTTCGTTTTGTTTTGTAATGGCAAGTAGCTGACTAGTACAAGTTTAGTCATGCAACCCCTAGTTGGCCGTGGGCTTCAGTATGATTAGGGAAGACCCGTGGGCATCAGGGAAGACCCAGAAAAAAAAAACTGTTTTATAACCTAATGTCTATCTGTCTTTTTCTTCCCCTTTTTATCTGTTTATATCTCTTTATTTTATTTCCTTTTCTTTACATTTTGTGTCTTGCTCTTTCTATTTATTTCTGTTTCTCATTCTCTTTCAATTTTTCTTCCTTTTTTTCTCTTCTCTTTCTCCTGATATTTTTCTTTCTTTCTATTTCTTTCTTGCTCTCTACATTTTTTCGTTTCCTGTTTTCTATTTTTATTTATTTATATTTTTCTCTCTTCATTTTTCATTCTTTCTTTGTTTTTCCTATGTTCTTTCTCAATCTGTTTCTGCGGTTTCTTTCTATTTCTATCTGTTTTTTTGTTTATTTCTCTTTCTTTTTATTGCTGTTTTGTTTTCTTTACAATTCTCTCTTTCCCTCTGTCTGTCCTTTTTCTGTCTCTCTGTAGTTTAATTTTGCAGATGTAGCTGTGCATCAGGCCATCCACACAATAGAATACTGCTTAGGCTGCATCTCAAACACTGCCTCCTACCTACGGCTTTGGGCACTGAGCTTAGCTCATGCACGTGAGTAACGCACAAACAGTCTTTTTACGTGTTTTATATATATCCCATTGTCTGATTAAAGATATGAGAATAAAACATAAGTTGCTCAAAACATCTCACAGTACACCTCCATGTGTTGTTCTTTTTTTCCCACAGAGCTATCAGAGGTCTTATGGTCAATGGTCATGAAAATTGGTTTTTCGGCTAACATTGGTTTCTCCTTGGTTCTGTTTATGGTTTTTGCCGCCTTTGCCACACTGACAGTCTGTATCCTCCTTATAATGGAGGGCCTGTCTGCCTTCCTGCATGCCCTTAGACTGCACTGGTAAGTCCTCACCCATATCTACAAACACTGTCTCTACCTTAAAACCTGTGTGAAAAATACACTAAACATTTGTTTATTTATGTGCTATATCTTTAAACTGTTGAACCGTAATCTAACCAACGAACGTTCTGTGTCTCTCTCTAGGGTTGAATTTCAGAACAAGTTCTACTCTGGTCAAGGCTTCAAGTTTATGCCGTTTACCTTCAACGGCATCCTTGAGGGAAAGTTTGAGGACTAAATCACTCAAGGCCTCCCACCAGTGTGCTTCAGACCGACTAAGAACCAGTCAGATTAGTAGTATCAAAAAAAATCTTTGCTTTCTATATTCAGTGACCTCTGCAACCGGGACATTAAACTTTACTCAGTGCAACCGTATTTATTCTACCTGTTCCATGATTTTCAGTGCACAAAAAATGCTTAAAGATTTAAAGATTATTCATGTGAAGGTCTTTCCTCAAAGCAGGAACAAAAATATCCAGTTGCATTCTGTTTTATGGTCTGTAAATCATTCTCTATCACTCGCATGCTGTTGTCATGATTAGAAAATCTAAGTAATATAAACACAGGTTGGTATGAAGTGTCATTACCCTGTACTACTACATAAATAAGCTACTTTACTTGTCCAAACAAGAATTATTTAAACATTGGACCTAAAGGGGTTATTATGCTATTCTAACCTCCTTTTTGTCTTTTTTCCTCACTGGAATGTTTCTCGCTACAGTTTTCTCACCTTGGCTGAAATCTCATTGATAAGTGTGTGTATTTCTTTCCCTCTTCTGTTGAGCATTTTTGCTCAGTCGTGTTTGGCCCATTTTCTTCTCTGCATTCAAAGGGACTGCATTCACAATTCCTTGAAGGGAAATTCAAAATTTCCATTTTATCCAGAATGAATGCAGTTTTGGACATCCACTTCCATTAATTACGGTCACTTTATAATAAACATTCGTCATTGTAGTATGCACTTCTCTGCTACATATCCTAGCAAGTAATATATCACAATCCTATATCTGTGGGCTGCTGGTAAATATGATTAGTTGAGCTGATTAGAAATAAGGTGACTTCATCTTAACCTAATTGCAACACAATATTAGTTTACCAGTTCATGGATTCATATTGCAGTACCCTTGATCATTAGTTAGACCGCTGTTGTTTGTTTGTTCCTTGTTGTAGTGTTGTGATTGTGTAATTGTTTGGGGGCCCGACCCAGTAAGCACTGAAAATGACCTTTGATTACACATCAAACTGAAGTGTAAATCTGCAGTTAAATGGAAGCAGGTTTCTTTTTGTTGTCCCTCATGTATGTGTGTGTTTCCTTGTGTGACTATTGAGCTGAGGAGCTGTGAGGACTTTGCAGTGTCTAGGTTTACCCAGTAACATGCAGTAAGTAAAGGGATTACAACTGGATGTTGTCTACATGTTTGTCAATAAAGAGCTGGGAAATAAGCTCATTGTTTTTTTCTGTCATTTTTGAAGCGTGTTGGGGCTTCTGAGGCACACAGTGGGGTCGAGCAAATTTAGTTAAAGTGTATTGGTGTGTGTGAGCATGAAGTGTGGTGAGTATGCCTGTTTATGTAAACATGATTCCTTTGATTATCTTTGCCAGGCTACTGAGGGAGGAGCCTAGCCCCTGATGGGCAGTGTGGGAATGGCTTTACAGTAAATGACTGTTAGGAGGAGAGGCAGGCGAGGGAAGGGGGCTGTTTGAAAGGACGAATCCTCACACACTGCTTCGGGCACGCACTCATGCACACGCCTTGGGGCTGAGAGGGACTGCCGCCGTCCTGGGACAGGTTTGCCTGGAGAGGGGATCAAGGACTTGGACAGGGAGAGAAGGGTAGGAAAGGAGTGAGGTCCATTTAGAAGAATTGGAACATTGTGTAGATGTAGAGAACAGAAAAGTAGAGTAAAGTGAGGTAGGAAAAAGACAGGGAGTAAAAGGAGAGAAAAGTGCAAGCTGGACTCACTCTCTTTGCTCTTTGGTGTCTGCTGTCATTCAGGTCTTTTTTTAGTGCTTTATTTTTACCCCAGGACTGCCTCTCCTCACACCGGCCAGTGTGTGCGCGGGTGTATGTGTGTGCTTTAGACCTCAATCTGCAAGCCCACTGGAGAGTGTGTGTGTGTGTGTGTAAGTTTGTCTGCGTGGACACCTTACACTTGAACCGCAGCCATGGCTGACACAAAGCTCAAGCTGGATCGCATAGCCTTCACCGAAAGCTCGGACGATGACGAAGAGGTGGCCCTGGTGACAGCCGCCACCAAAACCTCAGTGACCACACCGGCCTCCAACCGCAAAAAGACAGCCGATGATGAGGACCAGGATGGCTCTTCTAAAGAGGTGAATCTGGTGCTTGGACCAGGGCTGGACAGCAGAGGTGGCGAGGCGCAGAAGTCTGAAGCGCAGGCCAACGGCGTAATGGTCCTGGCCCTTCTGGACAAAATCATTGGTGTGGTGGACCAGATCCAGCTGACCCAGAACAACCTGGAGACCCGGCAGGAGAACATGGAAAAGAGTGTGACGGTCATCCACAGTGAGCTGACCAAGCTGGTCAAGAGTCATGTTGGGACAGCCGGCACGGTCACCAAGCTCCTGAACAAGGTGCGCAAGGTAAACACCAATGTGAAGAGTGTCCGCACTGACCTGGAGAGGCAGGCGGGTCAGATCAAGAAGCTGGAGAGCAATGAGCATGAGCTGCTCAAGAGGAAAAACTTCAAAGTGCTCATTTACCAGGTAAGCAGGGGACTGAGACTAATATAGTCATTGGAAACACACTCTGTGTTCACTGTTTTTAGTGTTTTGTGCCCGTTTAACCAGGTTAAGCCTTGTCTCTTAAATTGCATTTGTTTGGACTAAGATTTTATCAAGGCCTGAGAAGCTGGCCTTTTATTTCATTGTGTAAATCCAAAGGAGAAAAAAAAAAACTACACAGTGACCAGCGCATCAGTCTTGTTCAAATTAACATTAAGTGGACACATGTTAAAAAGTAAAAGGCTATCGGCCATTGTGCAATACATGGATTATGTCTAGACTTGGACCAAAGTAGGATGATCGTGGTGATTCACAATTGAAAATCCTTTCAGTCAAAGCTTTTGAGTGATAATCTGAGTCTGAGTCTTGTGTAAACTTTTTGTTGTCTGCTTTGCTATGTAACAAAACCAAAGTTCAAGTTTTAAACCTCCTTTTAAAGAGTAGGATTATAGAGTGTATATGTAATAGATACAGGTGTTAATGCGTTCGCACTTAACATGACAGACATGTTGTGGATTGTATAGGCAGTATTTCAGTCACCTAGACAGGGCCTTGTCCTGTGTGTAAAGTCAGAGGTTCAGTTCAGTAATGTGGTTATTAGTGTATGACTTAATATATGTGAGTGGGTTGTGTGTGTGATATTTCCATGTGCCTTTTAAAGCGCACCGGGATTCCTGTGAGGGGCTTGGCCTTACATTCCACATTCAGCATCAGAAAGTCTCAGCACTCTGCAAAATGAGACATTCAAAGGTTCCCACTGGGCCATGCCACAACCTTTGAACATTACTGACTTTGTATTTTCCTATAAGTATAGTAAATAAAGCCAATACTATGCACATGCAGAATGTGTTTAGTACTATTGATATGTTAAGCTGCAATAAGACATGCAGCCCTTGAATAAGGATTTTTTTCTTAGAGTATTTTGTGTACATTAACCCTCTTCAGTGGTTCTAAAGGGTTCTTTGCAGACCAGCAGAGCAACAGCAGCAGCATGCAAAAGTGCAGGCGCCTGATCAAAGTGACAAGCTCACATCCTCTACACAGACCACATTTTATTTTCACAAATATTGTTTATTTGCTAAATGTAGCACATTAACAATGACAAAACATCAAATGTGGCCTGGGCAAAAGTTATATTGGGTATTTTAAAGGATTTCTTGTATAGTGAACGTTTTATTATAGGCTATATTTTATAGGAAAATAAATAGAAATTGCTGAGGTGTTCTGTTTTAAGTGGTTATAGAAAATTACTGAATTAATAAATAGAAATTGTGCTGTAAAATTAATAGGAAATGGCATTGAGTGTATACTCTGTTAACACACACACACACACACTTTTTTAAATTAACAAAATGTCATTTGACCAGGAGTATTCAAACTTTTGTGTATGACTGTGTATGATAATCCCACATGTATACGATATTTATGTAGTTACATCTATAACAGTCTTGTTCAGCCAGCAAAAAGCATAGAAGTTTCCCTTGCCCCTGGAGAGACCAGGCTAAAATTGCACACAAACATTAGAAATCAATGGTCTCTCACACAGTTTCCTTCAAACATATTTCAGCCCACTTCGAGCTCTTTATTAGGGAGGTGTTATTGTTGTCAGTATGGTTTAGGACACAGTTAAACTTACTGTGAGCTATGAAAATGAACAAAACCTTAATATCCACATATTCTGGACATTCATTCATTTGAGACATCACCAGGGCGGAAGAGGATCAGTCTTACATATAGTAGATATAACAGATTCTAGATCATATCTTTCTCTCTCACACACACACACACACACACACACCGTACACTAGTGTACCCACTTGTGCTAAAGTTGGAGCGTACATGCTTGCTTTGGCAGATAGTTGGCTCATGTTAGATGGTGTAGGATGAAGACATTTCTATTTTATATCCTTCCATGACTTGCTGCATATTATCTACCACGTATCTGTTTGGAAAGTCATAATCCTGCAGTTGCATGGATTTAGTCTGCTGAATATAGCGCATTAGTGTCCCCGTAAACACTGTGCATTAGATGTAGATGTGTGTCAATGTACTATGTGCTTGGTACTCTTCACTCCCTTTGCACTGACCTGTACACAGATCAGCCATAACCTTTAAACCACCTGTAAGTGTCCTTTGTGCCACCATGATCCATCAAGGCACAGACTCCACTAGACCTCTGAAGGTGTCCTGCTAGGTGGGGCCTCCACTGATCAGAAAAGTTTGTTCAGCAGATCCCACAAATGCTTGGACTGAGATCTGGGTGTCAGAGCATCACACTGCCTTGGTCTGATATGCTTAATCAGACCAGTGATTCATTCTTTCATTACACAATGTTCCAGTTCTCATGCCCATTGTAAGTGCATTTGGCTTTGAACAGGGGTCAGCATGGGCGCTCTGACTGGTCTGCAGCTACGCAGCCCCTTACACAACAAGCTGTAATGTACTGTGTTATTACACTTTTCTATTATAGCCACCATGATGTTTTTCAGTAGTTTGTACTACAGTAGCTCTTCTATGGGGATCGGACCAGATGAGCAAGTCTTCAAACTCTCTATGTGCATCAGTTAGCCTTGGGTGCAGACACCAGACCTGCTGTATTGGAGATGCTCTGATTCAGTCATCTATCAATTTGCCATCACAATTTGGCCCCTGTCAAAGTCACTCAGATCCTTATGTTTGCCAATTTTCCTGCTTCCAACACATCATCTTCAAGAACTGACTGTTCATTTGCTGCCTAATATATTCCTTCCCTCGACAGGGACCATTGTAATGAGAAAATCAATGTTATTCACATAATCTGTGTGAAGTGACGATTTGTCGTGCCTGTTGGTTCAAAACGCCTGTAGTAAATGCCCACTGGCTCCTGCTGTGAGAATGTTTTGAGTGACTGGGTATAGGGAACTTTTTCCCAAATCCTCTGTGCAGAAATGACCTCCGTCTGTGGTAGAGTAGATCAGAGTTAGACCGCTGTGCTGTTGTATTTGTATAGTGTTTTGAGAGCATGTTGCATGGCTATGGCATGAAACTAAATGTTCGCTTGAATTTGAGGAGTACAAAGAGGTTTCAGGGGTGTAGGATGGTTGACAAATTGACGGAGAGTCACCCAGAGACACCCCCTCCCCTTTCTCCATTCATGGACAGTCTAATTATAGTTCCGTTCGGTAATGTCTGCAATGCACTTTAGCGAATCTACAGAGAGAGAGAGTATGAAAGAAATATGTCCCTGAAAAGGTTTTTGGACCTTTCATGGTGCCTCTCTTTATCATTTAAAGTTAAACAGTCCATTTGCATTGCTGCACCTTTAAGACTGGCGTATTAAAATAACCTCTGCCATTCACTGAAATACTCTGCATGGAGTATAAAATATTTTGATTACTGATAATGAGACATTACACATATTAAAATATTTTAAGATGTATTCTACATACTAACATATTTTATACATTGTCTGATGTATGATTTTATGCGGTAAATAATTGTAAACACAACAGCAACAACAATAAGAACTACATTTACAGCATGCTTTATGAAGATTTGGTTTCTGTACTGCTCTGTGTTGGGGAGCCAGTGTGAGGCTCCTGTGTGCAGTGTACCCAGGGCTGGTCTGCTTAGTTGTTGTTTACTCAGGACTTGCATGGCTCTATTTAGCTCCGTAACGAGGCTCTTCCTCTGAACGCCCTCAGAGGCAGCCTCAGGAAGAATGACGTAACTGTTCACTAATTGCACATACTGCTGAATGATATGCTGGTGCGCCCATTATTTACCTCTGTGTAGGGACCATGGTCTCTTTGTCTAGTCCCCATTAGGGAAAATGTACTATTATTGCTTGAAATATTGTGTTTGGGTTTTTTTAGTTCCTGAGGATAAGCTTAGATTTGGGTTAGCACAGGAGCTACATACATCCATCTATAACTGCTTATCTCTAACCAGCCTTGTCGGGGGTGCTGAAGCCTATCCCAGCAGTTATTGGGCGAAAGGTGGAGAAACACCCTGGGAACAGTTTTTAGTGGTAAGCATGTTTTCAGTGGTAGGTGAAGAAAACACATTCTTACAAAATATGCTGGAATCAGCAGAAATATTCTGATGTAATACAAACCGGTTTTAAAAAAGTACTTGAAATGTTCTTTGCACTGCAAAGGCTCAGTTCTGTGGACGTAGAGTGCACCTAGTCAGTGACTAATTTATAACATCAGTAGTGATGCACAATCAAAAAGCTGTTTTCCTTAATCCTTAAAACAGATGAAGCTTAATCAGAGATCGGGAAACCAGTTCATAATGTTTATTCAACTGTATACGTTTGGATCTAGTAAAATTCTCATATGCAAAAGTTTGGGTGCCCAAATCAGATAGCATATGTTCAAAAAAATGTGAAATCTGACCTTAGCATACATTATTTTAATTAAATTATTCCTACACGTGAAAGTAAATGAATATATATCATGCACTAAATTAATATTTAAGTTGTTTTACATTTTTCACTTACAAACCCAACAAAACATGACATTTGGCTAGAGGTTTTTACCCATATGAAACACTGTTTATTTTTATTTGCATAAATGACAAAAACAAATTCTCTTATTTAGTTTGATAAATATATGCACTCCTACTTTTCCTGAGCCTAAAAGGTGAAAGAACTAAGTTGACTCCAGCTCTGTGTGTGTGTGTGTGTGTGTGTGTGTCTGTGCGCGCACATGCTTGTGTGTGTATTTGTGCACATGCGTGTGTGCCTGCTACCGATTTTAATCATCTTCACAGCTCCATGGAGATGTGTGTATGAGAGAATCTTAGTGAGTGTGTGTGCGTGTGTGTGTGTGTGTGTGTGTGTTTTTGGCTGGTCTTACAGAGATCTCTGTAGGAATGTCCACTGAGGCTACAGATTACACTACTGGCGTGGTACAGATATCCAGTTGCAGACCTGATGGGCCCACATAAATTACCTTTGTAAAATTGGTCCCCTGCTGGGTGACAGACGTCTGTGTGTGTGTGTGTGTGTGTGTGTGTGTGTGTGTGTGTGTGTGTTCGTGTAACCCTCTAGATGTTTAAAGCAGAAGTATTTAAGACAGAGCATAAATGTATATTTGTGGAAACATCTCTCAGGGGATCATCCAAAGTTTCAGTGTCTGTTTATGCCAATCAGTAGATCAGTGTGGTTGTTTTTATTCATGTCCATCTGCAAACTCTCTGACTGTTTTTGTGTCTCTCTAAGGAGTAGATCAGATAAGGCTAAATACAGAATTTAAGCAACTTCGACTGCAGGAGAATGCTATAATTCTGCTCATAATATTCTGAGAGGACTGTTAACACAAATACAAACTACAGCTGATTTTTTTCTAATTTTACTCATAATTAGTACCATTATTATTATCTTCTTTATTGGATTCTTATTTGCTTCTTATTTAGGTGCTTTTACGTCTTTTTTTTACGTCGCTGTTGTTTTCTTATGCTCTTTAAAAATACTTATAGCTGTATTTTAATGAAATTGTATTTTGAAGGGGACATATTATACCTCTTTTTAAACAAGTTATAATAGGTCGATGGGCTATACAAAACATGTTCATGAAGTTCTTCGCACAAAATCACTCTCATCTAAAGAGATCTCACCAGCTTTATTCTTGACAGTTTCAGTCCCTTTCAAAATGAGCCATTTAAGGGCTCTGTCACTTTTATGCAAATAAGCTGTTGCTGGCCACGCCCCACCCATCCCATGCTTACGCTGCACATTTACCATACGTGAAAATGGTAGAAAACAGGCGCTATCCAGCCCTATATGTTCGACCCGAGTCCGACCCAGAGCAAGATGAACACAGCACTTCATGAGTGACTTGCCTTTGCCTGTAGCCATAGTGCCCTGCGTCTTATGCGTTCTCGTAAAACCAGCAGACAAAAATGGCAGAGCTTCAACTAATCTAGTGGGTTGGGCTCGACAGATGAGGGGTGGTTCTATGCAAATTTCTTCATGCTGACGTCAGAATAAGGGAGCCGTCCAAACGGCTCATAGAAGCATGTGATTCCTGACACCAAAATCTTTCAATTGACGGATGGATGTTTTTTTGTGCTTGGAGTGTTTATAGGAGCAGTAGAGACACAAATGGAAATACAAAAGGATGCAAAAAATGAGTGTTGCATAATATATCCCCTTTAAACTGACATTTTTAAAACCATTTGACATGTTCCACACCAATCTCTCAGGGTTTCTCATACATTTCCTTTTAAGAACAAAATATATTTTTTCAACCATGTAAAAATTTAAAAATAGGTTTTAGTATTGTTTAACTGTATTTATAATATTATTGCCCTTATTAAGGTTAAGTCCCTTTTAAGAAAAATAATTTTAAGCTGTGAAATCTATTAAGCATATATTGTTTTTTTATACACATAATTTCAGCTCAGTACGTCTGGGCAAATAAAAAAAAAGCTGATAACTAAAAACTTTTTGGGCACAATAATTGAATGAATTAAATAAAATTTGTAAGATCTTTTTGATGCAAATTCATGATTTAAGCTTCCCATTTGTAGTTAAGCTACCCTTGTGTAGTTCCACCCCAAGAGGTGTGAACTTTCTCATCCTTTGAACCATAGAGAGTAAGGGTATAGCAATGCATTGAAATATTGATATTGCAATGCAAAATTGTAACAATGGGCATCGTAGAGGATAAACATTCTATTAATTATAATTTTTGATGTAATTGCATTGCTTGTAATGTCAAATCAATGCTGATCAATAACCGAGTGCAGCACATTTATGTCATACATCACCTCCCCCCACCTTCCAGAACTGGCCTGAACTGAATAGGGTTGTCATTTTTCTTCATCCAAATTTAATTCTAAATATTACTTTGTTCAAAATAAAGTAACTGGATCAAACTGTGAGTCTTTCATTGTGTATTTCACTGCATTGTGTATCGATACACCCCAAGTAGGCAGTTTTGTGCAAACTTCGTCCTCTGTGTTACCAAATGTTGCGTTCAATCAACTAATAGGAGTATGGGTGGCTCACTGTAACAGGTGAACAAATGACCATATTTTATATAATTATATCACGAGTATCATAAGAACAAACAACTACATGTGTCTCAACTAAGCAAAGATTTAAATCCATAATAGAACGCCCGTAAAATTAAAAATAACTGGTGTATAATAACTGTACAAACCACATGGGAACATTTAGCTGATTAGTTTATTATGCCATTTTTTTCTTATCAACTTAATGTGTCGGCAAATCTCACATACCTCAGAAAACTAAATAATATGCTCCATATTATATATTGTATTATTATATATTGTATATTTCTTGGTCACTTTCTGATGTCCAGCCTCTGTGAAAGGAGCTAAAAGAAGGGTCAGCACTGTATGTGGCAGACTGATGGGATGTATGTTGAGTTGATAATGTGCCGCAGGTGCTCTGCTGTTCTCTTTCATGTCCTGGAATAGCTGCATTCTTTCAGATCACTTGCAGAAGCCCAGGGCTCTGACACGGATGCTTTATAATTAAACCTGGATCATCAGAGGCAGAACTCAATCCTGTAGCAATAGAGCCAGACCCAGCAGCATGCATTTAAATGGTCTAAACTCACCAAATAACAGAATTAACAGAATCATAGGGGTCCTGACCCCCCTGGGGCCCTAAGCAAAATTCTGCTCAGGGGCCCTTCTACCTGAACCATGAGCCACGTAAAACATTTAGCATTGCCGCACAGTCACACATGATACCCCAGTGCTCCCACTACAGTCCCCCTCCTTTAGAACAACCTGTTAGTCTAAGAATAAGTAGACCTGTACAGAACAGAATGAGGTACAGCACAGGACCTGTACATCATAGACAACAATACTGTTATTAATAATCAGCTGCATCAGACCCTGTTGAACCGACTTCCCCAGATTTTCTGTTATACGTTTTCAAACGTGAAATATTAATACTGTGGCTTGGCTCAAAACTTGATGGTTATTTTTTATAGAGAGATTTGCATACATATTTCCCAATAAGTCCACCTAATGAACATTTTAAATTCAATATTTATTCAATAGTCAGTGTCAGTTCAGTGCTTTCCATCTTGCATTAGTCCAGTAGTGGAAACTAAAACTAAACTGTGGGAGTAGATCTTCTTTGATTTGTTTTAAGATCATAAGTCCCATTTCACCCATATATTGTCTGGACTGGTCCCCACCAAGGTTGCTTTCTTTTCTTTTGTGTCTGTCCCTGTGAGACTAGGTGAAAGCCAACCAGTGCATATTTTCAAACTGCTGCTAACATAACAGCAGTGGACCCTTCAGTTCCCTTCAGATGCCCCTGCTGGATGGCACACAGAGAGAGATGAGACAAGAGGGACGTCAAACTCACCTAGAGACAGAAAGGCAGATGACTGTGGCATCATCTGGGATCTGACTTGTTTCTAAATTGGTGCTTGTCATTAGGCCAACCCTTGTGGTTGTGCTCCTTTAGAAGTGTTCTGTCTAGTTTCTGAAGGGAAATTGAAATGGGCAGTTGGAAGTGATTAAGTAAAGTAGCCTTTACAGTCACACGTGAACACACCACACCACAACAGCGCACAGTGTGAACAGTGTGAAATTGTTCTTTGCATTTAACCCATTCACCAAGTGAAGCAGTGTCAAAGCACCTGGGGAGCAGTGTGTGAGGACGTACATTGCTCAATGGTCCCTCAGTGGTTCCACTGGCAGCCCCCTAACCACCAGGCCACCAGTGTCCATTCGTGTTTGAAATGTCTCGCCTAAATGCAGTTCAGCATCTCTGATCTCTGATTCATCATTTCCTTCCATCTCTCCTTCTCTAGCTTTCCATTCACTTACCCCAGTCATCAGTCGATCTTTCAGTTCATCGTAGTATTGGCACCTACCTGCAATGACTTTATTAGCACTAGTCGCTGTATTTCGAATAGTATCGTATGGTCAGGCCTTGTGATTTGGCATGGTAATGGTGAAGTCATAGTGGTACTGTCCAGCCATGAATGGATGCTGCAGCCCAGGAGCCAACCTGACTCAGCAGTGTCCAAGTTTCAGTTGGTCTACGTCAACCAAGCTGCTCTCCAGTATAGCTATCATGCTGTTGCTTGTTTCACACCATGTGGCATAGTTTTAATTCTGTGGCACATTTCTGAAACCCAAGGTTTGGCATTTAGACACTACAGGCCAAAAGTGTAGAAGCAATTCTAATTGCCATCAGACACTGTTTACACAGACTGTGAGATGTAAACCAGGCTGTCAAATCACCACTCATTTTTCTCACTGTGTGGCATCAACCTATATGCTAGAAGCATGCAAGTCATTACTGCACAACAAAGAGCACTGAGCCTTGCTGCTATTTTAAATCATTTTTACAATTGTATAATATTATGTAATTATTATATAATAATTGTCCATTTATACACACAAACATACATACATCAATTAAAACACCAGCTGTCTTCACATTACATGAACATTTTACAATGAATTGACCAATAGAAATTATTCAAAAGTTATTTCCTTTTGGAAAGTTACCATTTTTGAGCTTATCGAGACTGCAACTAATATTTAAAACCGTGATGTTAGACTTCTTTTATTGATTGTGTGTGTGTGTGTGTGTGTGTATGTGTGTGTGTGTGTGTGTGTGTGTGTGTGCTACAGACATGCTCACAGCATTATTGTGAGGCTGCGGGAAGCTGCCACCTTCTTTATAATGTGCTGTGGGACTGCCTGTCCCAACAATAGACATTCCACCAGTGCTCAGCCTTGGCCGAGTGTACCAACTCCCTCCACCCCCCCCCCTCCATACCTCACATTGTCCATATCATATCGTCCTATTTCCACTTCTCAGTTCTTTTAAACTCACAGCCGTTGCTCTCCCAGTCCCCTGCAATATGGCAGCCTGTCTATCAGCCACCTTTAATGAAGGTAAATGGGTGACAAGCCTCAATAGGTTTGACATTATGAAACCTTCTGGAGTGATAGCTTTAAAATGGAAGTCGGCTCCAGTTTCAATGCCAAGGCCTTAATATAGACCCTGGTGGTCAATGCAACCAGCAACTGGCTATACACAGGACTATACACGCTGCCATGTGCCTGAATGGTTGCACGCATCTGGAAATACATTATCAGTAAACCTCTTTTAAAGAAATGTATACATACATTGCATAAATAGGTAGTTATGAATATTTCAGCACATATATTAAGGTGGTCTTTATTTTTTTACTTTAAACAATTTATGGTCCCACCATGTTATTTTAATCACAAAAGTTAACAATATGGGTGCAAGATTTTCAGAATTACTCAATATTTAAAGTATGCTCAAAGCAATCAAAGTTTCCCATATAACACACAATTGTCATAGACACTGTACAGCTGTAATATGAAGATTGCTATACTGGCTTCAAATGAAAAATGTATTACACACCGACCATTTAATCAGAAAATTAATTATTTTACTTTTAACAATCACTGCGAAAGTCTCTAGCCATCAGTATTACAACAGTTGTACTGATGTACTGATTGTAATCTGTGTCACAGTCACTAGTCGCTGGTGAATGTTGCACGGCTGCTAGTGCCCGTGGCTACCCCATACACAAATGTCAACTTATTTGAGTCTGGAAAGTGTTTGCAGTGCTCTTTAAAGCAAACTGTGTCTGATCTTCATCTTTTGTTAACAATCCGTTGTAGTCCTGCATCAGGGCGACTCCACTTTCAGCCGTGTCTCGGATTACCACTTCAGCTTCCAAACAGGTTTCATTTGTCACCCATATCTGAAGAGAGGAAAGAATCTGAAAAGGACAGAATACGGAAGAAATTTATTGTGTTATGTGTAACAAAGTCCCGTAATCTTATGTCAGTAATCTTGGACTGGTTCACAGTAATGCGCCTTGGTGGGTTCTCAGTTCCTTGGTTGCTGAGCGCTTCAACCATGGCTCTCTTCTCAGCTGCATCAACGTTCTGATCAAAAAAGGCTAGTGCTATCAGCTCTTCATTTAGATACCACTGCTGCCCATACAACTTCTACAGCGCACCGCGACACGCTTGAGATTCAGATGAGGCGAGAAGTTTCAATAGCCACAAATCGTTGGCCGGTGCTGCAGTTGACAGATGAGCAAGAAACCATGACTTGATGTAAACACACAAGATCACGGACTTCATGACCTGTCATCTAGATGAGTCGTGCCATGAAGCGTGCACCACAGACGGTACAAGTGCAAGTAGCTCCCGATGGTCTTCATGCTGACGGCTCAAGTCAAGCTGATCGGTGATGAAGGTCTTCATTTCATCCAAAACACCAGCGCCAAGTGCTGTTGCTATCACAGGAATTTCAATACCAGGCTTGTAGTCAGCTACAACAACATTTGGCCAGAAGGCCTTGAACCGCTTGAACAGCAGAATGTCAGGGTCAATGGAAGGTCCAGTCGTGATGCTGAAGGCCTCCTCCAGTATGATTTCATGTACATGATGTCTGCACACGAGGTGCAGAATATTTCTTCCCAGACGCTGTTCAAACAGGGTGCAGGTTCCATTCACTCTACCTGTGTTACTGGATGTTGTGTCAGAGCTGAAAGCCTTGATGCTGTCGACAATACTCCAGTCAGACTCTGCGTCCATCAACGCAGCTGGCATAGCCTTGCCTGTTCCTGATGATAGCTTTGGAACACACAGTAGTTGTTCCGTGCCAGATCCGGAAACAATGATTGGGAGTCAATCAAACTTTTAATCTCCAGTGAGATCTTCCATAAGTTTCCCATCCCAGTGATGAACCATTGGGGGTTGAACTCAGATTTCAGCACAGATGATAATTTAGCACGGTGCATCTGTCGGTGTTGTCGGATTGATGATCTGTTGATGTTGTATTTCTCAATGCTTTGACCTGTTGCATGAATAATCGGAGCAATGATCTGCACTGCGTTTCTGTCCCTGGTCTTTGTTCGGTCCAGCAAAGAAAGAACATCAAGAGTCAAAACGTTGGATTTTCCCAAGTTTACACTTTGGTGTGCATGGAGTCATTCCTCCAGTGGCTCCTTCCATTCCTGAATCAGCTTGCATTTTGTCATTTAATAATCCAGACTCCAAATAATGCAACAGAGCGCTTAGATTTCTGCAATCTGTACAAAGAATTCAGCTTTTTCATTTGAGCATACCCCAAATGCACCGCAATTTTGGAAAAAATGACACTTTTATGTTTCTATCATTGGCGCATCAAATTGCACGGTGGGAGGGCAGAAAACTAAAACAAACAAAAAAAAAATTAATAGGACCACCCTAACGTATATGTGTGATTATTTGTTGCCTTATGTGCCCCTGGCCCTGCACCAAGTTCTGAACGTGCTTAGGGGGCTTCTTCACATCCGGATAGCGCGTGTGTTTGTGTATGTGTGTCAGCTGGCATTTTTAGGTGTGAATATTATTGATGGCTGTGCATTTTTCCATCAGTTTAAAATGTGATTTATTAATGTTACACTAGCAGCAGTACCTGTTCTCCTCTGACCGCTGAAGTTTATCACACTGTTTTAAACCAAGAATGCTTCAGAAATGAAGAGAGCCCAACTAACTTCAGTCTAGTGCTAAATAATGCTGAAATTCTCTGTACTGAAGTATTTTTTTGACCTGCCACTTTTGCATTTGTACTCAGTTGATGCAGTGGGGCCCCCAGGTTCACTTGGCCTTTTGTAAAAATGCTGGTATTATTATCTATATTTTCAAATTATTTTCATTACAAAATATATTATCAGCAAAACTGACGTGAGTGAAAATAAAGAATGTGTCATGTTTTAACAAGATTAAACCGGTGTGTAGTATTTAGAATGTTTTTTAACTCTTTTGAACATACTTCAGTTGGGGACACAAGACTGAAGTAACTTACTGTACAAAGGGCTTAAAATGGTCTTTGTCTCATAAAGGGTTATCTTGTAAGTGAAATAGTGAAGTAATGCCAAGTGTTGAGTACGTCACTTCAAAAAATTACTCATCATAACTTTTTTAATGTTTAGATTCTAAAACAATTCTGCTGTTTATTACAAGGTTTAAATAGATTTTCAGACCCCACTGTACTTTTATTTTATCTTGAGTCATAATTTCCCAGCATAATGTACTTAGTTGTACTTAAGGATAGGTTTAATGTGTTTTATCCACCTAATCTGAACCTCAGCCGTGGGAAAGTGTTGGGAGCATCATTGTGACTGAAGAAGCCGCTTTTCTAGAAACGTTTGCCGTTCTGCAGCAGTGCGGGAGCAGCTGCTCCGACCCCACTGAGCAGCTGCTCTCTCACTCATCCTCAGTATGCCTTTCATCCCTGCCTCCCGAGACACCCTGACACTTTCTCTCTCTCTCACACACAATCCTTTAACAAAATATCAAGTTTCACCAGAAGGCAAAACCGGCTCCATTTCCTTATCGCCATACTGTATGTACAGTAGGGCTGGGGTGAGGAGCAGTTTTAAATAAACATCATCATCTCTTGGTTCTCGTTGAGTGTTTAGTTGAATCGTTGTGACTGAAGCTTTGTCCCAAAACCTCACTACATTTTCCTCTTAGTTTTTTTCTGCAAACCTTGAAGTGTGGCCAGCTTCAGCTTTAGTCCCTGTGCACTGATGTTAAGATCAAGGCTGTTGTAAAACTCTGTGAGCAGCTGTCAATCTGAGTAATCATAGTTTACTTTATGGGACCAGCATGTGTTCCTAATGCAAATTGTACACTGAAGTCATATGTCTGAAATAGACCCACAAGCATTTGTTGATTTCACTATGTCATCAGATAAAGTGGCGGCACAGAGATGGGCTGCATTAAGGGGGATCATATTACTGCTATTAAAGTGCTATATGAATGACAGCATGTGAGATATGCAGAGTAGTAACAAGATACTGATAAATTCTTTGTAGTTTTGGCTCTGTACTTCATCATACTGCATTTTTGTATATGAGGATTTTGAGGTGATTTGTGATAATAAATAGTTTTGCATTGGATGAAATATGTAAGATTCGCAGCTAGTTGTGTGCACGCTGCACCACCGTCTTAAATAAGGTTTCCATGTTCAGTGTTTGTAAGTCCTTTGCAATCAATGACCACCTCAAATCTACAAAGTCTAAAGGGTAATTCCAGTTTTCTACTGTTTTTTCTTTACAAAAATTTCTTTACAAAAGCAAAGATAGGGAGCAGGCGTGGTTATGTCTACAACACAATGACAGACATTTTATTTACTGTCCAAAGTGTCCAGTGAGCCTATATGTGTCTTTGGAGGTTGTACAGTTACAAACTGTAAAATGGTGGTAGGTCTCGTTTGGGCAACTTTCCACAGGAGTTCCAAATGAGTATATATTTTAGGTCTAAAGTTTCTTTCAAAAACTGTCAAGGAAATGCTTGTTTTAGCTCATTTCCTTGTTTAGTATCTTTGGGCTTCTCTGTCGTAAGTGAAATGCTAATTGTAGTTGTGGGTACGACAACTGCTGCAAGCCACCCTGACTCACTCGTCTTTATTATTGTTGCTACCTTCGAACTCGAAAATGGTGACTAGAAATGCTGGTGAAGTAACTATGGAGTTTTTATGGCCATAAAGTTGGATGTTGCTTCACTGACAAACATTTCTTTTTAATGGATCACAAAACTTATTTGTGATAGCTGCGCACACACTCTCTGAGTAGGCTTTCTATGGAAACAGCATGTGCCAAATGCTGTGAATGGAAATGTAGAGTGATTTTCACTCCCTATAATCACCCAGCCTCAACTCCAGAAAGCATTTGACATGTCCCTGCCTTGATGTTCTGCATTTGAGGTGGTGTTGCTTTGAAAAATAAGCAGTGTCATTTGCATCTTCTAGTAAACCTTCTGAGGTCATGCTTCATTCTGGATTGAGTTTGTTTCAGTAAATGTTCTTTGTGACTGAAGTATTCTTTGGTCATGATCATTTTGTTATGCCTGGCTGTTTGCTCTTGCTGAATCAGCTGGTGTGTTGAAGAGGTTTCAGCCTCATGATAGCTTGTTTACTTGCGTTGATATTAGAGGGTGTGGGTTAGTAATATATTTCAGAACGGGACTGAAGCACTGACCACCCTTCCATGGCAACAGTGAGTCACTGGAAAAGCAGCACTGTCTCACCCACATGATATGGTTATATTACTACTACTATTACTACTGCTGCTACTGCTACTGCTACTACTACTACTACTACTACTACTATTGCTGCTGCTGCTACTATTGCTGCTGCTGCTACTACTACTACTGCTGCTGCAACTACTGCTGCTGCTGCTACTGCTGCTGCTGCTGCTGCTGCTACTACTACTGCTGCTGCTGTTACTACTACTGCTGCTGCTACTACTACTGCTGCTGCTACTACTGCTGCTGCTGCTGTTACTACTACTGCTGCTGCTGTTACTACTACTGCTGCTGCTGCTGCTGCTACTACTACTGCTGCTGCTGCTGCTGCTGCTACTACTACTGCTGCTGCTGCTGCTACTACTACTGCTGCTGCTGCTGTTACTACTACTGCTGCTACTGCTGCTGTTACTACTACTGCTGCTACTGCTACTGCTACTACTACTACTGCAGCTGCTGCTGCTGCTGCTACTGCTGCTGCTACTACTACTACTACTGCTACTGCTACTACTACTTCTGCTACTACTGCTGCTGCTGCTGCTACTACTACTACTACTACTACTACTACTGCTTCTGCTACTGCTGCTGCAGCTGCTACTACTACTACTGTTGCTACTACTACCACTGTTGCCACTGCTACTACTACTACTACTACTACTACTGCTACTGCTACTACTAATACTGCTACTACAACAACTGCTGCTGCTGCTGCTGCTACTACTACTACTACTACTACTTCTACAGCTACTGCTACTACAACAACTGCTACTACTATTACTGCTACGTCTACTGCTACTACTACTACTACTACTACTACTACTACTACCACTGTTGCTACTACTACTACTGCTACTACTACCACTGTTGCTACTACTACTACTGCTACTATAACTGCTACTACTGCTACTACCACTGTTGCTACTACTATTACTGCTACTACTACTGCTACTACTGCTACTACTACTGTTGCTACGACTGCTACTACTACTACTACTGCTACTACTACTACTGCTACTACTACTACTACTACTCCTACTACTACTACTACTACTACTGTCACTGCTACTACTACTACTGCTACTACTACTACTGCTACT
>JBBPCX010000028.1:7461597-7494817 GCA_037974365.1 Hydrocynus forskahlii | reverse complement strand
TAACTGTAATACCTGCAGGTGGATCTGCATCTGTGATATGCAAAAATTGTAAGTCTCTGGATAAAAGTGTCTGCCAAATGATGTAACTGTAAAAATGGAAGGGACATGAAATAACAGGGTAAGAAGACTTACCACTCTCAGCTGTATACGTTGCCGCATTGCTCTGAGAAATGTCTCTCACTCACATGCTCTTGCAGAAGGTTTTTACTGCTGCCCTCTGGCTTTATCAGGTTGGAGTGGTGCTGTTGCTGTGGTGACAGCATCAGTATTTATTTGTTAGGGCACAGCAGGAGATAGTGATCAGGGTCTGAGGTGAGGGGGGTTGGCTCTGGTGGCTGACGTCCAAGGAATGAGGGAATGGCGCAGATGAAATCCAGGGAGCAGGAAAGGCGAACCTAAAATAAACAGCCACACACATACATCTTAGTCTCACACTCAATGCCGCATAAGGTAACAGAGGCCATTTTATGAGGACTTGAGGCCTGAGAAAGAGCAGAGACGGTTCCTCTTTCATAGTAATGGTCATTTATCAGCAGGGCCTATTGGGTGTCATTCCTCTGCTCGACCACCAGAGAGAGCTCTTTGGCTACCTTTCCCCCATTTGTGTTGCCTTACTTTCTTTTTTACTCTTTGTTTTTCCAAACTATTCTTTGAAAGGACTCTGACAACTGGTAATCTTTCTTTATTGTCTGTTTATGAATGATGTGTTTGTCACTAAATCAGTGCTGCTAATGCAAAGTAGGCCCCTCATTACCAAATACCATTTAACTCAATTATGTTGCAATCATGAGTCATTAACAAGCTGTCAGTTAAACATGAAACTGATGACTACTTTAAACCTGTGATGATATGCACGCATATTTGGAGATCTGGGCTGCATATGTCAGATTAATGGTCTTGTTCGGCTGCAACACTGTCCACTGTCCAAAAAATGTGTAAAATAAAATAAGCCAATGCTCTTTTGGAAAATTATCTTTAGTATTTCTAACTAAAATACCAACTGTACTTTCCCAAGGAAGCATGAAATTACTTGGGAAAGTATTTTTAGTATTTATAGTTTAAAGTGTGTGTGTGTGTGTGTGTGTGTGTGTGTGTGTGCGCGCGCGCGCGTGCGTGCGTGCGTGCACATTGATGTATTAGTGCAGCGAGTGTGTGGTTCATATGTGATTTTATAACTGAAAGCAGCTTTAAACTGAAACTGCTTGCCCTCAAATCAAGATATGTTTTGTGCTGTTAGACATGCACAAGGAAGTCTGTCCTCGTGTGTGTGTGTGTGTGTGTGTGTGATAATTTGCTCACTGTGCTGTTTTGTAGATTTGCTTCTCCGAGTATGCATCTGGTTATTTTAGTTTCACAGTCTTATAAACATCTGCATTGTTGAAGTGTTTGAAGAGCCCACTCTCACACACCACTTTTTATTGGGTATTCAACTTTATGATGTATCTTTTACACATATAAATATTATACACATATACATTTCTATCTTTTTTTGCTGTAGAGAACTAGTCAGACACTTGTAAATAACAAGTACTTTACATTGCTTGATATTATGGTACTCTGAAGTTCTCAGAAGAAGATTGTGGACTGTCTTAAACTTAATGTCCACCAGTGGGAGCACCGCCCCTCCTCATATCAAGGCCCTTCGTTAAAGCTGCTGTGAAACGCTAAACACCCTGAATACAAATGGGCTCATTTTCTCGGCATGCGCCTTAATTACAGTAATACACTGAGCGTGAAGTCACACACGTGACAACAGGCTCTGAATCCAAAGCTGAAAAAGAGGAGAGACAGACATGATGTTCACAGCTACTGTTCTGTAAGACATGCAGACTCCCTTCAGCAGTCAGCAGTCCGTTAAACCACAATCCAATTACTGTTTGCTAGAAAAATAATTACTTAACTTGTCACGCCTGTTTACATTTGGATCTTGGATCTATCTATCTGCTTTTCTAACTATCTGTCGGTAGGTCTGTCCGTTTATCTGTCTGTCTGTCTATCTATCTCTCTATCTATCTATTTATCTATTTATCTGTCTCTCTATCTATCTATTGGTCTATTATCAGTTAGTGTTACCTAAATCCTAGTCACAGTTTCTTTATAAAACAAATTACAGAGCAATCTGTTATATTGTCAATATGACCATGCTTTTTGACTCTTTTGTTCATAAAGAGCCATGTCATTCCCACTGACAGCTTCATTGGCATACATACTGAGACATAAACTTTTTGCTGATAATCCACAGTGATCTGCAATTTGCAAACATTGTTTCAAGAAATGCACTTACTGTAGATGTATCTGCCTGTCTATCTGTCTATCTATCTATCTATCTACCAATCTATCTGTCTGTCTGTCTTCTATCTATCTACCTATCTACCTACCTATCTGTCTATCTTCCTATCATTCTATCTATGTATTAATCTGCCTGCCTGTCTGCCTGTCTGTCTGTCTATCTGTCTGTTTAACTACTCAATTAAATATCAATACATTTATTAGAAAGAACAATATTGTCACTAATGAACATTTAGTTTAGTGTCTGTCTGTCTGTCTGTCTGTCTGTTTAATTGGAAAAACTGTATTATGTACAATACTGCCAGTATTTTACCTTTAATAGCGTCTGTTTAAATCAATTCTGTCTGCCTGTCTGTCTGTCTGTCTCTCAGGATAAGGAGAAGGCTGTGAAGAGCTCTAAAAAGGCTGTGGCAGCAGAAGGTCAAGAAGGCGAGCAGGTCCTGAGTGAAGGGGGAGAAGATGAGAAAGACGATGATGAGGTGGAGGTCGAGGAAATCGTGGAGGAATCACGAGCGGTGCGCATCAAGCAGCGCGTGGACGACCTGAAGAAGGCCTTCAGCAAGGAGCAGATGGAGAAGACTAGGCAGAAAACCAAGGACAACCTGGAGAAAACCCGTCAGAGGACCAGGGAGAACCTGGAGAAGACGCGCCTGAGGACCAGGGAGAACTTTCAGAAGACGAGGCTGAGCCTGGGGAAGAAGATGGGCAAACTGGGGACAAAGATCACGCCCAACACTGAGCGGAAGGAGAAGCTGCGCATGTCCCGGGACAAGCTGAAGAAGTCGCTGTCACCGGAACACGTGACCTACGCCCGCTCCAAAACCACGACCTACCGCGTGCCCCCTTTCACCTTTTACGTGAAGAAGATCCGCGAGGGAGAGGAGGAGCCTGAGCCACAACCTGAGTCTGAAGAGGCGGAGCCAGAAGATGAAGAGGGGGCAAAGAAGGACCTGGAAGAGCAGGAAGGCCAGCTTGTCAACCTGAGCAGTCCAGGCTTGGAAGCTGTACAGGAGGAATCGAGGTTGGAGATCCAGGATACAGCGTGGCCAGGCGAGAAAGCAAGCCAGTGAAGTCAACACAGTCAGTGTGAGGCAAATCAAATGGTCATATGGTGCAGAAGTCTGGAGAATATGAAGGATATGTGAATGTAAACCACGGAAGTGTTCACGGAAGGGAAGACTCGATAAATGAAGACAAGCTACCTTGACAATGATGCAAAAGAATGTTGGCTTGAGGGACAGACTGAACTCATATTGGTAATGTTTTAATTGCAGTCTTGAATCCCCCACAGTTTAGTGTTTTTTCTATTACACACCAAATTCTACTCATAAAGTGGCTGAAAATTGATGAGCGATACGTATCAGTTGTATTTGAGCAGAACTGAAATCAATAACTGCTGCCCAGAACAGTAGTTTGAACTAGGCAGTTCCTAAAGAGTAGGGGTGTGGCAGTACACTCAGTTTATGATTTGATTTAGCTCAGGTTCACAATTTCATCATTTCAAAATATTTTGCACACCTTCTGAATGTGACACATAACATTAAACGTGCTGGTGTGGGTTACGTTGGTCATGACCCTTGCCATGCAACTACATTAGATGCTGTTGTTAACAGGTCTATATCATGAAAATCCATGATTTTCCATCTAAACAATTAGTGTATTAGCTAAACATTGCTGAAGTTTCAAAATCTACATTTCACTTCACACGCCATGGACTCCATATATAAAAATTAAGCTGCATTTTTGTGTTTTCACCAGAAACAACAGTGTAATGACATTATGCCCACTTAAAGGAAGGTTTGAGTCTGCTTTCCTTTTTGACCGAGACACAAAACAGGGAAGCCAATCAGAACAGAGGTCATTAAATATGTACATTTGTCTTAAAGGTACAGTAATAGCCTACACTGATGTCATAAATGGCCCTCGGAGGAAAACATGAAATATAAGACATAAATAGAATGTGAACCTTTGAATATAATGCAGCTGATTTCACCCATATCCACTAGGTGTGGTTCAAAATGTACATTCAATACCAGTTCCTGAACGACACTAGGTGTGGATTAAACCAGAAACTAGGTGATGAAAGTGGGCATTTTAAGGGGGTACATTAACTAACCACATCAGACTGCAGACTGATGTATTTTGCATTGCAATGTTTTGTGTCACAGTGTGTTGTTCCACTCCTAAGGAAGACTGCAACAATTTCTCAAGCATTATAAAACAAAATGGATATCTGCATTGTTTTAGATGTTAATGCTGCAATCATTTATTGAAATTGAAAGTGTAGTGTAGCAGTAACTGACTGAGTGAACTACATGGTCATTAGTTCAGATGAACTGTTGCTGATATACAGTGAACACAATCCTGTAGTTGACCTGTAGGGCCATTTTCACCATAGATTTACTCCATTTACATTAACTATTACATTAACTATGCTAAAACAAATTTAACTTTAAGGAGTTGCTGCCAGCATGGCCTGCTTAGAACAGGAATTTCAGAAAGTTTTGGATTTTACTCCTTGTTGACCAGATTAAACCGGATTAAACCGAAAGACAAAAGACCTGCCTTATGATGAAAGCTAACAGTTTGCGAGAAATGCAAGAAAGGAATGTAGGCTGAAGCACCTGAGAATGAGGCTGCCGGTTTCTGTTGTGCAGATTCGTTCTTCAGGGTTTCATAACACATAAAGGGCACAGGCCCTTAAATCATGTTGGAATAAAAACGTAAAACAGAGCGTATGAATGTGGATTGTGAAATGTCAAAGAATAAATGAAGGAAAACTACTGAGGATTAACTAACACAGTCATTTCTTTTACTTCTTGATCCTTTCTGAATGACTGTGTGTATAAAGGGTGTTTTCATTTGTTTGTTTGTTTTTTCTTGTTGGACTTGAAAATGATTCAAATACTTGCAGTTTTTCAGCACTGGATGGATGAAGTGTATTTTGTGTCGTTGCTGTGTCAATGTACATTTAACTCATATTTTACTGCTTATTTTATATTTTCATACACATATACACACACACATATATATATATGTTAACAGGCAGTTATACATTTCTTAAATTAGTGCTGCAAGGGTTACCCTGTACATAATATATGCACGTTCACAGCTGTTGTTTTCACTTTCTCTGTACATATACCACATTAATACAGGGTCATAAAAATACCCAGGGGCCTATGGGAAATCTTTTGTTAACAAATGAAAAGAACGTGTGGTTTGTTCTCTGTCATATAGTAATATATTCACGTGGTTTTTTTTATTAAATATATACACTTACAAGAACATAAGAGTTAAAACAATAGGCTTGCAAGAGAGACAGTATTGTACTTCATTTAACACTATTGATGCTGTACCATAACCTTATGATTTCAGGTAATTTTTTTAACATTTTAAAATGTCAACAGTCCTATGCATTGAAAAAAAAATGGAAAATGTGGAGAAATTTCCTTATATTAACTTTAAAGTTTAATTCTGGCCTAAAACACCAACTAAATATGATATTTACATTGTGAAATTATTCTGCAGTGCACCACTCAAACCCTCAGCTTCATGCATCGCGTGAAAACATTCTATAACCATTTGGAATCCCCCACTGTGGTTAAAAAAATCCTTAAAGCTCGCACTTTCGTAGAAGCTGATAAATACAGAAGTGATATATTTTGCTTGCATTATCATTAGCCATCTAGCTTCCTTCTGTATTCTCCAGCTTGGGGAAAAAACAGCCTGCTCTCAGGTAGTTGTAATTTTTCAAAAGTCCCTCCCACCTCTAGGACGCATCATCAGAATGGGGTTTTCCAGGTTGGTACGCCATAAAATCTAGTGGCACTATTGTGGGAGGTGAGTAGGCATGTTTACAGGAGATGTTGTGATGATGTTTTGATTTTGCCCCGAGTGCCCCTTTAAAGCTCACAACATTTTTTTCTCCTTCCCCTTTAAAGTTAAGATATGAAGTTGATGTTCTTTAGGTATTTTACACATCTTTTGGTCCTTTTCGACTAGAGACACTGTCTACCATGAAGTATCTGGAACACTAATTCGGGTCTGGCCCCAAGGTTTGAGGCTAGTGTCCAGTTTCCTTTCCTATCTGTCTGCCTCAAGAGTCACTGGGACTAGCTTGTCGCATGTAAAGATAGCACCCAAGGTCAGAAGCCCTGGCCTGGGTTTCACTATAATGTCATCCAGGGCTGACGGCCTTCTCTTGCTTCAGTGAGATTTCTGAATGAAACGATGCATTAAAAAAAAAAAAGTCAGATCACTTTTCATGTTGAAATGAGTTGTGGAAATGAAAATAAAGAAATAAAGAGTCTCGTTCGCTCTCTGTTTCACTAATCTTTCTCTTTCCTCTTCCACATCGCCACACACACTCAACACATCAGTCTGAAAGCTTAATTCCAGGCATGATCTTTCTTGCTGTGTTACTATAGACAACTGAATAGCTGATGATGAGGCTAAAGTTTGAACGATTGAAAGTGTTTGGCAGGGCAGGTGAGAACATCACTGGTGTAGAAACAAAGGAAACCGAATGATACAAATTAAAATGTCAGGGAAGTCAAGCTCTTTCATGAATCAAAGCATAACCTGAAGGCTGGGAGCGTTTTGACACAGAAGGTGCAGATGTTGTAAGCAGCTTGTTCTTGGCGTCAAAGAAACCCTTCACGTTTTTTTTTTTTTTTTTAATAAAGGGGCAGACGCCCTTATCCAGAGCGACTTACAATCATGAGTTTCAGGGACAGTCCCCCTGGAGCAACTGAGGGTTAAGTATTTTGCTCAAGAACACGGTGGTAGAAAGTGGGGAGTTCGAACCTGCAACTTTGTGGTCATCGGGTTCACAGGTACGTGTTTTACTCTCTAGGCTACTACCACCCCTTTTTCAAAATTACATCGTGGTGTCATAACAGACTACGCATAATGTGACGAGCAATGACAATGTGTGATGTCCCAGTATGCGGCTGCTCGAGGCCGCCAAAGGTTTAGGTTTTGTCATCAGGACTTCTATTATGAAGTGGTGATGGGGTTTTCTGTTTTGTGTGAGTCACAGCTGGGTGCTGTTTAGTGTTGAGTGTTGTGTTTTGTTCTTGGTCGTGAGATTTGTGTTACGTGTATTTAAAGGGTTGGTATTTATATTTAGGTTCACCGGGTGCTTTGTGCATTGAGATATATGCAGTCCTCCCGTGCCTTTTTGTTTTGGTTGAGTTTCTAAATAAAATGACTAAAATGGATATGTGCAAATGCGCCTCATGCTTCTGGAGCACTCAGGCAGACGTGACACAATGCAAACAAATGGACAAGCTTTATGTTGAAAAAGAAAGTAATACAGCCTAATGCAAATCCAGGACACTGTTTTGTCACATGAATGTTAAGTTTAGAATTGATCTTAAGGCTGCTTTGATGAGAATAGTTTCAGTCCCAGCACACACACTCACTTTAGCTTGGGTGTTAGCAACACACCCAAAGCAGCCGGTAGGGAAGGAAGTGCCATGGGTCCCTGAGATAAAAATGGAATGTTAACTTAAACATTGCACAGTACTGCTGATTCTGAAAATACAGAACTCAAATGCTAGCTCCTACAACACTTACGCACACAGCTTTACTGCACTCAGATTGTTTTAAGATAAGATATCCCTTTATTACTGGAAAATTTGCAACAGAAATTTCCAGTTCATGCTAAAAAACAATTTCTGTATTTATTAATCCATCCATTATCTGAGTCACTTATCCTTGTCCAGGGTTATAGGGTCCACAGGCCACCAGTCCGTCACAGGACAGACACACAGTCATACCCACGGATGATTTAGCATCTCTAATTCACATGACGTATGTGGGAGGAAACCCGTGGAAATTCACACGCACACAGAGAACATTCAAACTATACACAGAAAGTTTTTCTTTTTTATTGCATTTTTATAGTAAAGGATTTATATGTGTCTGAGAATCTATGCGTTTTTACTTTCTTTACACTTTCTTTTACTTTTATTACTGAGCTTGACGCAGTACCCCTAGTCATGTTTTCCACTCCTGCATATCTGCATATCTGATCTGCTGTTACTTGTTAGAGAACCGCTTAAATGCCAGATGTTTGACCATGCTTCTTTTTACACCCTCAAACACATATCTCAGCTTTCTGAGTGCTACATGTGTGGATGCTTAGCAGTGTGAGGAGGTCTTCTTGTTTTACGTTCTGCTGTCTCATCCGATCACTCACTCTGTCCCTGCAGCCTCAGAGGAGTTCCATTAGTTCCATTAGGAGGAGTGAATCTGATTAAGGAGAGTACTTTTCCAGAGCAGGAGAGGAGAGGGCTGATGGGGAGTGTGTGTGTGTGTGTGTGTGTGCATGTGTGTGTGTTTGTGCGTGTGCGTGTGCGTGTGTGTGTGTATGCACTCTGCTTCCAGGCACAAACCACAAAATGGGGTTTAATCAATGTAATGTAATTGATCAGACTGGTCTGGTCATGCAATACTGGATTCCTATCAATACTCATTGAACACAGACATTAATACTGTATGTTGCAAACTTTACTTATTCCTTATTGCCTTAATGCTAAGAACTAAAATGTATTTGCTCTGTACTAACATTACCCACTGCTCTCTGTATCTGAGCGTCTGTGTTTGAAATGTTGCATTAATCATGTAAAGTGGCACAGGCCTCCATGTGGTATATGCACATTGAGGCCATGGTTCTCTGCTATGAATGTAGATGTTGCCATATGCTTGCACACCTGCACTCACACACATCTACACCAGCTGTAGCCATTAAATGAAACGGTGTGGAGGGCATACACAGACGGAAGAAGCTAATGGGTTCAAGAAAAAAATAATCTGCTATGCAGCATCAAGGGTCCATATCTAAAAATGCTTTTGCTTTTTTGTTAAGAGTGAAAACGTTCAATGCAGTGTATAAGCATTCGCTATGTAAACCCTTCTCTCTCCAGTCTATACAGTCTATATCAGGGGTCACCAACCTTTTTGAAACTGAGAGCTACTAAACGGGTACTGAGCCATACAAAGGGCTACCAGTTTGATACACTAGAACAGAGTTCACCATGTCTATATAAAGAAACATTTCAAAAACAAGCTGTTATGGCTTCACTGTTGTTATGATTCCACAAAAAAATCAATGTGTTTACATATCTTTGTTTTTTCAGCCTGCAGCAGTTTAGCGCCGCCCATTCGTTCAAAAATAATTTTGCACTAAAATGTATCGTGTGTTTTCTGTGGAGGATTTCTTCTCATTTCCACTTGGAAAATGAACAAAATATGAATTTTGACCGGACTTCTTTTGCACATGACTGTGGATAGAATGTGACTGGGGACGACCGATGAAGAGCTGAAGACTGAAGTCATAAGCTGAACATTGAAATTACCCAGAAATGAATACAGTGGTCAATAAATACGGATCATCTTTCCCTATTGAAACTCATTTTGTACTGTAATTATGAACATCAGCCTCAAATATCTTACAATTTAAAGCTGTCAGTTTAGGAAGATTTAATTTCCTACATTACATATGATCAAAATATACGATCCAAATTGAGAAGGTTAGGCCCCCTGTGCTCAGTCTGAACCCATTCCAAACCACATTATGATGTAATTTTTTAAAAACTGTATTAACCTAATTAAGCTTATGGATCATTATAGTTTTCAGTGCATTTTTGGATCCAAATCCTTCATTTACCTGTACTCCTTCATTATAACACCTTTATTATAGCCCAATCAGAGACTGCAGCCCACCCGTTGGTACACAGTTTGTGCTGTCCGTCATCTAGCCCTTCATCAGTGGTCGGTTTCTGACCTCAGAGTTGTTACTGGGTGGTAGACCACCCTCACACAGTGACACCAGCAACACCCCCCACATGATATCCAGTTAACAGTGGTGCTGTGATCTGAAGCTGACCCTTCCTGAGTGAGGTAGAGGATGACTGATGAATGTTACAGCAGCAGATGGGTCTGTAATTGGACACCTATACACTGTCAGAAAAACTGTACAATACTAGGATATGTATACAGAGTTCAGAGTTCGCGGCCTCAGTCATACTTTTTCTTTAAACCGAACAAATAATTGTTCGTGGAAACCCCCGCAAATTTGTGGAAACCGCAGATATCCTCCGCATTTCATATAATATTTCATTTTTCATGCATTTTTGTGCTGAATTATTACGAAAATATAATTCATTAATTTTGTAACATAAATATTAACGTAAAATCAGCTTCATTTCCATATAAAATATAACTGTATAAATTATTTACTACTGTCAAGAGAACACAAAGCAACTGTATATTGGCTGCTGCCCTGTGACGCAACTCTGGCCGAAGCAGTCCAACATTCCTGCATCAGAACAGTTTCCTGCATCAGAACAGTGATCTCGAGTGATTCACTGAGCATTCTTGTGTTTTTCGTTTTTGTTCTTCTTCAAGCCCTGTATTTTTATCACGGTAATTTAAATGAATTTATACCTGTGTTTACCTGATTATACCAAAGAAAATGACAGCACATACCAAAGAAAATGCCAGTGCATGAAGTCTATAAATGCCCGTGCGGTAAAGTCTATACAGGGGTAACATCAGTATTTTACATTCTAGCACTGCGAGAGACAGCAGTTCTTTGTACATTGTGCAGTATGGTTCACCTTTACATTTTTTAAAGGTAATATATTAAGGTGAGTTTAAAATGGGTGGTGGTGGTCTAGTGGGTTGGATATTCGCCTCTGGACCCAGAGGTCATGGGTTCAAATCCCACCTTCAGCACACCACCACTGGGTTCCCCCTTAACCCCAGGTTGCTCCAGGGAGGCTGTCCCCTGTAGGTAGGGAATGGAAGTCGCTTTGGATAAAAGCGTCTGTGTCGCGTGAGGTTGTGGTAGCGAGGCACAGAAGCGGCCCAAGAACAGGAACAGGGGCTTCAGCTTCGGGAAGTGGAACAGGAGCCTGGGTCCTCGGAGCCGGTGTTGGCGCCAGTGGTGATGCCTGAAGAACACTAGGGAAGACGTCCCTCTGAGCTCGATGTGGGCGTGGGAGCCTCCGTCCTTGTGGCTGGCGTTGGTGCCATGCTGGGGACAAGCATGGGGGCAGCCGTCTTCCTCGGGTTCCGAGCCTGGGAGTTCATAGGTGTACCTGCTGCACCTCTGGGGAAAGTCGGTCCATCTGTCATGTGGGGCTGGGATAGCGAGGCGCAGACGCAGGTTTCCATTTGTTGGTTTTTATTTACGAAATTAAAATGTTTTGGGAGTATATTTGGAGAGATATTTAGGGTTTACACTGTAAAAATAGTGCCATTTTTAAGCATTTTTTTTACCACAACACAAATTCGTTTTTTCACAATTCGCGGGTGCTCTTGGAACGTAACCCTTGCGAATTTTGGGGTTCCATTGTATATACTGTAAAAATGATCACATCATAAGACTACTGTTGACTATACGGGTGCTATAGAGGTGGCAGACAACCCTCAGCACAGAAGTGGCATGGTAATGTGGGAAAGGACATGGCCCTATATAGCCAGTGACTGCTGAATTGTCCCTAGCATTAATTTTAAACTAAAATGAAAACAAACCCTTTATCCAGTGTTTGGAACACAGCTGTTTCTGTTTCTCTTCTGCAAGACCTGACTTCCTAACCCAGGATTGTCATAGGACTGTCTTTGCCGTTTCTTGGTAATGTCTGATTGGCTGAAGTTGTATCTTGCCTTAACAAGCACCCTTGCTGATGAGAGTATATCAGGCAGGTAGAATGCGTATCAGCCAATCAGACTGTGCCCCTGAAATAACCATATACATAAACATGGATTTTTATCAACTTGATGACTGGTGGAAGACTGGAAAGACGAACTGGTGAGTTTACTCAGCTCAAGTGTCATTGCTTCCACAGGAATGAAACACACACATTTGTTATTAGACGAGAGAAAATAAACTGCAGGGGTTTGTGCAGCCTTGAGGGCTTTTAGGTATGATGATATCTGAAAGGTTTACTTCCACTGCAACTGTGCCGGTGTCCATTAACCAACAAACCACACACAAAATACAGCCAACACACATTTGCATCTGACAGGAATGCATTTGCAGCGGTTTTATTTCCCTGAACTGAAAATGATTTTTTTTCGCTTCTTCTTCCAGTGTCTGCACTCATCTCTGCTGCTGAGAGCGCTGTCCTTCTTAGCTGACTCACATGATGACTGTGAGTTTAGGAAGACAAAATCGCAGTTCTCTATGGGTGTTCTCTTCTTGGCCACTGGCCTTTTTACTTACCAGACCAGAACATTTTAGCCAGATACCTCATCTAATGCACTGAACCTGATACTGTGTTACTTACTGTTAGGAAATCAATCGACCCCTTGACCCATAGTCTTATTATTAGGTAATTACTGTGAATTATTCAATAGCTACTATGCAGTTGTTAGAATGAGGAACTTAAGTGTGTGTGAACACACAGGTCCTTGGAGTTTAAGGGGTTGCCTGCTAAAAAGACCAGCAAAGTGTTTGACAGTCATTGCATGCTAAATTTCAGCCGTTAAGCCAAGAGCCGTTAATATTTTGCACTTTTGCTTGTGATTATTTGTGCTTTGTCATACTGCCACGGTTAATTCTCTGCCTTAACGGAAAAATCTTAATGTTCAGTTCTAAATTGCTGCTCTGTAAGCATAGCTGTTTTGAATTGGCCTGCTTGGTGAATTCACATTTGTACATACATTTAACACACAGGGGTATGGAATACTGCTAGAATACAGTATGTCATTATACTGTATTCATTCACACTAGTGCCGTTTCTTCTCCTGACTGCATCGTATGTTGTCCTGTAAATTATTGTACTGTTGTCTGGTCCTGCCTGCACTCGCGCAGTCTTGTGTAATCTTGTGGTGTTCTGTTTTTGTTCTTTGTGGATCTGTTTTTGTTCTTTGTGGATCTGTTTTTGTTCTTTGTGTTGCATCTTGGTCCTGGAGGACTGTTGTTTCATTTCAGTGTGTACTGTGTATATGGCTGAGATGACAATAGACACCTACTTGACTTCACTTCACTTGACTATGGTGGTGCATTGGTTAGCACTGGGTTAAAATCCACCCAGCCTGGGTTTGATTCCCAGCCAGGGCGGCCAGGGGGCTTTCTGTGTGTATTTGGCATGCGTCCCCACCCCATGTCTGTGTGGTTTCCTTTGTGTGCTCTGGTTTCCTTCCACAGTCCAAAAATTAGGTGGAGATGCTAAATTGCCCCTAGGTGAGACTGTATGTATAAATGGGTTTATGTGTGTCAGTCCTGTGAAGGGTGTTCAGGGTGATTCCCCACCTTCCTTCCTTTGAATAGGATAAATGGCTTACAAAAAATTAATGACTTTAATACAGTGTGTTTATAAACAGTTCACAACACAAGACCTTTTCACTTAAGTTCACAACACCTTTTCACCTAACTCAAAGTGATTTCTGACGCCAAGCTTGATCTCATCTGCATCCTTTCTGGAATGAAACCGCTAGTTTTTGTTTGTGGGGCCTAATGATAAGACAGACTGCTTTCACATCAAAAGGTTTTACATGGAATAATGGTTGCGCCATGCTGGACATTTCATTTGGACTTCTTAGCAACTGCAGTTATGGTTGTGAAAACAAACTTGGAGCCCTCTGATATCCTCTCCCTTCAATTCATGGAAACGAGGAAGGAACTGTCTGTGTATTCACTTACTGGTCTTTTCCAGTATATAAACACATTCATCAACAAGATCACAGTGTAATCGCAACACAAGGGGTAGGCTCTTTACAGAAGAATTTGTTAATAAGATTAATACTGTATGAGTGTGTGTGAGTTCATGACTAAAAACAAGCCTTGGTTTAATAACACTGTTTCTAAACAGCTTGTTTGAGAGCTTATGATAAAATGTAGTGATACTTCAAATATCTCTCATGTAATATAGCAAGTTGCTAAGGTTGCTATAGTTTGATACAGATAAGATTAGAGATACACTATATAGACAAAAGTATTGGGGCGCCTGACCATTACACCAACAGGGACCTTAATGATATTGCATTCAAATACATAGACTTTAATATGGAGTTGGTCCCCCTTTACAGCTATAGCAGCTTCCACTCTTTTTGGAAGGCTTTCCACAATATTTTGGTGGGAATTTGTGCCCATTCGTTCTGTAGAGCAGGCACTGATGTTGGACGAAGAGTCCTGGATCTCCATTCCAGTTCATCCCAAAGGTGTTGGATATGGTTGAGGTCAGGGCGCTCATCCAACCATGTCTTCATGGACCTTACTTTGTGCACTGGTGCACAGTCATGCTGGAACAGAAAAGGGCAATTTCCCCAAAACTGTGTCTGAACAGTTGGAAGCAAGGTGTTTGTCTAAAATGTCTTAGTTTGCTGAAGCATTAAGGCTGCCCTTCACTGGAGTAACCCTGAAAATCAGGTGTGTCCCAATAGTTTTGTCCATGTAGTGTAACTATACAGCAGCAGATTAGTTAGAATGGTTATATATAATTGTAAATGTATATAAAAGAGCTTGTATTATAATTATAAGGGCCGGTGGTCTGAAATAGTTACTTTTAAAGGGCTGTAATTGATTGGTGCAGACGTCACGCCACCTATCAATACCTCCTTCACGCTTTCACTGTATTAAAGTTGTGATGACGTCGACACTGCCAGTAATTCAGATGACTTCCAGCCGGGCTGTTCCAGGAGCTCGTACTGCGCCCCCCCTTCTGCACGCTCTGTGCAGACGGGGCCCGGAGGGTGGGAGGGAACGTTCTAAACGAGACCAATAAACAACAGGCGCGCACAAGCTCGCTAGGTTCTGATCCCGCCCCCCGGCACCGTTCTAGTGCTCCGATTGGGCTAAAATACTTTCTCGTGTCCCTATTGGTCGACCACCTGTCAATCACAGCGAAGTTCGACCCTCCCCTCCCCTCCTGCAGAAGGTCTGCTGTGAACTAAAAGTATTTTTTCTGGCTGTTGCCACAAAGTTACCCTGGCTCTGCTCGTCCAACACGCTTAGTTACTTCTTTCATGTGATTCTTACTTATATTTGACAAGTTTTTGTTCCTGAAGACGCTTGTTTCACTCAGTAAACTCTTCTGCCACCTTTTCCTCTGAAACATCTGACCACGAACACGGAGGGTGAGTCAACGTCCCCACTTTGACAGTTATTTTTTCTCTCTGAATGTGCTTTGCTTTTGTGGTTTTAAGTCAAGTGTGAGCGACAGATGCATGGTTTACATGATTGTGCACTAAGAGAGCCAGTCTCAAGTAAAAAGAGCAAAAAAGTTGGCTAATGATGGACTGCACTTGGAAGAACACGATGCTCTCTCTCTCCCTCTCTCTTTCTCTCTGTCTGTATGTCTCCCTGTCTGTCTCTGTCTCACTGTCTTTGTCTCTCTCTATGTCTTTGTCTCTCTCTGTGTCTCTGTCTCTGCCTGTGTCTCTGTCGCTCTCTCTCCGTCTGTCTCTCTGTCTGTCTGTGTCTCTGTCTCTCTGTCTCTCTCTCTCTGTCTCTCTCTGTGTCTGCATGTGTGTCTCTGTCTCCCTCTCTGTCTCTGTCTCTTTTTGTCTCTCTGTCTGTCTCTGTCTCCGTGTGTGTGTCTCTCTGTCTGTCTCTCTCTCTCTCTCTCTCTCTCTCTCTCTCTCTCTCTCTCTCTCTGTTTGCATGGAAATAAAGTCTACATGTTTAAGAGTAGGAATGTCAACTCCAAACATTTTGCATCTTACATGACACTGTGAATCATCTCTCTGTACTTTTTTGCACTCAACATCAACATTAGTTTTAGTGTAAATGTGATGTTACAGTCTATCCACTGTCCACTGTGGTCCACTAAAGCAGCTGACTGCTGCTCTCCCGAGTGACACAGGCTGCTTTATTAGATAAATGACTCTTTCTGTCAGACGAAATAAATCGTGCCTTTTTTGTTGTATAAGCTGCTGCTGGGGGAGGGGGGGGGGTTATCATATTTTCACAAACACATCCTCTCCTCTCTCCTCTCTTGGGGTATTCCCCTCACTCCCATGATGTCATCGTTTCCAGTATTTGACTGGAGGGAATCCTCTCGTTTCACATGTGACACCTGCTGTGTGTGATCGCATTGGTGTTATTAGTGACACTACTGGACGAGGTGGATCTCACGATCATCCACCTCTTCCACCAGTGAACAAAACACTTCTGTGTGATCTGCATGCTTTTTAGTGCCTTCTTTCTTTCCTTCATTTTATATGGTGGGCATACACTATATGGACAATAGTACTGAATTCAAGGGGGCCTCTTACTTCCAGTGAAGGGCAGTGCTTCAACATACCTAGACATTTTGGACAACACCATGCTTCCAACTTTGTGAACACAGTTTGAGAAAAGGTCCTCCTCTATTCCAGCATGACTGTGTCCCAGTGCACAAAACAAGGTCCATAAAGACATGGTTGGATGACAGAGCCCTGACCTCAACCCCGTCCAACACCTTTGGGATGAACTGGAACAGAGATTATGGGCCAGGCCTTCTCACCCAACATCAGTGCAGAATGAATGGGCACAAATTCCCACATAAACACTCCAAAATCTGAAATCTCCCCCAAAAAACAGGAGCTGTTATAAGTGCAAAAGAGGGGACCAACTCTATGTATTTGAATGCAGTGCCTCTTGGTGGTGATTAGGTTTACTTTTGTCCATAAAGTGTATGTTTCATCAAGCGTTCGGAGTGGAGTTGCGTTCTCGTGCGTCCTTCCAGTGAGCACTCGAAAACAGGATTATGTCAGTGTTATTACACTGATATATTTTCATATTAGCCTCATAACAACACCACAGAACTAAAAAAGCACATTTCAAACACTTAACATGACATGGCTTGATAATAAGCCTTAGGATGTGATCAATTTTGGATTTTAAAGATTTAATAGACTTGTTTATATTTTGTCCCTTCTTAAAACACATTTCAAATGGACATGTCCATTTCTTGTAGAAACACCACATTTCTACAAGAACAGCAATGGCCTTACTAATATAGTCTCAGTCTATCATAATTAATAGTTAAAGAATTGAAAGGACTTGTTTTTTTGAAGGATAATATAGTTGATTATTTTTTAATTTTATCACCCTTTTGGGGTGGTCACTTGCTCTAACTTATTTTTTTAACCACATTAAGGGTCAAAGTGCAGTTCAAGGGACTCTAAGAGCAGAACCAGGAACTAGTGACCTACATAATATCTCTCTTAGGTGTAGCCTTGATGTTGCCTGTGTTAGTCTGACAACGGTTGTGAACTACAGTCCAAAGATTAGTTTGCGAATAGACCAATGGTGCACGTGAGCAACCAGTAATATAGTAGATAAGGAGAGAAAAATGGAGCAATAGTCCAGGAGAACAGATCTGGAGCTCCTGGAGAGTAATACATCTGAATTGTGATATAGTGGTAAAACAGTGCTGTAGTACAACGTGATAGAAGTTTGTTCAGGTCTTCAAAGCCATAGCCTAGAGACAATAGATTACTGTTGGGCATTAGGCAAATATTTCATCCATGAATGAGGAATACAATCTTTCTTTCATAGGTGTTTTTGTTTTTCATACCTCAGTACAAGGAAATGCTTACGGGAACAGCCTGGACTGGACAACTTCCTTGCAAGAATATTTTTATAGTTGTATAATGTGACAAAAATGATTAGGCTGGTTTTGGAGACTTGACAGACTAATGTTAGTTGTGTTCATCATCTGTGGTGACCTTTAAGGGTTGACTGAATTGCTCATTAGACTAAGCGCTTGATTGCGCAATCTCATCATGTGAGCATATTTGTGTTGTTCCCACTCTACACTTTATCAGGCTCCATCTCAATCAACCCATCTGGGACACTGAGACATTTTCTTCTTTCTGTTTCTTTATTTTTGACTGTCATTAGGTTGATGTAATATATTTTATTCTAGTTGACAAATCTGAATCATGTTCATTCGTTTGAATCACTTTTGTGAACTGTGTCAAATATGTACCCTGTTTCAACACAAATGAAGCACATCAGCACATTTCTTTTCTTCCTGTTTCGTTATTTCTGGCTGTCACCATGTTGATGTAATATATTTCATTCAAGTGGGCACATTTGAATCATGTTTATATGTTTGAATCACTTTCATGAACTGTGTGAAGTGCTGTATTGGGGAAAACCCAAAAACTACATCCATGAAAGTCCTTATGACCAAGATCGTGAACCTCTGGTTGAGCGATTTTGGGGAAATGTCCAATTTGCAATTATGATTTCGATGCAGTATTGCAGATGTGACGCTGAATGTAGTGATCCAGACTTTTGGTGTATGAACTCTGCAGTATGAGATTGAGTTTCTTCACTTAAACCTTGCTAAGATAACTATGGATCGTGCAGCATATGTTTTAAATGGCAGCTATTGTGATTGAAAATCTGGGCTCTTTCTGATGTGCAGTTTCAGAAATGATGTGTGGATCATTCAGCCTGGCCTCCAACATTTGTTGAATTACTCAATCTCACATTTTGTCATATACATTTACATTTGCATTATTTAGCAGACGCTTTTATCCAAAGCGAGTTCCATTCCCTAACTACAGGAGGCAGTCTCCCTGGAGAAACTTGGGGTTAAGGGTAGCTCAGTGGTGGTACCATGACCTCTTGTTCCAGAGGCAAGTATTCTACCCACTAGGCCACCGCCATTTCTACATCATCTTCAGTTTAATATTACCCTCTGAGGTCTACCTCTGACATTTGTGTAGTCTACGCACTTATTCAACTTTCAGTAGGTTGTGCACGCTCACCTGTGCTGAAGTTATATGATGTGTTTGTTTGAATAATGAACATAACAGAACAGAGCTTGTTACACTTACATCAGCCCTAAAGGCATGAAAACAGTGTGGTTAATTATAAGTAATGCATAATGACTGTTTTCGGTACATTAATTGTAGTTGTATTTTTCATTACATCAGAAAAATAACTGAGCTTCTAAATACAGACTGCGTGGACTGGGTAGTGGTTGTCTTTCAAATAGTTTTTACATGCTATTTCCAACTCATGCTATTTTTCTATGTTATGGGCACCTTAAAATGTGTTCTAGTACAGAATAATATGTTTTATGAGGTGATTATGAAGGGTCAACACTGAGGAAATTCCAAGTTTTGGCCCTTTGGAAAAGGGTGGAAAATGCTCTGTCTCTGCCTGGACGTCTGAACAGCCTGCCAGTTGTTCAGACGTCCAGGTTTACATAACCTGGCATCAGTTACAATGCAGCGCCTCTTATGTAACCCCATGTGGTTAATCTTTAGTATTCTGGCCTCTTTCTGGCCTCTCTTTAAACTAACAAGCCTCGGGATCCCAGATTTGAAGTTTTGAATCTCTATAATCAGCCACTGATACAGTGCCACAAAACTTGTATTTGCAAATCAGCACTAACAAGGAAAGGTTTGGTGAATAAAAGTCTAAATAAGATAGATGGTTTAAGTCAAGTCTTGTGTTGTAGTGGGTGTTTAAGATCATATTGGGTGATGTGACCTTTCAGACACAATTAAATGGAAAAGCCAATGAAAGACACCAAGTTCTGTGAGCTTTTTCTAAAATTGTTCTCCAAGCAGTGTGCCTGGATTAGCCTCCATATGTGTAGTACAAGTTTGCAATATAAATGAACTGCATCGAAAAAAGTGTCAGCATGCTGTCATAAGTTCTGTTTTTGTGCGGAATGATAGTTTACTTTTGAGTTGCAACTGCATCAACTGGTTCAAGAAAAATGATAATCATTTTATTTCATGGCAGAAACTAGTTCTCTAAAGTTTTGAGATACAGGCATAAAATGTGGTTCAATTAGGTGCATCGTTCTTTGCAAGAATCAATGGTTCTTCTTTATGATGAAAAACCTCTTTCTTTGAAGAACCTTTTTAAAATGGTTCTGTATTGCAGTCAAAAGGTTTTGGCTGTTGCCATAGGACTTATTTGGTACTACAGGTTTAGAGTGATTATAGCTGCTGAAATAAGAGTTTTCTGACAGGCTGTACTATGAGATGCACCTAGTAATTTCTGCCTAATATTGTTGTGAAACCCCTTGCACTTTCAGGAAATTATGAGTTCCAGCTGTCAGCTGTCACTCTCGGTATGCATAACCCTTGTGTCCCCACTGCTTTTGAGAGAAACGAAATTGATGGTATAAATATTGATGGTATAAGTCCTAAATGCCTTCATGAGACTTTGTGTGATCGTGTATGTATATATGTATATATTGTGTCTATATGAAGTTAAAGGTGTTTTTAATCAGGTCTATTCAGCCATCTCAGTAAACATAGGCTAACAAAATACTCCTGTAATATAATTAAATAATATTTAAAACAAATCTGAAATATGCTCTGATGCTGAAGATATCTGTCTTGTTATATTTCTAGTAGATAAAATCCTTTAAACTATTGCTCATTGGGTGCATAACGTCTTCTGATGTTGAAAGATGGGACACTCTGTGATTCATATAGTGTAGTGAATTGGACCACAAAACGTAGAAACAAAAGTGTACATGTGCAGTAAGAGGAAGGTAGGGGAGTTCTAGCCACAGCAGAGCAGGAGGTGAGAGACAAAGTCATAAAAGAGAAGAGACAGCATCACCTACCCATCATGTTTGCTGCAGAAAAGAAGGTAGAGGTCAGACTGACGTAAGATCAGTGCATGTCGGTGTCTTTCTGTAGCAGCTCTTTCACAACTTAAAGAGCTGAAAAGCCTGCTAGGCGGTGGTGTGCTGCTCAGTATTACATTGCATTTTTAACACTTGTCAGTGTGTTGATCACACTGGTCTGGATACAGGAAGAGCTTGCTCTTATTATTTCTTACCTTCTTTATTTTTAAAATAAAAGTATTGTTACCTTACTGACTCGCGAACAGTACTTTAAAATACTCATGTCATGAAAAACTTTTCTTGCTTTCTATAAATAAGACCTATGTATTACATAAACACTACTAGATTAATGACTACATAGACTATTATAGTACATAAACACTATTGAAGTTTCTAAATGTACCATTCACTCTCCAGTCCATGCCGTATATATTTGGAAACTGAGCTGCCAATACAGTTAGGTTTGAGATTTTGTGATGTGATGACAAGAACATCACAGCATTTACAAATATCTGCCCGCACCATGCAGAACCGATGAAGAGTGATTCAGTTTTTAAAAGAGAAACAGCACTGTACAGCCAGTTGCAGCTTAAAGGCACAGTAACAAAAACAGTGTTTCATATTATGGGATAAAGATGAGTTCAAAAAATTCAAAAATGGTTTATAATTGTTGTTTCTACATAAAAGGATGGTCCCTTTAAGCAAAGAAACCAGATAGAAGTATCTGATCATCTCTATTGGAAAGGCATGCATAGTTTTTCATAGCTATAGATGCGATGGATCGAGATTAGGCAGAAAAATGCTGGACTATTTCTTTATCGACAAATTGCATTAATTAAAAATTCCAAAAGTTTTCCACAGAGACGAAAGAGCCTTGCCCAGCACGGCATTGCAGTAGTTTGAATGACAGCTGTCATTTTTCACAACCAGACACTTAAAAGCTGTTGTTCACAAAAATATTCATTTGTTTTAATCTTGAGCTTCAGGCTGTGCTCCCAAAGACTGTCTAAAAGAAAAGCCTTTCTCTGTCTCAGACACATCTAAACCCACACACTCTCACATCTCTGTACACGCTTCTACAGGACGCGGTCTCCCACCGTCCTGCCCTCTACTCCACGTCACCTCTCAAAACCTCACTCTTCCTCTTTTGACAGTTTGTCATACTTCATCCATGCAGACTTGACCTCAGACTGCTGAAGGAACACAAATTACATTCAAAATCTAAAATATTTTTTTATAGTTTCACTTTCTGTTTATGTCCAACTGTTAGGCCATCGTCTGAATGACAGTGGTGCTATTACTCTGACATCCTGTTATATTAGCCTCATAACACCACTGCTGAAATTTAAAAGCACATTTCAGGCACTAGGCATGTAACGTCTGAATAATAATACTTAGGATGTAAAGACATGTTTCCATATTTTGAATGGCAAATGGACATGTCCATATACACCACATTTCTACAAGAACAGTAATTGCCTTACTAATTTAGGCCCCATCCATAATTAATAGTTATGTATGGGCCCCCCATCCATAATTAATAGTTAAAGAATAGAACAGTATAGTAAAAATATTATTGTAGTGTTTTGCAGTAGCCTGTTGGGTTGGTCATTTGCTTTAACACAAGTATTTTAACCACATAAAGGGCTAAAGTACAGTAACAGGGACTTCAGGAGCAAAATTCTATAACCTATTCTTTGATTTTTAGGCTGTTGTCTGAAATCCAATGCTGAGCAGATCTGTAATGGCCTCGTTCTGCTCTTTTAAGAAAACTGATACTGAACATTGAGAAGGGCTTCCAGATGATGGCATATGACTGTCCCACATTTAAGAGGAAGTTTGGTCGATTCTCCTGTATTTCTGCATTGTTCTTAACTGCTGATGTTGCAAGATGAGTTTGTTTACACATGTTATGAATTAAAAACCTTCCAGGCAAGTCACCCCTGTTTTTCATTGCTCACTGCTATGTAACAGTTCCCATCAACAAGGAAGTCAGCTGCTACCTGCACCAAAGCTCATGTAAATAAAAATGTCCTGCTGTCTCCGCTGATAGAAAAAAGCCATTCTCAGTTTCATTTATGATTCATAATTCATATTCTTGTGCATTTTAAAGTGTTGTTTTTCATTATGGCCACTTTCTTAGCAGTGTAAAATGAAACTGCCCACAACTATATTAAACTGGCCACACCTTCTGTGTGAGGACTAATACTTCACTGATTAGTCACTGGATCACACACCACTTCATCACACACCACCACAGAAAGAGAACTGTTGGTTAAATCATTTAATTTTTACTTGCTTTTTTCAATTTCTTTTAGAGCTGGAAATTTTAGAAGTTAGGAAGAAATGGTCATAGCAGTTCACGAGTTGTGACTGATAGTCTGCATTCTTCTCACAGTCCGCGTCGCAGAAGCGGTAGGAAGGAGAGTGTGTTTTGCACATGTCATCATATTGTGCAACTTTAAAAGAGCTGTTATTGTGCCTTTATGCTGGATTAATACAGATTTGTAGGCCCGGTATGTGTGATTGTGTAGGTGGGTGCGCAGACCCATGTGTTCTGAACAGGATGTGTGTGTATGTGTTGATGGGTAGCTGGATTAGACAGAAACCGAAGTGTCTCAGCCTCTGGGTTTTGAGGTTTTCCTCTGAGAGCGGATGCTCCTGCTGTTGTCTGATCGGATGCCAGTGATTGGGGCTCTGATGGCGCTTCAGCAGCGTGGTGGTGAGCTGTTTCTTGCCAGAAAGCGCTGTTTCCCCTCAGCACTTGGGGACGGTTTAACACTTAGAAGTCTTAACGTTTTTGCCAGGGATAGAACAAGCATTATTTCTCACTCATATCTCTGAGAAATTCTTTGCAACTTCTCAGCTTTCAGTTTATACCATTTGTTTTTGGGAAGAGTAAATATTTAATAGTAATTGAAATTTGGTTAAATGTTATTGTTACTCCCATGTCAGTGTTACTCCCATAGTCTTGGGAGATCCCTTTTTGGATGTCTAGCACTAGGCCGGCCAACTATGGGTGTCCATAAGATCGTAACTGTCATTGCTGTCCCTGGGTGGTTTGGATTGGGAGAGTGAATCAGCAATGACTCTGCTGGGGAGGAAATTGGTAAATAAAGGAAATTTCAGGAATTGTGTAGCTTGCGATGTAATGAAAGTAACCATATCCATTATCACTAGAGTGCTAGACCCAACCTTCCTCTCATCATGGGTGTGTAAAACTGGACAGAGCTTCAAATGGACACTCCACTATTTGAACTCAATCTGTTATAAAACCAAAAGTAATTAGATGTTTATGTTGTTGGGAATTGTGATATTCAAAATGTTCTCTCTCTCTCTCACTCACTCACTTCCAGGTCAGCATGGCCCAGTGGAACCAGTTACAGCAGCTGGAAACGCGCTACTTGGAGCAGCTGTATCACCTGTACAGTGACAGCTTCCCCATGGAGCTGCGACAGTTTCTAGCCCCCTGGATCGAAAGCCAAGACTGGTACGTATGTTATATGCAAACATACAGTTGACATATACATATATGTATATATTTTACAATACAGATGTCCATATTTTATGTTTCTAGATTGTATAGTGTACATTTTATGCTGTGCTGTTGGTGTAGTATATTATTCTGTTCTACTGTTTTTTTTTATTTTTGCTGCTCTTATCTTTGTACTGTCCACTTTCAGCCGTGATAAAGCAAATTTTCCACTTGTGGGACTAGTGAAGGCTTATCTTATCTCTCATCTTAATGCAACAACCAATGCATTAAGGTGTACATTAGTTCCACATTCAAAAATACATCAAAACAGTTCTCTTCTCAGATTTAGTCAATAAATATGTTTTAGTCAATAAATATGTTTTAAATCTATATCCAGTATCTAATAAATTGTATTAATGTGGAAAGGTGTGGAAATACTGATGTGGAAATACTGATTCACATTATGTTTACCTAAAGCCAATGCAGGGCAGTGCTTTTCTCAGTTTTCTTACTCATCTAAACACAGTGTACATTCTTTTCTTTTTATTTTTGGGATTTGGTTTGTGGTTCCTGTAGCTGTTTGTGGCTCTGCAGGGCTTTACCTTCCTATGAACCTTACCCTGCTTTTACAGGATGCTTTAGCATACTAATACTTGGCTCACTCCACTTAATATGATTTATTTTGGCAACCAGACACCCTTTGGTTCTTTGAAGATGTTATTTTGAGACATAGAGATGCATTTATGATTTTGGTCACAAGTACAAAACTTCAGCTATACTTCCTTGTTTTTCGAATAGCAGCCAGTAGTTAAATTCCATCAATGGCGTCAATGTAAGGAAAAGTGATTGTGCTTACCTGAAAGAACCACAAGCTTACAGGAAGTATCTCTATGTGACGCCCTTTAAAAACAATGATATGTGAGTGCGAAATGCAGTATTCAAGTATCACAGCCCTCCAAAATCACTACTCTCTGTAGTAGTGTTATTTGTATTTATTCTCATATTGCTCTGCCCAGCTAAACAGCTTTTTAAGCTTTTTAAGGTGTGTGTGCAGATAGATTTGATTCAAGTGGTTGTGAAATAGAGAGCAGATAAGAAACCCACGCCGTGTACTTGCACTGCTATTATGTGGAGTCAGCAGTTTGGAATTTGTGTCAAATAACTGAAGACCTTTTAAATGTGGCACATTCATCACAACAAAGCAGAAACTTTGAAAGCATAGATAATATTTTGATGCTTCAGTTGCAGAAGCAGTTTTTAGGTTTTTGGGGTTTTCAGGGGGAAAGTCCGGAATAGAGTTTGAACTAGTTTTTTTTTTTTTTGTCTCTCACTCGTCACATTGGATGGAAACCTAACAAAATATGACTGTAAATAACATCATTATATAAAAAGAATACTGTTGTAAAACAGAGTTCGAGATTTGCAAATACAGATGTATCTACAGGGAACAAAAGTATGGCACTTTTCTTTGTTGTGTGTAACAGGATTCAGTATAAATGTGCCATGACTTCTTCACAGGTCAGAGTTTTTATTTAATGCTTTCCAGTATGTTAAATTCCTAAATAATCAGGATGTGTGCGTTAAAATGTGCAGAAGTGTGTTCTCTTTGAAGGATGTGTACTTAGTTTCACTTAGAAAACAACAAAACATGTCATTTGAACCTGGCCCAATTTTAAAGTAAGTAGTGAATAGAATTGATTACAGTGGCACCTTTCAAAGGGTGGGATTTTAGGCACCAAGTGAAGTTCTTGAAGTTGATTTGGCTGGAAGCAGGAAAATTTGGCAAATGTAAGACCTGAGGTACTTTGACAGTGGCCAGATTGTGATGGCTAGATGACTGGTTCATAGCATCTAAAAAAAAAAAAAGCAAATGTACCACAAATTGCTTAGAAAGTTCATGCTGGCTTTTATTGTAATGTGACAGAACACACAGTACGTCACAGCTTGCTCCGTATGGGGCTGAGCAGTGTTCTGCTGGGAAAACAGGTCGTGGCATTCATGTATATGCTACTTTGACTTGTAACGCCTGCTTAAACATTGTTGCAGGCCATGTACGTCCTTTTGTAGCAACAGTATTATCAAAAGGCCCAGATCCAGAGTGGAGAGTTTAATATAGTGAATATAGTTATAATAATCATATTTTCTCCTCTGACTTCATAGGGCGTATGCAGCCAATAAGGAATCTCATGCAACACTGGTGTTCCATAACCTGCTGGGAGAAATCGACCAGCAGTACAGCCGCTTCCTACAGGAGAATAACGTTCTGTACCAGCACAACCTGAGACGCATCAAACAGCACCTACAGAGCAAGTACCTGGAGAAGCCCATGGAGATCGCACGCATCGTAGCCCGCTGTCTGTGGGAGGAGCAGAGACTGCTTCAGACAGCCACCACTGCTCAGCAAGTACGGTCCCACACAGACACACAGGATTCCAAACACAATGCATGCATATTTTAATCCCGGGTTTCTCAACCACTGGGCCGCGAAGGCTTTTGATTGGGCCGCTAATGTAAACTCGAGACAGGCCATTGGTCCGCAATTATTTAATACCATCAAATGTGGCCAAGTGGGCCTTGGCAACATGCTGTGATAGATAGGTGGGCCTTAATGTTGAAAAGGTTGAGAACCATTGTTTTAATCCCCCTTGTGGTGCGGACGCCAGCACCTAAGTATAAAAGTATTTCCCTGATTAAACCACATGGGATGTTTTGGAGTTTGGAATCGCTGTTTTTAATTACTTTTATATTTTTTTATATTACTCTACAACACTTCATTTGTAGAAATCTGTAAAGGAGAAAGATATAGTAGATCAGGAGAACAGCGGTGTAAATGATTCTGTGATGATTGAGAAAGCTGAATAGCATTAAGAAATAAGTTCAGATGTCCAGAATGTCTTGTAAATTGATAACCAAATCTCAGAAGGACTATAAATAAATAGTTGTAGATCATGTTTATCATTTTATAACTTCCTGGTATTTTCCCAAAAAATTTTATAAATGAAGTTTACACTTGAGAAGCTTCTAAACTGGAGCAACCAGTTCCAGAGCATTTGTTTCTTACAATGATAGTCATTAACTAAAACCTGTGAAGCTGGGCTTTGTTGGGTAAAATAGGTGCTGTGAGAAGTAATTTCCTCTGGGATGAATAAAGTTTTCTGATTCTGATTAGACAATTGTGTTGCTTAATAAGAAATTTAGAACCCAGACCTGTCCTGCGTCTTGTGCTGTTTTTTGTGCTCTAATACAGAGGTCCCCAACCACCGGGCTGCGGACCGGTATCAGTCCGTGAGTCATTTTGTACCGGGTCACACAGAAAGACAGAATAAAAATATTTTGTTGATTATCAGAGTCAGAGAGATTATCAGAGAAAAATCTTTTATTTTGAAACAGAAACACCAGTCTTGGTCACGTGATACGGTACATCAAAACTTTAGCCCACAAGCTAGCAACATTTTGTAAAAAACAAACGCACTCTGTTTTTAGTTGTATCTCTCCCGGTCCGTGAAAATATTGTTTTACATAAAACTGGTCCGTGGTGCAAAAAAGGTAGGGGACCTCTGCTCTAATATATATGATCCATCTAATTAGCTGATCAAGAAACCTTTTCTAGTTGAACTGGGTTTAATAGAGCAGAGAAACACCAAAATGTGCAGACTGTCCACTGGCATTACTCCTAGTATCATACTATATATTGCTTTTTTAACTTTGGAAGAACATTCATGTTAAAAGCATACAGCGACCTGCCCTGAATCAGACATGACAAATTGGTTCACCTTCTGTTCACCCTCTCAAGCTGAATTGTGCTCTTTTTTTCTCTGTAGGACGGTCAGGCCGCCCACCCCACTGGTACCGTTGTGACTGAGAAACAGCAAATCCTCGAGCACAACCTGCAGGACATCAGGAAGAGAGTGCAGGTGTGATACTGTGGATAACGATCAGCTGCATTGGTTCTTCTTAGCTGTGAGATTAAATTAGTTTAAACAACTGACATGTTTTCCTGAGAACACGACCACCTATTCTGCCATTTATTACAAAGTGATAATTAATGTATTGTCAAAAGGATATGGCTGACACGATGATTAACACGATTGAATCTGGTCCCACAATAACTTTGCCCATCATCTCAAAAAGTATTTACGATGAACTTGTGTGTGAAACTTGTATGATGGAGCAGGAATGACAGTAAATTACAGGGTACAACATTTCATCAATTCATCTGGAAGAACTGGTCTTCATGGTTGTGGATCTTTTTCATAAGGATGCTCACTCTTCTTCTCGGTTGTTTTTTAGGATATGGAACAAAAGATGAAGATGTTAGAGAACTTACAGGATGACTTTGACTTCAACTACAAGACTCTGAAGAGTGCTGGAGGTAAGAAATTTATTGTTAGAACAAAACCTAGCATCAACATTTTTGCCATATTTAATAATCAGGTGCCCTTAAGACCATGTCAGTTGAATGGCAACTGGTTTAAAAGAAATGGCCTAAAGTGACTTAAAATAATATATAAATAAATCAAAACATTTTTTCTTCTCCTTTTTTGGAGACATGAGGTTTTGTTCTGACAGTGATGAGATGTTTATTGAGTTTGGAGCAAACTAACTTCTCTAGAGCAGAGACCTACTGTTTAGTCTGAAGTTCTGTTTTGCGAATTCATCTGTAATCTCCTGTCGGAATTTCACACTTAAGCGGTTCTACAATATTCTAGTAAAGACCTGCCAAAAATGCACAGCAATGTATTTATATGAAGGTGGTGATGGAACTGTGTTGATTTTGGAATATGTTAATTGATCACAACAATGTTCTGTCATTTTTTTCCAAAATATACTTTTAATGTCTATGTTCTAATATGTTTTAAGTAGTTCTTCTGGCCACATTTGCTTTTTAGTTGTATTTTTATATTCTTTGTATACAGCGCACCAAAGTTATCAGACTGATCTGTAGTGCAATGCATAACTGTGCTGAATCTTCAGATGTTTACACCCTGTGTCTTTCAGAACTGTCCCAGGACCTGAATGGGAACAGTCAGGCTGCAGCTACCAGGCAGAAGATGGCTCAGCTGGAACAGATGCTGAGTGCCCTGGATCAGCTCAGGAGGGTAAGAGACATACTCTATAACTCGAGTTCAGTCTGGGCTGTTCAGCCCAGGTTTAGCGAGAGAGAGCAGCAAAGAGGCTATGTACAGAGCAGTTTGTTTTTCTTCTTTTTTACAGCAAATTGTGACTGAGATGGCAGGGCTGCTGCAGGCCATGGACTTTGTGCAGAAGAATCTGACTGATGAGGAACTGGCTGACTGGAAGAGGAGACAGCAGATCGCCTGCATTGGAGGACCCCCAAACATCTGCCTGGACCGGCTAGAGACATGGTACACACACACAGTACATACGCAGTATTACATGTAATATTGTACTGTATTGTAATACTGCTTGGAGGATCTGTTGTTTGCTTCTGTATTCTTATTCATGTTAATGGCCTCTGTCTGTCAAGATGTAAAATCAAATAAAATATGCTTTATTAGCACATCTGCTAGTGTTGATTTTGAGTTCTTATCATTACTGCATGGAATACATGCTAAATAAATTCAAGAGTAGCACAAAAATAAGTAAAAGTAAATCAAAATATGAAGTGTGATATGAGAAAATATATAAATAAAAAAGAAAAAATATTAAGATAAACAACTTTCATATAAAATATATGCATAAAATGAAAAAACATCTCAAAATATCTCTTATTTTCTGTTTTTTATCCATCTTTCTTTCTCTCCCTCTTCTTCTTTCATTCTCTTTTTCTTACGTTCTCTCCCTGCTTCTGTCTCTCTCCCTTATTTTCTTTTAGGATCACCTCATTGGCTGAGTCTCAGCTGCAGATCAGGCAGCAAATAAAGAAGTTGGAGGAACTTCAGCAGAAAGTGTCATATAAAGGGGACCCCATAGTTCAGCACCGCCCTGCCCTGGAGGAAAAGATTGTAGACCTGTTCCGTAACCTCATGAAGAGGTGAGAAGCGCACGCAAAAGCACACCGACAAAGGCAGAACAATATGATGCATTATTGTGCAATGTGGTGTAAATCCCAAACGTTTGAAGTACATGTTTATGTAAATGCCCCCCTGTGGTGTGTTTGTGTCATTGCAGTGCATTTGTAGTCGAGAGACAGCCGTGCATGCCCATGCATCCAGACAGGCCTCTAGTCATCAAAACTGGCGTCCAGTTCACCAACAAAGTTCGGTAAGACTCCTTTAAACATAACCACACACACAAACGCGCGCGCGTGCGCACACACACACTTCAAGTGACTGACAGGCACAGTGAGCAAGCCACTGAATGTCCTATTTTTGCTTCTCTCTTTTAGGCTGCTGGTAAAATTCCCAGAACTGAATTACCAGCTCAAAATCAAAGTGTGCATTGACAAGTGAGTTGAAATTCTTTCAGTCAATCTCTCTCTACACACACACACATACATGCTGCCTACCAGTGTACTTATTGTTGTTGAAAATCTTTCTCTTCAGGGAGTCTGGAGATGTGGCTGCCATTCGAGGGTGAGTTCGGCTTGTTCTCATCTCTGTCAATGTTTTGTTTATTTCTGATATTTCAACTTCAAGTGAGAAATACAAGTAACAGCACACAACATCAGTAGGCATGTTTTTCCTTGTATAGCCTTTTATACACAGTTCAGTGTGACAAAATAAGCATAGGAAATTAGCAGTGAAAGTAACCATAAATTGAATATATGATAAGAGCAGGATTTAAAATCAATAACAGTAAGCTGAACCAAGGTAAAGCAATATGAAAGACAAGAGGTTAATAATTTTTGTGCAAATCATACTGGTTAACTGAAAGCAGCAGGAAACAACCTTTTAGTTTTAAAAACTGGTAACAGTCGGGGGAGATGGTTCCAACAGTAGGCAGCATAAGGACTTAAAGCCATTCCACCATTTCGATTCTGATTTTGGCACCACTCGCTGACCAGCTCTTGCCAATCTAAAAGACCTTCAAGGCAAACAAGGCAAATTCAGCAAACATCTCAAGGTACATTAAAAACATTGCCCTTCGCAGTGCACGGTATAACAGAGTGCATGCTGATAGAAAGCATTTAAATAATTGAAAGGCACCAAAGCATTTTCTTTATAGTTTTGCTCATAGTGATTGAACAGGTTTTACCTCTAGCAAGACAGAGAGCCTGCAGTCACTGCTCAGTTCTTCACATTTTAATGTATGTTTTTTTTTCTTCTAGGTCACGTAAGTTCAACATCCTGGGCACTAACACAAAGGTGATGAACATGGAAGAGTCCAATAACGGCAGCCTGTCAGCCGAGTTTAAACACCTGGTGAGCACACCTAACACAGGAATTTTCAGTTACACAATTGTCTGCCTGGTTTTCCTTTAGACACAAATTCCGTGAAAATAATGACAAACACCATATGGACAAACGTATTGGGACGCCTTACCATTACACCAGCAGGGACTTTAATGACATGCAATTTAAATACATAGACTTTAATATGGAGTTGGTCCCCCCATTTTCAGCTGTAACACCTTCCACTCTTCTTGGAAGGCTTTCCACAAGATTTTGGAGTTTCTGTGGGAAATTGTGCTCATTCATTCTGTAGAGCATTTATGAGGTCAGACACTGATGTTGGACTAGAAGGCCTGGATTTCAATCTCTGTTCCAGCTCATCCAAAAGGTATTGGATGGGGTTGAAGTCAGGGCTCTGTGAGGTCCAGTCAAGTTCTTCCACACCAAACTCATCCAACCATGTCTTTATGGACTGTGCTTTGTGCACTGGGACACAGTCATGATGGAATAGAAAAGGTTCTTCCCCAAACTGTGTCCACAAAGTTGGAAGTATGGCGTTGTCCAAAATGTCTTGGTATGAAAGCATTAAGATCACCTGGATTTAGTAATTATGAGGTGATACTTTTGTCCACATGCTGTACTTAGTTTATTAGGCTAAGGAATTGTTTAAAATATGTAATTTGAACCAGAAAAAATTCCCAGAACTGAATTACCAGCTCAAAATCAAAGTGTGCATCGACAAGTGAGTTCTTTCAGTCAATCTCTCTCTACACACACACACATACATGCTGCCTGCCAGTGTACTTATTGTTGTTGAAAATCTTTCTCTTCAGGGAGTCTGTTGCCTTGCCCTTTGCTTGATAGAACAGTTAAATATGTTTCAGAGTTTACCTGAATTGCTCTCTGTCTTAGACTCTTCGAGAACAGAGGTGTGGCAACGGTGGTCGGACCAACAGCGATGTAAGTGGTTGCAGTTGCTAATTATGACTATAAATCCATGAAGGAGCACATGTAGTAATTAATGAATTTACCTTTTGACCTGCAGGCCTCCCTGATTGTGACTGAGGAGCTCCACCTAATTACTTTTGAAACAGAGGTTTACCACCAGGGCCTTAAGATTGACCTCGAGGTGAGTGCACACACACACACATGCACACACGCACACATGCGCAGACATACATGTGGAAGTGCACTGCACTGCTCAGGGACATTGTCTGCTTAATCACAGGCTCTGGTTTTCCATTTTAATGTAAAACGTAGGTTTAAAGGTCCCACGACATGAAAATTTCACTTTGTGCGAATTTTTTAACATTAATATGAGTTCCCCTAGCCTGCCTATGGCCCTGCAGTGGCTAGAAATGGCGATAGGTGTAAAGAGTGCTTTGGTCATCCTGCTCTGCCGTCCAGAGAGCGACAGCTCAGGTAGCCCGATCTGGAATTTGGCCCTGCATGACGTCTTAGGGGGAAAGGTTACCTCCCCTTTCTCGCTCTTTACCCGCCCAGATAATTTTGCACCCCTACCCTAAAAAATTAGCTCCACCGACTGTCATGGCTTGCAAACGAGTGAAGCATGGCAGTTGCTGGGTGCTTAGATGTAAAAATGAGCACAA
>JBBPCX010000028.1:7404893-7428077 GCA_037974365.1 Hydrocynus forskahlii | reverse complement strand
TTTTATAATTCAGCGGTGCTTCCCATGAGATAATGCTTTTAACCTACTATTTGTGTGTGTGTGTGTGTGTGTGTGTGTGTGTGTATGTGGATTTATAAAAGTTTAGGCTTTGTTCTTCATGCTGCTCACCAATAAAAGACAATTGGCCATGAAACACTGTGTGTGTCTGTAGGTGTGTTTCTCTGTACTGCACCTTTTACAAGCTCTCCTCGTCTCCATGGTAACCAGAGGTTAGAGGTCGCTGTGGTGATTTTGATGGGAGGCATGTTGGTTGCCGTGGTTACGTGCACAGGAAGTTCTTAAGGCAGTAATCAGTCAGCAAAGGGTGAAATGAGTCCGGTTGTTTGTTCTTTACAGGTAGATTTACTCAAAACCATTTGAATGCTGTTCATCAGAAATTAGAGGTGAAAAAAAACAGACTGAATTGTCACTTTTAGTATCTTCTTACATATTTCTCATAAGCACAAAGACCGAAACCATCACTTTGTGCACTTGCACTGGAATAGCTGATGGAAAAGATTTCTCAAAGGCCAAATCTTTTCAGGACGAGACTGGGAATCGTCATCAATTTTAGGACACTGCGATTTGCATCCTGACACAATGTATGATTGTTTGAGTGTTTGAGTGTTTCCTCGTAAGTCTTCGTATTGGATAAAAGTATCTTCCAAATGAATGTAATGTAATGTTATAATCCGTGTAGTTATAACGATACCTTGACTTTGATACTGATTCCTGAATGAATCTTTTTACCTGCTTTTAAAACACAAACTGAAAGTGAGGTGCTGGAAGTGGGTATATAGACTAATGTAGCACCCAGACATACTGGATGACATGCAATAATAATCCAGAAAGAAGAAAACAAAAAACACATTTTCACATTTTTACCGCTATATTCCCTGGAGCACAGTTTGCCACTGCGACTCGGGATGCTGCCGGAAATTATTTTATTTTGTGTTTTGGCATCAATATCGGCATTAGTAGAAATGTACAGGAAAAATATCACAATATGTGATATCGCATGTTGGCATTGGCCCACATTTACCCTATGGTTGCACCCATATAAAGGAATATTAAATTATCACGGTGATGAAATATATACATACCATACAATATCAGACATTACAAAGATCATAATCCATCCAGTTTAGTTGAATACGTGTGAGGAAGAGTGTGAAATAAAATCATTTGTATGGTTTTTGATAGTAATTTTGTAAAATGTGTCACTACAGGCCGTTTTTAACTCATCAGATGTCTGAAAAAAGAACAATCATGACTAATCGTGTATTGTGAAAATTGTGTATCGTGAAAAAGTATCGCAATATTATGTTTTTGCCTTATTGTCCAACACTAAAGTACACTGTTCCCATGATGAGTGATGAAAGTATTTAGAGAAGTGATGCAAATGCATCCCTGCATGGCTTGTCTTCCTTGATCAAATATCTAATGACAGATGACACACAAATGTGAACCCCCGCACACACACACACACACACACACACACACACACACACACACACACACACACACACACAGACTAAGCCTCTGGTCACTGCATCCAAGAATCCAGCTAGGATGACCTTTTAATGAGAAATTAGACTAATGATATAGAACACACACAAAAAACACACCCTCTTGCATGGACTCATGGACTCCTGCACTGACGCTGACAAGCAGAAGTAGAGAAGTAAAATGTCAATAATGCCTCTTTGCACCACTGTAGAGAGGCATTGGTCTTCCATTATCAGCAGGGATGGGCAGATTGGGGGCCTTATACATGGAAATGCTCCTCTGTTTTTCAGCCTAACCTCTGTCTACCACATGTGTAGTATAAGGCTGATTATCATGAACAATCATTTTGATGTGTTTACCTCAGGTGCTACTGATATAAGACGTATAATTATGAATGATTATATGAATTGGTCCAGTGTCCGCCTTATTCCTACAACCCAAAAAGTTTAAGAGATGTATAGACAGAAGGTTTGCTGAAGTGTATCAAAAAATGTATAAATGTCCAAAAAACCCCAAAATCATTTCTCCAAGATGGTAGCTTTACATTTACTTTACCTCACACTTTATGAGGCAAAAAACATTCTTAACCCCAAATGTAAGCTAACATAAAACCTTCGATTTGTTTTTGAACGTTTTTATTGGTTCATTTATCATGAAAGTTATCATGTTACAGGGGGCTGCTGTGTATAAATGATGTTGGAATGAGAGTGGAAAAAGATGCCGATACTTGGTGTCTTTGTACAGCGATGACGTGCTAATATACACTAATAACGCTGTTATTAGTATACATGGGGTGCTCAAATGTGTGTGTGCCAATATGAGAGAGAAATGCTAACTTTAGTTACAGGACTCTTTATAACCTAATCAAAGTTCTCATTTACTCGGAAAGCTGGTTATGGAAGGTTTATGAAGTGTATACCATTATATAGCAATGTTTCATGCAGAAACGTTATTATTCGCGTTTTTTTAATCATTTTTTCAGCCCAGCTATGTGATTTGCTTGCATCAAACTAGCATGTTAGGTCAGCTATATTCACATTTGATGATCAATGGAGTTCTAGTAAACACATTTAAAGGCAGACGTGGTCTGGATCTGTTTGTGTGGACCCCAGCTACCCGGTTTCCTACCAAAGTCCAAAGACATGCATTTTAGATTAATTGGAGACAATAACAGTAACTTTCTCCGCATTTACCGTACAACAATATAACCACAGTATTAGTGTTTTGTACATATTGGTTTTTAGTAAAGTGGCCCCTTATAGTCACGTATGAACACACAGCAGCACAGCACACAGTGTGAACAGTGTGAAATTCTTTCTCTGTATTTAATCCGTTCACCAAGTGAAACAGTGGGCAGGCTGGAGCACAGTACCGGGGGGCAGTGTATGGGGACGGTACCTCACAGCTGCCACAAGCAGTCCAGGGATTTGAAACCACAACCTGCTGATCGCAGGGTCAACTCCCTAACTACTAGGCCACCATGGGTGCATGGTCACGTATCCTTGTTAGTTTTTTTTTTCATTCCATTGACATAAAAGCTCGCTTTGTTCAAGAAATAATGTTTCAAACAAGCCTCAAAGTTGCCCGAGAATGGAATAAAGCTCTTTCACCAGGTAAAATGATTTAAAGCAAGTTTTAAAACATGTAACAGGTTGAGTAATCTTATATCGTTCTTACCACAGTCTCAGATATTGATTAGATTTACGGTGTTCTCACCTGCTAAGATATATTTTGCGGTGCTGACGGTGCTTTAGGTGAAGGCTTTGTGACAGCATTACTATTTATTTATTTATTAATTTATCTATTTGTCCTTTTCGCAGTCTCTGTCTGACATAAATACACACGCTCCCTGTCACCTTTCTCTCGGTGTGGCAGTCGTTTTGAGGCGCAGAAGAGGAAGATTATTTTCCTGAATGCTAGAAAACCCGCATTGATCTGTGAGAGGAGAAAACAACTGAGGCCGTATCGATCCGTCACTGCCTCCCTCCTCTTCTCTGGCTCTGTGTGAACGCACAGTGAGGACACTCTCAGCCTTTATTACAAACAAGAGAGAGAAAAGAGAAAGAGGAAGTCAGTTCTCTCTCTCTCTCTCTCTCTCTCTCTCTCTCTCTCTCGTTCTCTCCTCGGTTCCTCTTTTGCTTTTGCTCTCCTATCCTCTCAGTTTTCTATCTCTCTTCCCTTTCGTTCCCTCTTTTTCTTTTCTCCTTCATTCTCACTGTTTTTCTTTCTATTGCTTTCTTTTCTTTTCTTTCTTTCTTTCTTCTCTCATTCTGCATCCTTTTTACTGCATTGATTTCTCTCTCTCTCGTTCTCTCTCCTTGCTGCACATGGTCACTAAACATTAAACCCACAAACTTTCAAAGCATGTTAGTCTGGATTAGGGTGTGGACATGTGTGTTTATGTGTATTTATGTGTGTTTCTAAGATGTGTGTACAAATGTGTGTGTTTGTTTCAGTTGTGTAAGGTCAGTTGGCACCGGTCTTCTGCTGTCAAGATTGGGATATCACTAGCCATAAATATGCTTTTATTCATAATCAGAAAGAGAGAGAGAGAGAGAGGGAGAGATTTTGTGTGTGTGTGTTTGTGTGTGTGTGTGTGTGTGTGTGTGTGTGTGTGTGTGTGTGTGTGTGTGTTCCTCTGGCGTTGATTCATCATATTAGTATTGATAGCTGGAGGGATGGAGAGAATTAGAAATGCTCTTTTGGATATTTGGCAGCAAGTTGTTGCACAGTGTGACTTATGTGACAGTCCAGATCCAGAGGGGTGTGTGTTGTGTGTGTGTGTGTGTGTGTGTGTGTGTGTGTGAGAGAGAGAGAGAGAGAGAGAGAGAAAGAGAGAGAGAGAGAGTGAGAGAGCGAGAGTGTGCATAGCCTGTTATGAAAAGTGCCAGTGCCTTTTTTGGGAAACACACTAATGTGTGCTGATTTGAACTGATGTATCTGAGCTCCAGCCACTAATTCTTTCTATGTAGTGACTGTTGTGAAGTTGGAAAGCTTGAAAGAAGGCTGGCAAAAATCTTTTTCAGGCTGATGAATTTAAGTTAAATTGCTTAGAGCAGAACTGTCCTGATTACTCAGTTAAAATCGATTCATATATTAATTGATAGGAACTTGCCTTCCCATTTCCCGATGACTTATATAAGGAAGACTGCTGGTCGTTATAAAGTCATGTTCATGTTTGAAGATTCTCCTCAATGGGGAGTTATTTGCACAGAAATCGTTTTTGTAGGCATCGCTGAAAAGGAGGACACCCACACCAGCAGGATCTCACCGATATGTGTATGTTTGCAGTTATGAATTACATGTATATGAAGGAATATGTATATGCATATGATGGCTCCATTCCTAATTAAAATAATAGCTTTAGGACTCGCTTGCAAATATGAGTGATATTTTCTTTTGTACGAGCACTGCAGCTTCTCATTAGGTTGAATAAGATTTTTATGCCAGCTTCATAGGGAGCTTTTCCAACCTAGCAGTTATGAAAGAGCAGATGGTGCAGCATGGATAGGTCAGTTGATGAGTGTGTAATGATTCTTTTAGCACAAGTTTGGCCTCAGACACATCAGATGCTTTGCCTCTTCCTGCTTTCCCACAGTCCTCACTGGGCTGTCACATGAGCTCTTATCTCTCTATAGGTCAAACACATGGCACTCACACACACACACACACACACACACACACACACACACACGTTAGCGTGGCGGTGCAGGATCTCTCGCCTTAGCTCTCTCACAGATTTCAATCTCATTCCAATTACATAATGCAGGCCTTTAGTTCTAATCCAGGTTAGGCCAGGGTCAGGGTCAGTGAGCGTGTTCTTCAGTATAGAACCGAACAGACAAAGATCCATTATCTGTTGCTTTCACAGTGACTGTGAACATATTAGAAACGGGGGTGACAATAAAGTCAAGTAAACTTACATTTAACAGTGGAATTATAATGGACCCTTAATATGATAAGGTGAAGGTGATTTGAAGTTATTGCAAGTTTTTTTTATTATAATGTGTCTAATACTATGTCCTGAATGAATCCACGCAGACAGATTTATCTAACAATATGTTAAAGTATGATAATAGCTAACTGGTGGTCCTGTGGGGGTCCTGAACATTGAGAAACAGGGTTAAGGGGGGTAACTGATGATGCAGAGAAACATGTGGACTGAAGTCTATAACTGTAAACCTATGTAGTGCACCGATATGATCAGCGGAGCTGCTAGAACAGACAGTGAGTGTAAAGGGTACCTAATGCAGTGGTTCATTCTAGTATATTAGTACTGTAGAATACTGTAGAGACTGTGTGTGTTTTCTCTCTCTCTCTCTCTCCCTCTCTCTCTCTCTCTCTCTCTCTCTCTCTTACTCTGTGTGTGTCTCTCTCTGTCTGTCTTTGTATCTCTCTCTCTCACTCTGCTTTTCACTCGTTCTTTCTCTCTCTCTCTCACTCTGTCTCGTGCTTTGACCCTAAGGAAGCCCAGACTGTCATTGTTAGGTCTGTGACGTTTGTGTGTGTGTGTGTGTGTGTGTGTGTGTTGTTCAGTTTTCAGACTTCTGACCTGCTTTGTGGTTACATTTGACAGATTTTGATTTTTGATCTCTCTCTCTCCCTCTTGCTCTCTCTCTCTCTCCCTCTCCCTCTCCCTCTTCTTACTGTTTCTCAGGTTTTGCGGTGCTTCTCTTTAGCAGTTCCTGCTCTTACATGATAACAAAGGGCTGAAGACAAGAGGTAAGACAGGTGTGTGTGCGCGCGTGTGTGTGTGTGTGTGTGTGTGTGTGTTTGAGTGTGTGTGTATGTGTGTGTGTGTGTGTGTGTGTGTGTGTGTGTGTGTACATATATGAACAAAAAGTCATATTTAAAAAGACTGAGAGGGTAAAAAAAAACAACAAAAGAGGAAACAGAAGTGTTCGAATGAAATGGAAAGTGATAGTACATTTGAGAGAAAGTCTGGGGTTTGCCGTAAAAAAAGTGTTGCCATATTTATCCGGTTCAAATCGTCTCCACGCGAAAGAATGACATTACATTAACACACTTTGTCTCGTAGTTTACTGACTTCAGGCGCTGAAAGTGTGGATGTAAAATGTTTCACTCATGTGGGATTGATGCATGCGTTTGTAAGATGTAATATAAGTGCAGCACTGTGTTCAGTGTAGCGTTGCAAAGGAAAGTGGCTGGCAGTGTGTTGAGGAAGGGGTGTGGAAGGACATGTTAATGGTTGGTACCGTGGTCTGGCAAGGTCAAGTCAGGCAAGTTTGGAGTTGATGAAAGAGTGTAGCCTGATTTCTCTGCAAGCAGTCAGACCACGACAGTCCTCTGTGTCCTTGACAGCAACACAGCATCAACTGGAAACGACTGCATGCGGTTAGTTGACTGGAAATGAATGGTTTTTCACATCTGTGTTGTCATACAAGTACACGTGTGAGTGAGTGTGCATGCGCACAAGCGTCTGTGGGTGTGTGGTTACTGGAAATCAGTGGTCTGCCTGCATCTTTACTTTGTATGTGTAGGCGTGGTTATGCTGCTAGGAAACTGTGTGTGTGTGTGTGTATGTGTGTGTGTATGTGTGTGTGTGTGTGTGTGTGTGTGTGTGTGTGCCTCTGTCAAAGGTGTTGCAGCAAACAGACACACAGATTTACGGTGGTTATACAGGACAGGAAGAGGTGGAGCCATGTGTGTGGTTAACTTCCTGCTGCACAGTTCCCTACTTGCTAACTTCCTTTTTGAGTGGCAGCCGTGCGGCTGAGTCGGCAGATTTACGATCGGCGTGTTGACCATTTGGATCTGCAGTTTATGCTAAAAAAGTCTGGCACTAGTCAGGGTGTCCGGAAGTGATTTTTGTTTTTGCAGCAAAAATGAGTGGAACTTCTGTCATACGTTTGTAGTTAAAATAAGGGATCCAAAATATGACATTTTCCGGGAAGTTGTAGCAGTTTCTATTCACTGTAGTTTGGAAACACTAAAACATAAACAAATGTGCTACTATTTTTGCACAAACCATTTTTTAATGTTTTATTTATTCAAATGAGCACTAAAATATGCAGATGTGTATTCATGTGCTATCACTAGACATCAACATGCCATCTGAACAGGGAAACCCAGGCTTTTGCATACATCTCCATCTTATATCATCCTTGTACTTTTCTTGCATGTTTTTGATGCTTTTGTGAGTTTATGTACTAAAAACAGTACTAATTTTTTTAAATCAAACCTCTCTATAACTAGTTGTTTTTGTTACTGTGCCTTTAAGACAGATATATGTAAATGAGTTCTGTTCTCATTGGCTGCTCTTTATTATACCTCATTTAAAAACTACAACATGCATGGGCGGAGCTAAACTACCATAGGCCGAATATGTGCATATAATATGTAAATGCGTTAATATCACAAAAATGAATTTTTTGGGCATTTTCAGACTATGACAGTTTAGCTCCGCCCATACATATTGAGGTATAATAAAGGACAGCCAATTAGATCAGAACTAATTAACATATATCAGTCTTAAAGGCACAGTAACAAAATAGCCGGTTTATCGAGAGGTTTTAAAATGGTCAGATAAAAATGAATAACAATGTTTTTAGGACGTAAACTGTCAGAGGCCGAATAATTTACTTACCAGTTTTTTTTTACTTGATTTTCTTAAATGAATGTCATTATTACTGGGGAGTGAATGGGATCTTTTGAAACCTATTAAAGTTGCCTTCTTTATGACTTTTTGGAGCAAGAGGCACGACACTGAAGATCACTGTCATGCCATTCAGCAGCTTTCTTTGATGGTGACAATTTTCTAAAACCGTCTGTGCCTGTAAGTCATGCAAACCAACACGCTGTGGTGGATCAGTTTAGTATCTCAGTCAAATGACCTCTTTAGTCAGAGTAGGTGTCTTTGTTAGCGAAGTCCACCTGACTCTGTAACTCCAGAGAGACGTCACGCCTGTGGAAATACATCTCACCTAGGGCTGGCCTGAGGCTTCATATACTTAATCAGAAAGAGAATCACTTTATTTAGCCAAATGTACAATATACACAGGAATTTGACTGAGGAAAAGAAATGAGAGTAAAAACGAAAAAAGAATAAATCAAATACATATCTAACAAAAAAACATAATATGATAATACAAATACAACAATTTATTAATTAAAGTGTTCCGTCTGAGGGCTTTTGCTGAGGAACGCTATTAGACAACTGAATACCAACGTCACAAACGATTGTCCGTTATGTTATGCACAGAGTGAGATGTTCTTTCAGGTCACTACTCCGTGTAGCAGAAGAGCTTCAAATCTCAAATGGCGATTCATCTTGTCTGAAGACAAGTAGCACTTGAGGAGAATTCAACAACAAGTGGAGCCGTGACCTTGTTCAGTGAGAAGGAGCACTGATGCAATTAAAGTTTAACACACACCTTTTGGTTTAGCTCATCACTTGGCAAGAAGTCTGCCTTGACAAAGTGAGTTCTAGCCTTCTAGTTCATCCATGCTTTTACTGGCAGTGGCACAAACCCAGAGAACAGAGAGCCAGGCAGGAAACTACTGTTCATCTACTGTTGCTGAAGTTGGTGTGGATGTGGAGAAACTGTAATTGGCATGAAACCTTTACATTAGACTGAGTGACAATATCCTAAAGGGCTCATGTCCTGCATGTCTTGTGTCTTATTTTACATGACATGTTGGCGTATTACATACCAAAAAAGTTATAATTAATTTTGAAATGATCATTTCCCAAACTCTACATGTATTGTCACACATCGTGCCTTGTTCAAAAACCAGTCTAAGCTTAAACACTCCTCCTAACTTTATGATTAATTGGTAGGGCTAAACCACTAGGGGATAAATAAGAGGACAAATATAAATGGTTGGTTTTCTTGACATCACAAAAGTGATGAATTCAGAACAAGTAACTTGGCTTCCATATGTGGACTGTATGTATATGTGGACTGGAATGTGAATGGTATGTTTTCAAACTCTACCACTGTTCACACATTCAATTCTTTTATTTAAAAAAGGGAGGAAAACTTAGTTTTCGCTATATGAAGTCTTTAAAAAATAAAGGTATCAAAAAGGGTTCTTTATGCAGTGTCATAGAAGAATCGTTTTTGGTTCTTTTAACCTTTTCAAGGTTTAGAACCTCCACATTATAAAGGAAACTTTACATTATATAGTTCTTTAGGGAACCCAAGGTGAATCTTGCAAAGAGCTGTTTTCTGACGACCTTGTTTTTTAATAACAAAAGAAAGGAAACGTAAGGTCGCAGGTTTAAATCCCAGGACTGACTTGTTCCAATCTGATTCTTCAATGATAGTGGTTCTCCAGCCAGTTCTCAGGGACCTTGTATATGTTCCAGAGTTTTGCTTTGACCCAACTCACAACATTTAGCAACAGAACACAATCAACAGAACTTCCGATCAACAGAACAGAATCAACTTGTCTTCTTTACATTAATTCACTGTTTCTTGCCTATTAAGCAAGAATTATACTAGCAGAGGTTCTGTTAATATATTAAGCAGCTATTTGCTCGGGGTGCATTTTGCAACATATTTAAGTGTCTTACGTGGTATGAATGAATTGATAGTTTTCTTTGTCAAACCATTTATTAACTGTGTATTTAGCTGTGTATTATTCCTAACATAGTCCCATTACACTTATGTGTACAGATTGTTTTCCTCAGAATATACCTTGTATGTCTTTAACCTGGAAACACATTTTCCAAGCTAGGAGTCCCCACTGTTGAATGGCAGGGTATATATTATATGTTGGGTGCAAGAAAGAAACCCGTTTAACCTCTTAAACTCTGTGCTATTTATTGTACCCTCAGTGTTAATGGTGAGGTTTTCTTTTTTGGATGCTGTTACCGACAAAGATAACAGAGTAGTTGTTGTTTCTTTCCTTTTAATTCCTTTGTGCAGAACTCACAATTTACAGACTTTGTACCGAATTCGCCTTTTATACATCGTTGTAGGTGTGTTTTGGTATCTGTATATTGTATGTGTGGTCAAACTGTAACAAAATAGACACCATAAATTTCCCTTAGAATACTGTATCATAAATTCAGAAAATCACAATCCTTCTCTATGAACTCTTAAACATTAGGCTTTAGCTTCAATATCTCGAAACACACTATCAGACATCTTTAGAACACTTTTGTCTTTTCAATAAACCCAAATAAGCCTATAATCATAGTTAAATAACAACTGCGTCCCATATGGCGTTAAGACGCTAATTATCCACAGCGATCTCAACTAACCTTTACATAAACCACAAATGAATTATCGACAACAATAAAATATGCTCACCACGCTAGGATCAGGAAAGAATTAAAAAAATGTAAAGCAAATTGTTGTTATTAGATTGTTTAAGGGCTTATCAGCTACATGAATTCCGTGTTGTGAATCCTCTCTCTCCCGTCTGAATGATTTAGAATCATGTACGCTCTAAAGCATCGCATTCTTAAAGGGGCGGAACCCAACAGATGCAAAACAACAACTTTAATAAGGTCTGGATTGATAAATAGCAAACCCATATTTTAATACATGTCAACAACACAATTTAACCCACATGTTTTATAAGTACTGTTGATGATCATAGTGGTAATGAAAAAATGTTTCAGATAGTTCATAACCATTTTGTATCATTTCCCATGATGTGGCTTTTAAGGACATTAAATAGTTTGGACATTTAGTTCCTATCCACCACTGTGAAAAATTCTGACTCAGTATGTTTTGCTAAAATGGCTCATTTTGCAAATCCATTCGCAATGACTTTCTTTATAATTTAATGATGCCATTTTGCAGAAATCTGGAAAAATTGGTGCAATTCCCCGCTGACTGCACCCAGTTACTAATACACAGCTTTTAAACACAACTAAACTTTTTTACATGACATGACTTTTCAACAAGTCAAAAAGTCTAATTTCCAAATGTAAAGTTTGTGTGTTGAGGAAAGAGAACATTAACTCTCCTTGTAGAATGAATCATAAACTCCAGAGAATTAAACTAACGCAGTCTTATTTTTTCCTCATACTGGTCTCTTAAATGGATCTCCATTTGAAAACACTATGTTGCCCTCCATTTGTTTTAATGGCCGTTTCCTGTTAAGGCTAAATTTGTGCCTCTCCGCTAACGGTCTGAAAAATGATGAATGGGGCTCGCTGTGGAGGGCACTTGGATAGACAGGCCAGGCTAATCTTTTTTTTTTATTAGGGCTGAAATGGACAGATGAAACAGGGCTTGCAGTATTACAAATATTAGTAAAAGCGTTCATGTAGGCTCAAGTACTTGTGTCGCCAGGGGGGTCTCTGCGCGGAAATGTCTTTCTCCCGCTACCATCTTTATAATGCAGCCTACTGTGTTTACGTCTTCTTATTCAAGTCCATTTACAAAGAATTTACCTTCCGAGTCTGAGCACAATCAGATGTAATTGTCAGTATTGAATGATGTGGTAGGTTATAGCTAGGCTAGTGTGTTCTTGCATCACTCAAGAGGGCAATAGAGGACAAATAAGAGCGTATGTACGGTTATTCCAGTAGCCACAGTAGTTAAAGGCATATATGCCGCTCGAGTTGTTTAGTAGGAATGAAGAGGTGATGAATGTTAATATGACTGAACCGGTTCTGTGAGGGGCTCAAACTGCTGGTCTGCTGTGACTGCTGACTGCATGAATGCATACTGGGGGGTACAAGGCCGCTTTTGCCACAGCGCAGTGCCCAGATTGCAGCTTGCCTTTTTTTTACGAATTGTGTTGTGAAACATTTACAACACATGAACACCCCTGACCATGATTTTGCAGCTCCAAGAGTTTTGTTTGCTTGTTGGCATACTTGTGTTGAGGATGTTTTTGACCTTAAGTGAACAGTTAAGAGTAGGTGCACATAATGTTAAGCTGGTAGCTATCAAACAAGAAAGGGCCAACACTGTAAAAAAATGGAACAGGGAAAAAGCTGGTTTTGAGCTTTGAATTAATATAATGTTTTGCATTTGTCATATGATGTCATTTTTCTGTGTTATGTGTCCAGACTCCTGAATGGTGCCATTGTCTATGCCTTAGCCCCGTTATTGAGAAGGGACCACAGGCATCCGTGGTCAGGAGTTACACAATTGGCCTCACTTTCTGTGGGTGGTCAGATGGCCCTGCTTCTCCCCTCATCAATAATTGTGGTTCTAACCAACGCAAGTGTCTGATAGCTGACGTAATAGAATGTACAATTTGTGTTCTTCTCCAAGAATGTTGAGCTGTCCAGTGATGTTGTGTTAGCAGGACTTCAAATAGCAGTTCAGATGCGGTGAAATGTCACATGGCCTTGAAGGAAGTGCATGATAGCGCTCACCCTCCCAGCACTGTAGTATCATGTGATAGTAGTTCATTCGGCCGGTGGATGGAATTTGCTAGGACTTAAACGGGAGAATCAGTTCTTCCCATATAAGATTCGTAATCGAATGAAATTGATATTGTTGAGAAGTAACGCCCCTACATAGATATGTTTACAAAAAAAAGTGCCGTTAAGCTTGCTGATTTGTCCCATTATCTTTTCCAAGAACAGAAAAAAATGACAAAAACATGATCTGCAAGTGAATAAATGAAGCTCTTTCTGGCCATGGTGCTTGCTGGGATGTGTAGTTTATGTACCAAGATCTGAGTGATTGATCGGGTGACTGATAGGTCACCTGATTAGTTCGCAATATCATCTGATATTGAGGTCATGCCTTTACTGTGAACAAAAAAAAATTTTCTCTTTTGAGGGATTAAAATAAAAAACAAATTTACATATAGCCAAACCTATCATTCAGCATGAGGAACTTATATTTTAACACTAAGAAACTAGAAAAGAATGAACCAAAACCACAATTATTTATGGGGCACTTTTCTGCCACAGTACTTGTATTGATTTTTTTTTTTTGTTCAAAAAGTTTGGTAACTGAAGATATCATTTAAGCACTGTTTTATTACTTTTGATATATAACATAAAAAATTATATATATATAAATTATCAAATAATGTGACACCCTTAAAATCGGTATTGATATTAGTCACAAATGTCTCGTATGATTTGTCGTCACTGGGGCTGTGAGTATGTATTGATCTAGTGGGCTTGGCGTTTGCTGTTTTAAACTCCACCAGAAGGCCAGAGCGAGGCATGCAGGGATGTAGAGGATGAGTTCAGCTTAAGCAAATAAGCTTAAGCCCCCTCTCATCACACACACGCACAAACACTCAGGCAAATGCAGGCGAAAGCTCGTATCACCACACAGAGACACACCAGACACACTCGTACTCCATCACCCCGCCGTCTTGTCATTGTTTTACTCTGTCCAGCCAACCACTTTCCTCAAGGCTGTGTGTGTGTGTGTGTGTGTGTGTATGTGTGTGTGTGTATATGTGTGTATGTGTGTGTGTGTATGTGTGTGTTGAGTGGGGGATAGGTGCCTCAGGCTACTCAGCCACTGTAACATGAGCTTAATGGTGCTTTAAAGCCATCAGTGTCTGTACAGATAGCCATCACCTTCACTACAGCTAAAGCTGTGTGTGTGTGTGTGTGTGTGTGTGTGTCTGTGTGTGTGTGTGTGTGTGTGTGTGTCTGCGTGTATGTGTGTGTGTGTGTCTGCGTGTCTGTGAGCCACAAGGTCCAGAAACGGATTAAGCACTTTCATTTCCTCCTCCATCTCTGCCTTTATTTTATGGTTTTGTTCACAAACAAACAAGCACATTGCCGTCAGTGTGGCCATAGTGGCCGTAAGTAATTGGACAGTGAAGTCAGCTGTTTGGTGCCTTGTTAAAGGAGAATTCTACCAGTTTTAAACGTTCTGCATATTTGAATCTTGAGATGCAAACAAGGTCATTCAGAGTCGTTTGATGTGAAGTCAACCGTAAACATGAGGCGCTTCTCTAAAACAAATTACACTCTGATTTCTTTGTGGTAATAGGAACTAGGGGTTTTGTTCTCAGATATATAATTCAAATATAAATGTTATTCACCTACCTGTTTCATTTGATTTTTAAACATGGTAAGACAGGTAAATGTGAAACAAAAGCTTTATTTTACCTTGTAATGCACTGCATATACTTATCTCAAACTTTAGTTTCACAACTCAATTTTGTACAGTAGTGATCTTAAGTGGGGTGTAAGGGGGGCTTTTAGAGGCATTAAACCTTCAGACTTCTGGTACTCATCACCCATCAACCACCACTTTGACTGGTCTTCTAGAACAGAGCATGTCACTCTGAATGACTTTCTTCACACCTTAACAAATTCATTATGCTGGTTTGTTTTCAAACGTCCAGAAAACCCTGGAGACGAAAGAAGAAAAAAGACATTTTCCAGCATCTCCAAAATCTTTCAAGCAAGACGAAAACTTTAACAAAGCTTAAAAGTAAACAAAACTTTTCTTAACTTTTCCAGGTTATCAGCTTCACCTTTACACCCAGTGGAAAGCTCGTCACCTTGAACAATAACAGTGACTGTAACTGCTAAAATAGCTATTTTTAAGGCTAGCAAGTAGAAAATCTATGCCTGGCCAATTCAGGCCAAAATTCCTCAAACAGACCGAATCTGAAAACTGATTAAAACTGCATTACAGGACTGGCAGAGAAGATCTGCTTGGCACTGTAGAGGTCTTTCTATCTGCCCAAGGTATAAACGATGTAAATGTAACCTCAAATGTACAACAATGGTCTTAAAGGACCACGCTTAGTCGTTTTAAGGTTATGCTCTAATACATTCACTTTCTCAGGGGGAAAAGGGCTTATTTGTTTATCCTCCATCCTCCACATCGCTGGAATCACAGTTCAATTCATCCTAGATAGTCCAGTGAGTTCTAAGCACACTTGTAGTTGTGGCGTATTTTTTCTCCTGAAGTCCTCTTATAATTAGGTATGTTCAGCTGAACTTCTGGACAGCTAGTGCCCAGCATGGTTCGGTGATTTTGCCACAACTGATCAACTCATCCTCCACAACTCATAATTGCCAGGTTTAGTGGCTGTGTTTGAGTTGAAGAATCATCAGACTTTGCAGGACATTGGCCCTCCACAACTAGAATCAAATATAACATTCTTTTTTTGTGCTAGGAAATCTAATAATTTGTTTTTACATGACCAATTGTAGCCTCTATCCTTAGTTTTTTACTGCACCTTTAAGACTGATAGATGTAAATGGCCTCTGTTTTGGTTGGCCGAGCCCTTCACAAGTGAAATGAGGGACACCATCATAACCATGATGAATCCAAAAACAAGCAGTTTTAGTTTCCATAATGGACCCTATCGACTGGGAAATAAATGGTATGTCTTATATGGTACTTTTTCTATGATATGGAAAAAAAACCCTCTAAATGGCCATTACAGTAAATGTTGTAACAGTGAGTTTCAATCAGTTCCAGCCTTAGATTTTGCAATTCTAAAGAAACTGTGTTTCTTTTCTACTTTCTGTTTGCTTGGCACTGGTTTAGCAGTGACCTTAGTACAAGTTTTTTTTTTCTGACTGGTGACTTGTCGTTCTCCAAGACTGTTCCAGGTGAGTGGCTGATGAAGTTTGTTTCTGGATGAGCAGGATGGTCACATCAAAAGCAGAATAACAGCACAGATACTGGAGTAGCGCGGAGAGGAGATGGATGAGGTGGCGTGCTGAACCGGAGATGACGTCCAGTAACTCAGAAATGAAAAGCTTTTGCATTATAAAGCACTTAGAGCTTCCTACTTAGCCTGTTGAGTTTCAGTGGCACTTTGCCTCTTACCGCAACATATATTCCAGCATGTTGGTGAGGGTTGAGATACCACTTGTAGAAATGTGGTATGGCTTTCGGGTCTTGGGTGTGTTCCTGATCACAATACAGTGGCCCTTCAGGTTCGTTTCATTCGTCTGCATGGCATTTTTGCATAGTATGCTGTCAAACACAATTCTTGTTATAGGGCCTTCCTCACTAAAAACATCCCATTTACACAGTTATGTCCTTAAACAATAGTCAGTCTGCCAGGACATGTTTGGCGTGTATGCTTTGCTATAGTTTTGCACTGGAGTGGACTTTTAAGGACGTTAAATTGATTAACTTCAAAGATTTCTGTTGTATGTTGTCCTGTAGTGGACATTGTGGTTTCATTGGCTCATTGAAACAAGCTGATAAATTCTGTTGAGAGTGCAGATTCAAAATTTTGTGCTTGTAAGTAGAAGAGAGGATATTCTATTGGGATTTTTATGTGAGCCGTTATTGTTGTGCATACAGTCTTGTTTTGCCATGTTTCTGTCATCTGTTGACATCGAAACAAGCGGAAAAAGTGCGGAGGGGTTATGTAAACATGAAGTTAATAAAGTAATTGCGCAATTACATCTAAAAGGCCCGTGTTCTGCATTTTTCTTGTGTTCAGTTGTGACATTTATGTGGTTTTTTGCATTTCATTTTTACACAACCGTTTTCCAACCTCTCATCAAAACAGGCTGTTTTGTTACTGTCTCTTTTAAGACTGTGGTGGCTCCCTGGAATTGTGTCTCTTTCAAGATTCAGTGTATTGTTATATTTATATTTTAGTTGCTAATTGATTCTGTTATTCTAGTCTTTATTCTATTTTTTATTTTCTAGGTATTGCAGCGATTCAGGGTTACTTTTCATTTTACGTGTGTGATTGTGTACATGATAAATGTCTTGAATGAACTGAATGAACCTTGAATGAGTGAAGCACTCCTTATAACATTATTGCAAATGCCCAGGGCTTAACTGCTGTAAACGGAATAGGTAGATATACATATGTAAGTGCATTGGTTTTCCTGGCATCACACAAACAGGCGAATTTAAAACGGGCTGTTGTTACAGCTGAGATTAATATGGGCCGAGTATGTTTTGAAACTTTAACAGCGTTTATATACTATATCGAATTCTGTTATGACTAAAATATTCCCTGGTATGGACCCTTTAAGTTGTATAATACACATTATATGGACAAAAGTACTGAGACACACCTCTTAGTTATTGAATACAAGTGGTTCCTTACTTCCAGTGAAAGGCAATCTTTGTGATTCAGGATTCCAAGACATTTTGAGTAATGCCATGCTTCCATCTTTGTGGACACAGTTTGGGGAAGAACCTTTTCTGTTCCAGCATGATTGTGCCCCAGTGTACAATGTAAGGTCCATAATTACATAGGTGGATGAGTTCAGTGTGGAAGAACTTGACTGGCCCGCACAGAGTCCTGACCTCAACCCCATCCAACAGACCAGGCCTTCTCATCCAGCATCAGTGTCTGACCTCTTAAATGCTCTACAGAATGAATGGGCAGAAATTCCGATAGAAACACAAAATCTGGTGGAAAGACTTCCAAGACGAGGGGAAATTGTCATAGGTGCTAAAAGGGGGACCAACTCCACATTAAAGTCTATGTATTTGAAAGCAGTGTCATTAAAGTCCTTCTTGGTGTAATGGTCAGGTGCCCCAATACATTTATCCATATATAGTGCAGCAAAAGGACTGTAATAACTTTACAGTTCTGATACTGACATATACTGTTAATAAAAAACTGGTCCAGCATTAATGATGGTCTCTCGGTCTCTCTCTCTCTCTCTCTCTCTCTCTCTCTCTCTCTCTCTCAGATGGCAGTGTGGATTCAGGCCCAGCAGCTGCAGGGTGATGCCCTGCACCAGATGCAGTCTCTCTATGGCCAGCATTTCCCCATAGAGGTGCGACACTACCTGTCCCAGTGGATAGAAGGGCAACTCTGGTACGTAAACTTGACCTGGTTAAAGCAGTCTGTGTGTGTGTGAGTGAATGCGTGTGTGTGTGCATGCATGTGTGTTAGAGGTGGGCCCTCATTGACATTAGCACCTCTGTAATTTAAACCAGTTTCAGCTCCATCTCCTCCTCTGTGTTTTTCTTTGCATTTTGCTTTTGCTTTTTCTTAACATTGTCTTTTTAGCAGCCAACTCCAGTTCAGACAGCAAGCATCACAAAGCTAACTACAGGCAGAACAGCATCTTTCCATCTTATGCTTTCACATTTGTTCTTTAATGCATATAATTCAGTGCAGCCCTCAGAGATCCTCTGTTGCAAAATTGCAGCAATTTTCGCTTTGGTGTGACTTTATGTCACAAAAGCTACATGAAACCTCACTGTCCACTCTGTCATAGCATCGTTTTCCTTTGTGACACATAAAAAAGTGATGTTCTGAATTTCATGTCAAATACAAATGTGCCACCCTTGCTCTGTAAATTAGACCCCAAAGCAAAATATGTCAGAACATCGTATTTTTATGGTCAGTGGTTTCATTAAAAACAAGCTAAAATGTGGAAAATAAATGAAAGTATGTCCACAAACATGCTCAGGTTTCTGAGAGTTAAGAAAGAAAGCACTACTTAAAGTCATTTCTCCTCTGGTCCCTGTGAAGCACGAACCCTGGAGGGTAGTCCCATTAGTTACCCTCTGAACCAACAGCCCTGCAATGCTGATGTTTCATGTTTTGCCTTTTTCTTGCACGTCTCTCAGGGATGCAATAGACCTGGAGAACCCACAGGAGGAGTTTAAAGCTAAGCGTTTATTGGACAGTCTAATTCAGGAACTACAGAAGAAGGCGGAGCATCAGGTGGGAGAGGACGGCTTTCTCCTCAAGATCAAACTAGGCCACTACGCTTCACAGTTAAAGGTAAACACACACACACACACACACACACACACACACTTTCATGGACCCTTATTTACAGTACACCTCACTGCTAAAGAAAAATAAGCTCAAACACACACAAACACAGCAGGTGCCAATCATCTTCTCGCAGCTGCAGTCCATGTAGGTGCACTTGGAGAGTAGATGTAAATCCAGACTGGGCTGATAGTGTAAAGTGAGATAATGGGGAAATGAGAACATACACATGATGACAGAAGCCATCACGATACAGAAAGAACGTGTTGTATTTCAGAGCACATACGACCGCTGTCCACTGGAGCTGGTGAGATGCATCAAACACATTCTCTACACGGAGCAGAGACTCGTCAGAGAAGCTAATAATGTAAGTGATATATCCACACACACACACAAACCTTCTGAGTCAGGTTGCACAAAAGTTTGGTCTTCAGACTCAATACAGTTCATAAATGTATGAAGTCAGACTGTATATATAAATAACTGCACTGATTCTGTTACATATATTCTGGCCTTTTGCGGTAATGAAATCTGCCATTTCTTATTTAGTGTTTGAATATTTAATCCTATTTTTTTTTTACATTTTTTAAATAAATTCTTCTCAAAATTAGTGAAACTGAGACTATGTGGCCCGGTCTCTAAACATAAAGCATACATTTGAACTGGTAGCAGGACTATGCATTTATTTATTGGTGTTTTTCTGTATAAAAAAACAGCCGTAGTTCATTTTTGCTTGACCATTTTCCAGTCTCCTTAGAATGAAACAGGCTGTTTATGTTACTGTGCCTTTGAGGCTGATATATGCAAATGACCTGTTCTGGCCTGGCTGCTCTGTATTGTGCTTCATTTAAAAAGCAGTTGGTCCTGAAGCATTCCGACAGGTGGTACTAACATGCTGTAGGCTGAATATACAGACGTATGTAAAAGTGATCACAAAGACAATCAGTTCATAAATAGCTGGTGGTCTGTTTGCGTTTCCGTGTATGGACTGGACAGAATGGGCAGAAAATGTACAAGTTCAACAGCGTTTACATATTATAATGAACTTGTTTATTTAAAAAAAAGTAAGGAAAAATAGTTTTTCCACGAAACAGGCATTTAAAAGCTCATATATTACACATAAATGTTTATTATTCAGTAACTAAATCAGTAGAATGACACACAAACACACTCCGGGCACGCACTCAACCCAGTTTTTTGGAAGCTTCTGGGAAGAGTTTAACTGTCATCAGCATATCCTGTCTGAAGAAAGACAGGGTGTGAAAATTGTGACTGATATGAAGCAGCTGAATTCACTTGCAATGTTCACATTTTAATGACAGTCACAAATACCAGCTTAGTACATAAACAGATAAACACTGCGAACAGGATAAAAGAGTGTTTCCTACTGCCCTTATTCGCTTGATTAAAACCCTGACCTGACCACGCACTGTACAATTTCATAAGAGCGTGTCCACCGTGTGTTCACAAACAAACACACTCTGGGTACGCACTCAGCCCGGTTTTCTGGAAGCTTCTGGGAAGAATTTAACCATCATCAGCAAATCCTGCCTGAGTGTAAAAACGCATGCATCAGTCTGAGGGTGGCAATTTTTTGGATGTCAGTATCAATCCTAATCAATAATAATATTCAGTATTGCTTTCATGTTTTTGGTTCAAAATTAAATTTTGATTAAATAAAGTGTATATTATGGATTTTGCAAAAGTTCAAATTGACTATCATCTATAACAGTTTTGCACAGTCTTGTATTTAGATTTAAAATTCTCGTTAAATAAAACAATTCTGTAAAAATGAAAAGGTATTTTTATTGTCTGTGTTCCACCATTGTTTCTTTATTCACATTTGTGTTTGTAGTGTATTTTATAATGTATTTCATAAGCTTTTTTTTCATCATAGAAGAGGAATTGAATAAAAATCAGGTTAACATTTTTGAACTTTAGGAAATGATTTCCTAAAGAACTGTAAGCAGCTAGAATTGTGCGGTTAGATTTACGTGTGTGTGTGTGTTTGTATGTGTGTGTGTGTGTGTCTGTGTGTGTATGTGTTTGTGTGTGTGTGTGTATGTGTTTGTGTGTAAATGTTTGTGTGTGTGTGTGTGTTTGTGTGTGAATCTGTTTGTGTGTGTGTGTGTGTGTGTTTTTGTGTGTGAATCTGTTTGTGTGTGTGTGTGTGTGTGTGTGTTTTTGTGTGTGAATCTGTTTGTGTGTGTGTGTGTGTGTGTGTGTTGGGATTGACAGTCGAGCTCGCCGCTGGGCGGGATGATTGACAGCATGTCTCAGAAATACCAGCAGATCAACCAGGCCTTTGAGGAGCTGAGGATTCTGACACAGGACACAGAGAACGACCTGCGCAAACTACAGCACAACCAGGAGTACTTCATTATCCAGTACCAGGAGAGCCTCCGAATACAAGGTATGCACACATGCATGGACACACATGTCCACGTGCCGATAAGGGCATCGTCCGTATGTTGTGAAACAAACAATGCCGCTTATTAATGGCTGAAAATGTACCCTGCTGTCCATTTATGTCACTTCAGTGTCAGTGATGGTAATAAATAGAGAGCAGAGGGGTAAATAGCCTTAAGTTTGGATCAGAATCGATATGATCAGATCAGAGCATCCCTACACACTGCCCTATACATTAAAGCCTCTTCATTCAGGTTTTTTTTCACTGAACTCTGCATGTGTGTGTGTGCGTGTGTGTGTGTGTGTGTGTGTGTGTTTGTGTTATAGCTCAGCTGACGAGCCTGGCCACATTACCCCCAGCTGACAGGCAGCTTCGAGAGCCCAGCCTGCTCAGTAAGAGGGCAACAGTAGAAGCCTGGCTTACTAGAGAGGCCAACACCCTACAGAAATACAGACTGGTAAAACAAAACACACACACACACACACACGCACACACACACACACACACATACACAAAAAGACATCTTATCTTTAGGAGGCCTGTGAAAACACAGTCAGTATCTTTTATTGAAGTTGCAGCATATCCTTGTGTGGGAAGCCAAAAACGAGTAGCTATTGTCACTTGGCTTTAAGACTTTTATCCATGTAGAATAATGTTGAGGCATTCATTTTTCACTTTCAACAATCACAACACAAACCTTTACAATACTTTCCCTCTTTTTCCCCGCCAATGCAAACAGGGAGCAACATGCAGCACTGAAAGAGGGTCTAGTGTGAAAACTCCATCACACTTTTCATTGTTCTGATAAACCCATTAAACAATAAGTGCTTAGCACTCTGAATTCTGCACAGAATGAGCTCATGCACTCGCTCGTAAAAACTCAAACATGCCATCTTCAGTTCTGTTAAACGTCCAGCTTTACATGCTGATAAATTTTACACAGACAATGTGAGCACATACAAGTTGCAGCTTCACAGACAGCACATTTAAATGAGTTCAGCCCTTGGTGCAAATGGGTTAATCTGCAACGGCCTGTATCTGCGTCCTTTCTTTCGAAACCGTATTAGTTCCACAGTAGTAAGTGAATAATTTAAAGTAGTTGCTGTTTAGTAAGCCTGAAACCTCAGCTAGTAAAACATTAATGTGGTACAATGCCCTGTCAGGGGCATTAGGGATGCTGGGGGGCCTGAAGCACCACCGGATTTTACGAAAGTTGAAACACAGCTGGTATTTATTTTTTTAATGTTTTCATTGATCTCTTTCTCATAATTCATTCGAGAATTGCATCTCAGCATGTGACTGGCTATGACACAACTGATTAATAACAATCAGACTTGCTGCCAAATAGCTCAGGGTGCAGAGGGTGCGTCACTGTTTTGATGTGTTAGTTATATGTGTATATTGTCATCCATTGCTCCATTACAGCCCTTTATGACAGATTCTTTTTGATGCAAATCATCAACAATTATATGCTACACCTTCCGTGTATTCTGTTATAAAAATGGAAAAACTCTGCTCCTCGTAGTTTTTAATTCTCATTTGGCATTAAATGCTGGTTCTGGAATGGAAACAGAGCCAGTGCTGCTAAGCTGAACACTGTCACGTTGAGGATCAGAACTCTGGCTTGAGTCGCCCAAATGTAGCGTGAAGGAAGAGCCCAAACGCGGATATCA
>JBBPCX010000028.1:7387092-7401517 GCA_037974365.1 Hydrocynus forskahlii | reverse complement strand
ATATGTATGTGTGTATGTGCCTGCATGCCTCAGTGCCAGTGTAAATGGGCAGATAATACTGGATGTCCTTTACATGCAGAAGTTTCAGCATTTCAGTATAGTGTATTCGTTTGACTCATGAATGACGTTCTTGTTGCTTAGAGTACAATAATAAAAACAGCGTGCCCTCTTTAGTCATGCTGGAACCAATTTCTCAGATGGGCCTGTCTTTTTATTCTCTTATTACAAAAGCAACCGAGAGAAGAGCAGTGGGAGAGAACATTGTACTCTGTACTGTACTGAGTGTTGGACCCAAGCTGTGATTTTCTTTGGAACGAAACTATGTTCCATTACAGCCATGGTACAATCACAGTGGAGCAGTGGCAGTGTGTCTGAAAGCCATAAAGAACATTTTTGTAGTTGTTGTTTGCATCCTGACAAGTGGTCGGTGTAGGACATAAACATAAAAATGTTCCAAAGATACAATTTATTCCCAAGTCCATAAATGGTCCATATATACTAGGCACACTCATTGTCCATCCACTTAGAGTATAGGTGCGCTTTATGGTTTGCAATTACAGTCCATCTGTTTCTCTGCATCATTTGTTAGCCTTCTTTTATGCTGTTCATCGATAGTAAAGGAGGGATGGACCCCACAGGCCCATATTATTTGGATTGTGGTTCATTGATGAAGGAAAGATTCAGCCTGGACCGCTTTTTGAATGAGGCCCAATACAGGTCAGTCAGTTTAAGCAGAGAACATATATGTATATTTTAAAGGCTCAGCAACATCCTGTTTCATTTTAATGGCTATAGAGAGGTTAGAAAATATTTGTGTAAAATGAATTGAGTCTGTTTTTTGGTGCATAGAATAACACAGACTCATTAGTGGACCTCAAAGGAAAAAAGTAAGAGACATTAATAATGAAGGATATGGGCCCTTAAAGGATGTGGCCCTTTTGAAGTAGTGGGAAAGATTAAAAGAGGCCAGTCAAGTCTGTTACAGAACTACACTAGCTTTTCTATAGCCAATTAAATGACTAGCAGCAGAAAGCAAACACCAATATTTACACACTCATGCATGTGGGTGCACACATTCTAACTAGACAGCATAGAGTGTGTGCCAGAATGATTAGTGTTGAGGTCAGATGAAACATTGCGAGGCTATTTCTGCTGTGCTATGCTACACTGTAGAGTGTTCACAAGCACATAGCATACACTCTCTCTGTGTCCCGCTCTGTCCCTAGAGCATTATCTCATGTGCTCTATATCCATACACACCACAGGGGATGAACGTGTGTGTGTGTGTGTGTGTGTGTGTTTTGTGCCTCAGGCCACTCAAGCTCTGTAGCATTGAGCTTAATGGGAGCCATGCTGCTTTTAAAAACCATCACTGTCTGAATACATATCCATCATCTTCACTGGAGCTACAGCGGTGTGTGTGTGTGTGTGTGTGTGTGTACGTGCGTGTGTGTGTGTAACCGGAAGTCGCTATGGATTAATCCACCTGTGCATTTAGTCAGAAGCTGCTATTGAATGATGCACAGGAAGAGCCATGCCCATGTCATGACTTAAGGTCGAGAGGTGCACGCTGTTAGTGTAATTTACTTATTTGTGAAAACAGTGCTTATTTGTGAACTACCTTGAGGGGAAAACTGTACAGCCGAGGAGATGCGGGTACAGTGTGTACGGTCACTGTCGTTGTTTACCATACAGCCAGATGGAGAACATTAAGCATGCCTCAGTTCACATTATTAGCATCATTTTACTCTCAGGCTGTTGGGCCCTACTCATCGAATCTGCATATCCTTGCATATTTGAGTGTTAAAATCATCACACAGATGTATTATATATTGATGTATAATAATTTTGTAGGTCAGTAAGTTAATTTAATCAGAAACAATTCATTTGTCCATTAAATTATGCATTTAGAAGTTTTCAGGGCATTTTTTACCCTAATTCTCATTACCACAGTGTACCCACAGATTTGTTTCTTGCTACTGATATTTTCATATTTTGTGCTTTTTGAAGTTGAACAAAATGACTATGAATTACAGTACCAGTCAAAAGTTTGGATGCACCTTCTCATTCAGCAATTTCCTTTGTTTTTGTTACTGGCTACATTGTAGATTAATATTGAAAACATCACCTATTGCTCTGATGACAGCTTTGCACACTCTTGGCATTTTTTCACTCAGATTCATGAGGAATCAACCTGGAATGGTATTTAATTAGGTGATGTTCTTCGTCAAGAGTTCATTAGTGGAATTTCTTGCCTTCTTAATGTGTTTGGGACCATCAGTTGTGAGGGTCGGGTTGGTACACAGTTAATGATCCTGTTCCACTATGGTTCTACTCCACATTACGGCAAGAACCACTTAACTAAGTAAAAAGAAACAACAGTCCATCATTACCTTATTACTCTTTTCTGTTTACTGCATAATTCCATGTGTTCCTCCATCATTTTGTTTATTTTCAATATTAATCTACAGTGTTGAAACAAAGAAAAACATTGAATGAGATGGTGTGTCCAAACTTTTGACTGGTAGTGTATATCTAAATTATATCTAAAACTTTTCACTTTAAGGGCTTTTGCATCAGTTTATAATTATAAATGTACTAGAGCTTTCTCAGAAATCTAAGACATTTTATCATCTATCATTTATCATGTCCATCATTGTGGACACCCAATTCAGGTCACTTTTCACACAGTTCCCTACAATAAGTATTAAATACTCGCATCATGTTACAATTATAGTAGTAGTTTAATACTGTTGAAAGCACTGACTCTAAACTTTTGGATGATGGTTCTCTGAGCTCTTGACTGATAGTGTGTTTGTTCTTTTTGTTCCTCAGCACCTTCATCATAGAGAAGCAGCCTCCTCAGGTGCTGAAGACACAGACGAAGTTTGCAGCTACAGTCCGTCTGCTGGTGGGGGGCAAACTCAACGTCCACATGAACCCTCCTCAGGTCAAAGCTACTATCATAAGCGAACAACAGGCCAAAGCCTTGCTCAAAAACGAAAACACCAGGAAGTACGTCTCTCTCTCTTATACACACACACACATACGCTCAAGGCCTCACACAGTTCAGTGCTGTATTGTTGTTGGTTCATTATGGGGTGGTGGTGGTCTAGTGGGTAGGATGCTTGCCTCTGGACCAAGAGGTCATGGGTTCGAATCCTACCTTCAGCACCATCACTGGGTTCCTGAGAAAGACCCTTAACGGCAAGTTACTCCAGGGAGGCTGTCCCTTGTAGGGAATGGAAGTCGCTTTGGATAAAAGTGTCTGCTAAATTCCGTAAATATATGTAAAAGATGCTAATGCATCAGTCATTTACTTTAACATGTACGGCCTTACCTGCATATAGTTTGCTCACTGAAACTAATCAGTATTATGGTTCCTGGAATCTTTTGGCATTGAAGGAAATGCCTTAAATATAGCACTTATGATGGTGAAGTACAGTTAGGAATTCAATACCATTTTGAACATCAACAGCCAGCCAAATTGATATTGTTTCATCTAACAGATGTTTTCTGTGTGTTTTCTGTTTTACTGTGGATTTTGTTTTATTTCTTGCCAGTATGTTAAGCTCAACAACCTACAGACATTATGCGCCAAAACTGAGTTCTAAGTTAATACCTTAATAACATGTTAATAATGTTCAAGTAGCAAAAACACATTTTAGCAGTGTTTTCCCTTGTTTGACTTCTCAGAACTAGCTGTAGTAGTGCAGGCTGAAACCCAGCTGCTTGCACTTTGTATGTTGCTCTGACAGAATAGAGCAGATTTGGCAGACTGTGCTGGAAAGGAAACTGAAAGCAAACTGACAAAAGCTGAAGTTCCAATCGAGAACCTAAAACAATGATCCACAATCTTTATGAATGAGAATGAGAGCAAGAGGCTCCATCAACATGGAGGAGTTGGAACCATTATCTGCATGTGTGACATGCTTGATATATATAGTAAACGTACAGTACTGTTACATTCCATGAGCACCCGCATATAGTGAAAAACTGTGAATATGTGATGTGGTAAAAAATATATCTAAAAATGCCTATGTTCATAGTGTAAACCCTAATTATGCCCCCAAATTTGTTCCCAAAACACTTTCATTTTATTTTAAACTAATATTTTAAACTAATAATTAATACATTACCCTGAAGGAAAATGTAAAGGTAAACCCATATTCATACTGTGCAGTTTATACTGAACTCCCACAGTGCTAGAATGTAAATACCGATGTTACCCCTGTATAGACTGTACTGTAATTCATGCACACGTTTCTTTGGTATGTGCTGTCATTTTCTTTGGTATAAGCAGGTAAATACAGTAATAAATTCATTTAATTTACAATAATAAAAATAAAGGGCTTTAAGAAGAACAAAACAAAAAACATGAGAACACTCAGAGAATCACTCGAGATCCACACGAGATGCATCACAGGGCAGCAGCCAATCAACAGCAAGGAGAAATAAATAACATTATTGAATTGGCTACTTTCAAGCCTCCCGCCTCTGAGTACAACGGTATTTCACCATCCCAAGACGTGCTTTCTTTGTGTTCTCTGGACAGAACCAAAAAAGTTATAGTTATTTTTTATATGGAAATGTGGCTGAATTTTTGTTAATATTTGTTACAAAATTAGTAAATTATATATTTTTAATAATAATATATACTGGCAGGTATCCTGCTCAGGTCTGATTGCCTTGCTAACCGCCGTGCCCAAATATAAACAACCAGCATGAGGATGAGGGGGCGTGGCGGATGTCCGGATGTCACAAAAACAATGTCATTTTTCTTGATTGATTATTTAATGATTTTACAGGCCTATACAGAATATCACATAGCAGAATTTTCTTCACGATAGTGTGGGAATAATACATTGTGATGAAAAAATGAATAAAATATTGGCCTGTGTTTATCATTACACCCTAATACAACATAAAGCATAAAGAATAAATACATTCTGAGCACATAGGATAAATTAATTGAACAAAATTGACTGAATAATAATTGATAATTGAATGATTAACTGAACAAAACTCATGTCATTTGTCATGATTAATTATTGAATGATAACAGGCCTATACAGAATGGAGTGGGGAGTGGGGAGCAGAATTTTGATCAGTTCCATGATTGTCATCCTGTGAACCAATGGGATTAAGTCCATCTTAGCTTGACGTCTCCCCACTGTGTCTACACACCTGCAGGCTTCCTCCTCTCTGGAAATGTCTTATCTCTGTGTGGAGCCTCTTAGGTTTAGGTGGAAAGCAGTGAACACAAAGCCTTTTCTGCCAAACGCTGGCTGTGATTTTGACCACAAAATGAGATTTGCTGGTTTGAATGGCTAAAGTGCAGCCTGACATTTTCAACACTCCTCTTAAGCTCTGAGCAGCCTTGGACTCCAGTTCAGTGCAGGGGCGGGCATACTTTTATATCACAACAATTTTACAGTATAGTGGGTGAGGAAGTCTTTATGCCACCGTCCTGCGATCTAAAGTTAAGAAATATGTGTCCTGAATAGTCTTTAAAAAGTTTGCCTCTATGCTGGATGAGTAAAACCCCCCAAATGTGCCAGCAGCTGATTTGGAGGGTGAGTGCATTGTAGTTTAGACTCATTTCAGGACATGTTCTGCCAGATGACCTTTGTTTCCATGTTGCACCTTGTTTTCCGGATTAGCGTCCCGCTCCAGTGAGTAGCGGTACAGTAAGGTCAGTAGAGTTTGACACCCTGGTGAGTAGGGGAGAGGCTAAGGGCGGGCCCATAACTGCAAAAAAAAAAAAACAATGGGGGGAGGGGCCATGCTCCCTTTGGTAGACTGTTGTGCTCAGTCAGCTTTGAATACATATCAAATGATGATAATGGGAATAAAGTGGATCTCCTCACTTGGACCACTGCCTGATAGTAGTCTGAAATCAGATATAGTGTTTAAAGTGTACCGACACACTATATATAAATATAATATACACACACACATACATACAGTTGTACACATACATCTTTGATTTAATGGTACAAAAACACACTTAAATATAATATTTTTCTGTTTTGTTTTAGCATAATGGGAGAAAAAAAACAAAACACATATCTTTTGCACAGCCACATTTTATGTAACTACATTAACAATTAAACATGACCTTTGACAATGTTTTTGCTATTATAAGCAATCCTTTTATTATTTTTTGTTTATTTGTAATATTATTTTAATGTTTCAACCTGAAGATAGAAAGCATGATTTCCATAGACTGAGGGCAGCTTTCAGTTTTCATTACCAACATCCAGTAAGAGAAAAGTGGCTGCGTGTCCCTGCCGCTGAGTGTGTGTGTGTCATGTGGTCGCTGTCAGAGGAAACCTGTGTGGTAACTTTACAGGAGAAGAAATGAATGTTCTTTACTTTCAGTGTAAGTTAATGTAATTAGATTTTGACACAATATACAGAGTGACTGGAGCTTTCACATTATGCAAAAAAAGGTAAAAAAAAAATGGAGATAGAAAATGTTCTCCTGACAGTGAACATATATATATATATATATATATATATGTGTGTGTGTGTGTGTGTATATTTATATACATTTGTACACATACAGACAGTGGTTCCAGCTCCTCGGCAATTTTAGCTTCTCATTCATATATCTGTCTCTCTGTCTCTCTCTGTTTACCACTCACATTGTGCCCCTGAATCTTGAAGTTTTTGTAAAACGCTCTCTCTCTCTCTCTCTCTTTCTCTTTCTCTTTCTCTCTCTCTCTCTCTCTCTCTCTCTCTCTCTCTCTCTCTCCCCCACAGTGACAGTAGTGGAGAGATCCTGAATAATAACTGTGTTATGGAGTATCACCAAACCACAGGCACTTTGAGTGCACACTTCAGGAACATGGTGAGGGAAGCGCACAAGTCTTAAGTGCTCTCTTACTCAAACTGTGGCGAAATAACATGGAGATGCATTGTATCGACTTGATCAGTATGCGTTTTTTTCACATGAATAAAATATATTCACATCAACACCTGTCTTTCAGTTTATTTTCCTTTGACAATAACAGTGTTGATGTGGCATGTTTTATTCAGATGGAAGGATCAGACACAGACAGAACCCAGAGGGGCCTTGAACCCCTTGCCCTTTCCCCCTTAGCCCATACAAGTGCTCTCATGATCAGCGTGTGTAATTACATATTTACTCAACCGTAAGGTGAGTCACAGCTTAGTCTAGGAATAGAGCTATTGGCAGAATCTGATATTCTATATATATTTATACATTTGCAATATTTATATATCACACTAAACAAGTGAAATTAAGGGGCGCTAACATCTTGCTAACCCATATTCTTCATTATTTGTTTATGCAAGGTTCTGTACAAGGTGCTAAACAGACCAACTGCTTCAAGGAATTTATTATTCAGTTTTAAACAGCAGTCAAACACGGATTCTGCCTCTGTGTAAAAGGGAGATCTCTGGTTCGAAGCCCTGTTCTTACAAAAACACTTTCATGTGAGCATGTAACTGCATTATTTTAGGCTTTGAGCGAGAGTCCTAGACTCTGAGACTCCTTCATTTTCCGCTCTCTCAAACATGATTACACCACCTCTCTGGTTAAAAGTGCCTGCCATATGCTGTAAATTAAATTAAAGGTCATTCACTTTCAATCTGGCCTTTTTTTTCCTGAGCTTCTACCCCCCAAAATGTCTGTGGAACGGCCTGGGAAAGATGGCACACATCTGAATCAAGCAAATTCATTGCATTAATATAGTCTGGGTCCAGTATTATCAATGGAGACGCTTCTAACCAGGCGTTCCATGCTAGGACAGTCTAGGCTGTGGACATACTGTTCATCCCTGATTTACTGCCTCTGTATTATACAACGCCACCACAAACGATTTTCTCAAGGCACAAATTGAAGTAAGTTAAGGCTGATGAAGTCAAATAGCTGAGTTAAGGCAGATTTGGTCAGAGATGGAGGAGGCCGAGGCGATGGTATGCAAGCCGTTCTGCCACGGAAGTTTCATTTCCAATTATGCATTCCTCACAGGGCCCAGAGTGAAAAGGGGTCAGCTCATCAATCAGCCGCAGTGGTCCACCTCATTAAAATCCCCTCCCTGAGACTGACTATACTTTCCTTTCCCTTCTCCTTCTTCCTTTCCTCTCTCCTCCGTAGTCTCTGAAGAGGATCAAACGTTCAGATCGCAGAGGGGCCGAGTCAGTAACCGAGGAGAAGTTCACCATCTTGTTTGAGTCACAGTTCAGTGTCGGGGGCAACGAGCTAGTTTTTCAGGTCAAGGTAAGGTGGCACATTTTAGATTAAAAAAAGATGTGAGCTTATTATTTCTCTATATGCAGTAAGTAGATTTAGGCAACTCCTTACTACTAGAAAACAGCATCAGATATACACTTGCAAACAGCACTTAATATTAACTGTCTCGATATATCGTCGCTGTCTGGCGCAATCCTCGAAACTCCACGTTTCATCTTTGTTGTTTTTTTTTCATATATCGATACTATTGGTCCGTCTCCACATGGGTCTGTAAAATTTAGAAATTATTAACCAATGAAAAGTTTTGCAAATAGTCATACCAATTTTGATGACTCAGTATTCATGTATTTAGAATATACATTGTTTTTTGAGTTTCCTGAAAAATAGCTGTTTTGGAAAAAATAAGAGACCACTGCAAAAATGTTAAGTTTCTCAGGTTTTATCTTTTATAGGTGCAAGTACTGAACTGAACAGCTTTCTCTTAGTTTTTAAAAGCTGTTGAGAATATTTGTCCTCATTTCCGAATAATTCTGAATATAGCATAATTTTAAAGGAAATGACAAAACATCAAAATAAGAGAAATTATGCAGTGTTTACAGAACTTGAAAACAAATGTCTTGTTCACTCTGAAACGAAATGGCAATAATTACCTTTGACTTACTTCTAGTAGTGATTTACCATCCAACTGATCACACTGCGAGAGGAGAGTGTTGATTACAGCAGTGTTTTTTATACTTTTCCTCATTAAATAAGATTTGATTCAAATGATCACTAATCAGTACCTCATAAAGCAGAATTAGGTGCTTGCGTAGGAATTTAACAGACGCTGGCACAGAATGGTTGTCATGCTCAGAGAGATTTGTATATATATATGCAGAGCTGTATGTGTGTGTGTATATATGTATGTGTGTGTGTGTGTGTGTGTTTTTAAACTTTTTATAATTATAAAGAGACAATTATAACTGTAAAGAGAATGTAATTATGTACAAAATAATTAGGACGGTTTTCAGTGCATAAAACCTGGTGGTCCTCAGGGCAAACAATCCATTCAGCCTAACAAGAAGCTACAGTGGCCTTTGTTTAGAGTCACTCTCAAGTGAAATGAATTGTCCAGTTTAAAAACAGTTTTGCAGCTGCAGTGATAAATATTGGTGCCATGCAAATGTTACATTAATTCTAAGACCTACACCCAGTCTCCCCTCGCGCTGGGATGTTCCACACACGTGCAGAATAAACATGTGAAAACAATAGCATGCCCTGAATGTGTGTATTTTGAGTTGTGCGCTACAGTGGAGTTTTTAGGCAGTGTTCTGTAAAGTTTGTCCAAACTAGCAACAGTTGCTATCAAATAATGCATTTGTGGTAGGAAGATGGATTACACAGCATGATGTGCGCAGTCGTTTATAGTTTTTCTTTCTCTTCTGCTTCCTATTCCCGTTCTCTTCCTCAGACGCTGTCCTTGCCTGTGGTGGTGATTGTCCATGGAAGTCAAGACAACAATGCTACCGCTACCGTCCTGTGGGACAATGCTTTTGCAGAACCGGTGAGTTTTTGGAGAGCACTGAACCGTTCACCAAACCATTCGCCAAAAATGATTTCCGCCACTTAGGCCTTATTATATTTGACTCAGAGGAACAGCAAAAATGTTCTGGGTCAAAATGACTCTCTGCATGTTTAGCCATCGTCGAGTGGTTACAAACAAATATAAACCCATTAACCTGGAACAAGAACTGTACTTCAGCCGTAAAAACATTTAGTTTTTTACATTTAGTGCACTGAAACAGCCTTCCGCCTGCATGTTTGTAGGAGTGTGCGTGTGCATGTGTGTGTGTGTGTGTGTGTGTGTGTGTGTGTGTGTGTATGTGTGTGTGTGTGTGTGTTTGTGTGTGTGTACTGCAGTGTTGGAACAGAACATGGGTAAACTAAATTACTAATTGTACAACAACGAATAAAACTGAAATAAAAAAACAACACTCATCTCTCATAGACACTATAAGTAGAAGAACAGTTCTTATGATTTCAATTTGATTAACTGTTGCGATTTCTGGAAAAAGAAAATATAGTTCCAATGACATGAACAGAAGAATTTGGAACTACCGGCTTAGTGTAACTCAGCATAATAGAATATTATTTTGTAATTTTGGATTGTGTAGTGAAGCAAGGATAATATCTCTTCTAATAGCGAACCACATCTGGAAGAATGTATATTATAATACATTTGTCAGAATCTTTAAATATTCAGTTACTTATGAAAATGTACAAAAATGTGAATGTTGATGTAAAGGTTCAGAGCTGGAATCAAAAGGTTCAGCAGTCTATGTTTTGAGTTCAGAGTGTATGTGATTTTTTACATTTTTTGAGTGTGCTACTCCAAGATTAGTGACCAATCAAACAGACGAATGAAATTTTATTTAGCCACAGGATTTCAATCGAGGTTAAATGTGCTCGAGTAATGAGATTTTGATCGAGGTGAAATGTGTTTGAGCTGTGAGATTCTGATCGAGGTTAAATGTGTTTGAGCCATGAGATTCTGATCAAAGTTGAATATGTGCTCAGGCCTTAATATTTGGATCGAAGTTAAATGTGGCCGAGCTACAGGACTTCAGTTGAGGTGATGCATAAAAGAGACTGTTGCTAAATGGAAACACTCCTGCTACTTCTGATAATGCAAGAATAATTCTTAATACAGTATGTAAGACTATAAGACTGGATTTGTGCTGCATATTGGCACCACTTTTGGACAAGAAGAAAACGTTGGACAAGCTTAAAAGTTTTTTTTTTCCAAGCTGAACCTTGAAGCGAACTGAACCATGCTCAGAAACTTGAGGGCCAAACCAGACCATGAAAAGGGTGAAGCATTATACCTTTACTACTCTCTTACATGTCTCTCATATTGAAGGACCATGAAATGCCTTAAGCTATAGCTGTAAACCTCAAACTAGTTTTATAGTCTACTCATATAAATGTATTGAAATGAAACTTTCAGCATTTATCCATTCGTTATCTGAGCTGCTTATCCTAATCAAGGTAGCATGGGAAGTACAAAGTAACTATGCTAACTGAGTTACCATGAAGCATTTCTATGTTTGAAAGATTGACATCTTTATCTGTGTAAATTTAAAGGCACACATCAGTTACTCTTAGAAAGAAATGCCTCATGTCCAGTTTATTCGAAATGAAATTGACCCGCCACCTGAAGCAAATAACAGCTCAGGTCAAAAACCTGCTGGAACCGTGTGTATTCTTTCTTAGCGCTGGTACTTTGTAACCTTCACACCTGACGCATTTCATCCTGTGATTCATTCTTTTGGATTGCCCCGTTCTGCAGATACAGGATGTGCTCTGCTCGTACGTATCAATAGATAATTCTGATAATGAGTCATGGTCAAGTCTCTGCACTGGAAAAAAAAATTAAAAACCCTTTGAACTTCACTTGAATATACTCAAGTGGAAAAGAAGCACCTCATTACTTTGACAGAATACATGCTTTTGTATCCTTTTTATGTTTTTGTCCATCACAAATCCCTCAAAGTGAAATTAAAATTGATGCTTCAGTTTTTTTTATCATTAGAATCCCATCAAATATTTCAATTCAAGCTCTAATTGAAATGAATTTACAATATTTTTACAATATTTTTAAAATATGAAACTCAGTGCTCAACTCAGGTTCCTACTGAACAGTGTGAAATTCCATTTCTTAGCTACTGTGAAAAGGCGTTAAAAGTTCCTCCCAGCTTCAAGATATGTTATCAAAAGTGCATTTTCCATCTCTTCAAATGTGAAATGCTTCCTCTAATGACCTTTTAGCACCACTAGGAGGTGAGTAGGCATTGCAACACATGAAGCAATAGTTACATTTTTTTTATTTTGGCTGTTGTGCACCTTAAATAGCACTAATGACAAACTCTTGCCCTTGGATTAATTTATCAACCAACTTGACCATACTGTGAATGGAAGAGAAATCAGAGCTGCTGCTAAAAGTTTATGTAGCCGGTTGGCCAGTCTAGTTTAAATAGGAGCCTTGTTCTAGGGTGAACCAGTTTTGAATCCATAAAACCCTTTTCAGTCTTTCATTAATTTTGAAATCCATTTTGTAAGTGAAATGTCTGAAGAACCCTGACGAACCTCCACATAATGTCAGTTCTATATCGTTTAAAGTTTTTTTTTCTCAAAATGTGCACTGGTTTGTGCTTCCTCTCTTAGGGCCGAGTTCCTTTCATAGTGCCAGACAAGGTCCTTTGGCCACAACTGTGCGAGGCTCTTAATATGAAGTACAGAGCAGAGGTGCAGTCGAACAGAGGCCTATCTGAGGAGAACCTGGTGTTCCTCGCTCAGAAAGCCTTCAGCAGCTCCAGCTCCAACCCTGAGGACTACCGCAGCATGACCATGACCTGGTCCCAGTTTAACAGGGTAAGAGGTTCACACCTTCACACACTGATTGCATCAGTGCACCACTTACGCATTAACACCATTAGAAGCACGTCACAATATTGTGATTGTTAATTGTGGGATGGGTCTTTGCAATGTTGACACGTTTGATGCCCTGCTTTGATGAGTAGTCTTATAATTATTATAAGAATAATGGGGTGGTTGTGGCCTAGTGGGTAGGATACTTACCTCTGGACCAAGAGGTCATGGGTTCGAATGCTACCTTCAGAATACCACCACTGGGTTCCTGAGCAAGACCATTAACACCAAGTTGCTCCAGGAAGACTATCCCCAGTAGATAGGGAATGGAAGTTGCTTTGGATAAAAGCGCCTGCTAAATGCCATGAATGTAAATGTCATTATCCTTACTGACAGTTTTGTTGCAAGACTTTAAGGTTTCCATCAGTGGTTTCTGTTGTGTAAACAGTTGTAATGCCTGGGAGCTGGTGGCTGATTTTAAATCATGGTAAAATCATGTAGATGGTCAAGCCTCAGGGTCTTTGGTTTTGGTAGCCAACCAACAAGTTTAGTGTTTACTGTGTTATGTTATTATACAGTCAAGTAAAAATTGATAAGCTACATAGATGGAGTTTTATTTTATGGAGTTGTTTGTATATTTGTATTAATAGAAATGTTGTCAGTTAAAGCTTCTGCGGTCACTTGAGTGGGCCGCAAATTGCGAAAGTTCTGGAACCCCTGGTTTACATTACTTCAGTCATTATCAGTATTCAGTAGATACGTTCATTATTAAAGTGCAGTGTGTAGCATGCATAATGCATCCAAATAAAATACACCTCACAATCCTAAACGCAGTTAAAAGTGGCAGGAACTGTGGTTCTCTTAAAGCACAAGTTCCGGGCTGTGGATCATTTGAGGCAGTAGGCTAATTGCTTTATTTATTACTATTCTATGATAAAATATTCATAAACTACAGTTATTTAATTAGAAAAAAAAAAAAGAACAAACTGCCACCCCAGAAAATACAATGAAGAAAAGAAATCATGGAAAATAAAACCAAGCAATAAAATGCCATCAGTCTAAAATATGATGTCAGCAGACTGCAGATTTATCGCCATGCCAGCGAATGAGGATACGAAGCCGTCAAATTACTTCCAAGAACAAAATCCTCGAAACATGATTTCTCACTTGAAAACCTTGACAGCGGAGGGTCAGCTTCAGCGCAAAAAGGCAAGTGTGAAAGTTACCATTCCATGAGCTTAACCCTTGCTGTGACCTGGCTCCTATTACTCAACAACAGTCCTGCTGGCCATTTCGGAAACGGCTTAATCCTAAACCATACTCACTTATTTGAAGCTCTTAATATTAGCATTTGTATATTAGTGATTTTTCTACCTCAGCAAGCATGCAGTGCTTGTTGGCTAGGCTGGTCAACAGTCTGCCACCCATTAAAGTGGTTTATGATTACCGAGTGAGGGAGCTTTGATGATGCAGGTTTATAAATGTAGACCTAAGGCAGTGCTTGCCTTTGAAACGGCCTCGTGCTGTTTCGGTACACCGAACAGGCAGTGCTCAGGACAGAGACTTGTGTAATTCATGCATGGCTCTGGATAGTTTTTTTTTCTATTGACACATTTCAAAGTCAAGGTCCAAAATGCCTGCTGACAGAACTACTTCATACATTTCATATTATGGTTCAGTGGTGGATAGGTAGACTGAGTACTTAAATATACATATAAAACAGAATGTTTGCAGACAAATTCATTTTTATGGAGCAAATATTATTGTAAGTCATCCTGGTCCATTTCTGTTCAT
>JBBPCX010000028.1:7372996-7386992 GCA_037974365.1 Hydrocynus forskahlii | reverse complement strand
TATTTATATAGATAGACACACACACACACATTTATATACATATACACACCTATTGAACTGAAGTGGGAAAAGAAATGCCTAAATCCCAGCAGCTGCAGTAGCTCACAGGATCACAAACAGCTAACAAGCAGTAAATCTGCAGCCCTTCAGAGCAGTATTTCATCAGCGTCCGTGACACATGAGCTGTGACTGTGCAAATGCCGCGTCACTCAGAATCATCCGTTGCTTTATCATGCAGTCTTCACGCGCACTCCTCTAGATGTGACATTGCTGATAGAGGACTCGGACACAGGCAGACTGATAGCTGCTGTCCGGTCACGGCTGCTTTCTTACTCCCAGGCAGAGGAGAAATGGATATGCATCTGATCACTCCTATAATCTAAAGCAAGCCCAGACTGCATTAGAGATGCTTATCTCCCCCCTACCACTTTGCTCCATGGCTCACGTCCAGCCGAGGAGCCGGGTAGCTTCCAACCTGTTTATAAAACTTAAGATGCTAGGGATGGGGGTTTTATGGGCCGAAGCAGTAACCAGAAACATTTCTTATTAAATACTCTGATACTATTATCAAGTGCACTGAGTGTGAGACGGGGGCCATTCGCCAAGTTTACATAGGGATGACTGAGTTAATCAGACATGACAATGTATATAAAGATTATATATTTAAGTATCTTACTTGGCAGACTTCCAGACAGAGGTGAACAAAATGATGTAATTTACTACTATCATTATGAATTATGCCATAAAAAGAGCAGGATTTACATGGGAATTGTGAGCCAATTCCAATATCTTTTTTTTGGAATATAATTATGATTATTTTGCATATACATATCTGCTGGCACATAAACATTCATTAAATGTAGAAATTGGGACTAAACCTGCCTGGATTAGTGCTGCAGAGAGATATAACGTTTATTCTGGCTGGAATAATTGTAGTCATTTACTGGAGAAGTTCGGCTATTCCAGAGTACAATAAATACACAATCAAATAATGGTTTGAGATCTAAACATCCGTCTGATGTTGATAGTTTTGAAAGTATCTGTCGATACCAATATGGTTTTGATATTATCGTGCAACCCTAGGAGTTAAGTTTAATTACTTGGTTTTGGTGCAGTGGTGTTTTTCTAATATGTGACGCCTCAAGTGTATTTTTGTCTGTTTCAGTTTAGCAAACCTTGAAAAACTCCAAATGACATGGTGCATATCATGAAACTGACAAATAATGTCAGGTTATATTTTTGCTGTTTTGCCTCCTCCTTCCAGATCCATTTAGAGTGAGAGGTGAAAGTAATATTTGGAGTCTTTCCCACAGACTATCGTAGTGATGTTCCTGAGTGTGTGGGACAGGGGTTATTTACGTGAGTGTAGAATCCTCTGCACTAATGACTGTGTCTGTCAGCTGAGAATAAAGAATACATTATTTAGTAAATGAAATTAGAAGAGGATTGGATTGATAATGCAGTTTTTGCACCGATCTGTGAAAAAATCTGTCAACCATTAATAAATTGTGTGCCCATTAGTGTTTAACTGTAATTTATTCTGATGAAGAATTCAAGTCAGTTCGAAAAAACACATAAAAAGGTCAAATTCTTATGATTTATTTTATGAGAAGGCGAGTGGGAGTATATAAGAGGATGGGAGAGCAATGTCTCCTGCAGATAAAGCAGCAGCGATCTTTGAAGCTATGCGATGGCATCAGAAAACGTGATTTCAACTCTCAAACTGTCGACCCGCCAACACGACGAGAGGACGTAGGTGCGTCAAGCAGAGTTCTATAGTTCACTCGCAAAGTTACAGTGTGAAACCAAACCTAACTGGATCAAACATAAACCATGTTACAGAACCTTGGTCCGGACTTTCAGGTGTGAAATCCCCTTTAGATTTTCTTCTGTAATTGTAAAACGGAAAAGGTCGATGTAAACTGTGGTCACTTGTTTTGCATTGTCCATCAGTGACCTTGCAAATTGATTACGTTTTGAATGGAGAGTGAAAAGGCATTGAATCTGAGTTGAATTAGATCGATTGATCGATCAGTTCGATTGATTAGGTGAGCCTTGTGTGACGCAGGAGCTTTGTTGCTAAACTAATTAAGATAGCCAGCCTGGATTGGGTAGGCAGAGATTGATCATCACTCTCTATTGGAGCATGCAAACACACGCACACACACACACACACACACACACACACACACACTTGCAGGATAGAATATCCAAATTGCTTTCCCTCTCACACGCTCACTCTCTCACGCACATTCACCATCAGCATCCGGCATACTGTTACCACTCAGAGAGAGAGAGAGAGATAGGAGAGATAGGGGGAGAGAGAGGGAGGGAAATGTGTGTATATAGACTTATGTATTAAAAAACATAAAACATCTTTCAGTCCCCTGAAACACACTCAGTTCATGGTTCAGAGTGAGAAAGGATTGAGGGTTGTAACGATACACTCAGCTCAAAATGCTGTTTGGTTATCAATACTAGGTTTGCGTTTCGATATTCTAACGGTGTCTGAATGATGAAACTGATAGATAAATCTGTATTGCTCCATGACCTACATCTGAGGCCAGACCTGGAGGTGTCACTGAACCTGCATATATGGGTTGACTTTGACTTGGTGTGCAAATATTGCAATTGATTTATATCAGTGTTCCACCTACAAAACAGTGCTTTCATTGCTTTACTGAATGTAGGAAAACAGGCAGTATTTTTAGGCAGTATTTTTTCCCGAAAGCCAAGCCCTTCTCTTCTGTATCTTCTGTTTTCTGTATTCTGTGTATTGTGTGGTTTTCAAGTGGTCTCAGAGTCGAGGCGGAGCGCTCACTGCATGTTGTATTCCTTCTTGAGTGAACAGTAATTACACTCAGCTTGTCTGATGTCCCCTGTGCGACGTGAAATAGTTCCGCACAGCTGATGTTTTTCACTGTTTCTTTGCGTTTTGATGCTTCTGTGGAAGAGAGCGAGGGGAAAAAAAACATCATTTCATCACCATTTATCATTTTTATTACCATTAAAACTTTATAATCATCATTTATATAACCTTTATAATCATAATTTTTTTTTCTTTTAAAATTTCCCACATCCCTAGAGTCGGAGGAGCGCCTTACAGTGCATGTGACTGGCTTATGTTTTGTCATCATTATGAATGTTTTGTTTCCTAATGGTGAAGTAATGGGATGCCTTTATAGCTTCTCTCCAAATATTACATACAGTGGATTTGGCCCATTGCTTTTTTTGTCTCAGTGTCTTGGTTCTTGAGATCAGTGTATGTGATGTTTGGGTTTGCAGCCCCAATAAAAAGCTTGTTAATGTTGTCAGGTTCTTCATTCTTGACTACTTGATTTATACTAGACCAAGAGCATTGAGTGCTGGTACTGAACTGACTTGTAAATATCAAAATATGGACAAGCACCTGGACAGATGGGTGTTGCGATCAGTATTTATGCGGCCTCAATGCATTCTAACATAGATGGCATTTATGCACCCTGTTAATCTGCATGTCAGTGCCTGACCTCATAAATGCTCTGCAGAATGAATGGACACAAATTCCCACAGAAACTCCATCAAATTATGGAGAGTAGGATCAGTAATAGTATCGGTATCATTAAGCAGCATCAGTATTGATATCAGTATCAAAAAAATCTTAAGAATACCCATCCCTACACTAGATGACACTAAACACACTGAAAGAAGTCAGTATCAGCCTGCTTGAATGCTCACGGTAATACAGAGATGTGAGCAATGTTTGTGAACATTGCAATGGCAAGAACTGTCTCAGATAAAAATGTCATTTTTTTATAATAATATAATAGAAATTGTATAATAATAAGGCAGGAGAGCTCAGCATTTAAGCTAATAACTCCCCCTGCTCATTGCTGCATTGTTGTGTTGTGGTCCGGTATTTAATGATTCATGACCTTGTATCAATCTGCGGCCCAGTGGTTAAGAAACCTGTTCTTGTAGTGGATCAGAATTACACAGATTGGAACAAGCAACAACAATTAGCCACCATTCTAATGTTAGCTTGATTACACATTTTTTCCCAACAGTGTCTATCCTAACAATCTGGCCATTCACACAGAGATGTACATAAAGGCATAAATGGCCTGTTATTGCCTACTTCTTTGAATGGCACTGTCACATTTTGACATTGCAACGTATTGTGGTGAGTGCCCACTGTTTTGGATGATTTACGTTTCCGAGGGTAGGGGTGCTGCCACTGCGGCCCCAGAACAGCGTCACATTGTCACTGGGTTGATTCCGTTTGCTTAGCAACTGACACGAAGCAGCGCGTTGTTCTGTCACTCGTTGCCTTTATTGAATTCTGCTGTGACTGTGTGGGTGTCTTTGGCACTGGCACAAGGGAGCAACTACATGGAAAATGGTGTAAAGGATGAACAGGCTGCCAGTTTTATGTTCAAGGCTGTTGCGTTCAAGGGTGATATGTGGGCGTTCCGCTGTGCTGCGGGGGGGCCCAAGCCCCGAAAATAAACTGTCTCCAATCCGTATCTGAGACATGCATGAAAACATCCCCATACCAGTGGTACCCCGGGGGGGATGTTGTGATGCACATCCTCCTCCCCACCCTGCCTTTGGCCCAATAAATGCAAGCAATTCACAGAAACGAGAGGAAATGCGTTTGGAGTGTAGAGTGGAGAAGTTGTGTGAATGGCGAGAAGCTCAAAGCGGCCCTGCATGACTCCTTGGAACCTGGAGAAGTGTCTGTGCTCCTGAGATTGAAGGTTGAAAACCTCAGGGATGGAACAAAATGTCGGGTGTAATACTTTTTGTGCCAAAACCTTTTTTTGGACTGTGTTGAAAATTGTCCCCATTCTGTCAATCAGCCTGGACAGGTCTGCTGCTTCTTTGGATTTGCATTGAAGCTACTGTAGGCTAATGTAGCTAACAAGTTATGCACCCTGTTAATCTGCATGTCTAAATCATCACGCATTTATCTGTAATAATGTCAAGTTGTCTATAATATCTCAACTAGACTTGCTTATGTGGTTTCTGGCACTGTATAATGTACTTTTACGGTTAAAAAAAGGATATAATTATAGACACAATTCAGGCATTAATGATGACTGCTTATTAAGCATCACCCACTTGTTCAGATAACCAAGTGGTTAAGAGTTAAACTGGGTTTTGTGGGTGGTTCCCCCTTTCATTTGTTGCTGTTTGCTCCTACATGTGCTTTAGAGGAACTGTTTAAAAAATAATGGAAGGAAAAGTGTTGCTGTTGTTATTACTGTCTCTTTAAGTGCATCTGCTGATGCTTCCAGGAAGATCTCCGGTGAGTTGATGCATCCAGAAGCATTAGCAGCAGTACTTCAAGTGCTACTATTACAAAAGTGATCGGAGTGAATCGGAGCTTAATGTGTGTCAAATTAAAGAACATCCAAAATACACAGTTCAGTAAATATAGCATGTTTACTTAGACTAGGAAAGTGTAATAAATAACAGAACTGAGAACATTACCAAAGTGCTGTGGTTTCCTAAAGGGCTGACCCTGAATATATGCCAAGATGTACAGTGTGGTGCAAAAGTCTTAGTCTGTTCTGCAAACTGTTTAAATCCAAATCTGAGCAGTGAGGGACTCTCTGCCTGCAAATACACAAGTTAACATTAGAATAAATGCAAACAAGAAAGCATTAAAAAACATCAAGATTTGTTTTGTTTGTAAAAAGTACTTGAAGTTTTGTGAGCTGGTGAGGAGAGCACAGGTTCGGATCCCGATTTCACCTCGATGCCTCAAGGCTTTGCGTGGATTTGTGAAACTCCATCAGCAGCTCCTGATTTAATGTAACGAAGTATCGATTGAGCTGAACCAGGTATTTGAGGAATCTCATGTGAACTACATTGTAATACTGGGCTTCCATGGGATTGAGCAAACCCATTGACATACATAAAGGCACTATTTGCTGTATTAATATTATTTGCATACATTCTAATATAATCTTTTAAAAACATGCTACTCAGCTAAACAGGTTTTAGTAAATTTCTCAGGTATCTAAGACTTTTGCATGGGACAGGCTTCCAACTTTGTGGACACAGTTTGGGGAAAAGGCCTTTTTCTATTCTGGCAAGGTCCATAAAGACATGGTTGGATGAGTTTGGTGTGGAAGAACTTGACTGGCCCACACATAGCCCTGACCTCAACCCCATCCCAACACCTTTGGGATGACCTGGAAGAGGGCCTGACCTCATAAATGTTCTGCAGAATGCATGGACACAAATTCCCACAGAAACTCCAGAATCTTGTGGAAAGCCTTCCAAGAAGAGTGGAAGCTGTTATGGGGGGACCAACTTCAGATTAAAGTCTATGTATTTGAATGCAGTGTCATTAAAGTCTCTGTTGGTGTAATGTTCACACATCCCAATACTTTTGTCCATATAGTGTAAATGTTGCCAACTTCTACTAATACTGCATTTAAATATGCCAGGCTTTTATAGCTAACAGTATATCAAACAGTGTCAGAAACCACAGTCGGGTAATCAAGTGTAAATGCAATTACTCCCCAATTTGACACGGTTTGAGGTGAGCTTGGTGTTTAGGCATGCATGCAAAATAAACATAAGGTTACGTTGCTTGTTAACTACATTAAACTTTTAGATGCAACTGGATTTTCTTCAATCTTGCTTCACATGCTTTGTGGTGTCAGGCATGTTAGCTATTTGTTTTCATGGCTCTTTTCTGTCACCCAGACTTGCTGAGACACATCCGCTCTCACTGAAAAAGCCTTTGGCTACAGCTGACAGAGTGAACTACGGATGGACTGGAACACACTTTTCCCTTGAACGAGCCACTCCATCTCACTTCACAGTGTGGAGAAGCAGAACTATTCAGACAGGAGCTAGTGCTGCACTGTTAATCGTGTTTTATCAATTTTGATCTGCAATTAGTTAATCCAGAGTTAATGTATTGTATTTAGCAGCATGCCCCGCTTGCATCAGAACATGGTAGATCCAGCTATAACCAGCACTACTCATCAGAAGAATGCATTTTGTGCTCGTGCATTTATTTAATCATCAGTGATGATGATCTGTACTGAGTAGATTTCGGGGCCCATTATCTGGACAGCTCGTGTGAGCGCACGAGGCTGAGGGAGTCTTTCAACTGTGGCTACTTGCCCGTCATGTGACTGTAATTGTGGTCTGTTATGTATAGTGGCAGATTAAGGTTATCAGTGACCCTTCTAGCCCCTAGGCTAGAGTTTTAAATGGGACAGAATATCAGTCAAAACATGATCATAGCCTGGGGAGTTTCTGTCTGAGCCCAACACGTCACACAGCATGGCGTTTTGCGCCCGTACCCAAACTCGAAAAAGTTCTGGCCAAAGTACATCATTTAGTTTTGAAACAGACCTGAGGCCTACAAGAAGCTGCCCAATTGTGACCCGAACTGGCTCAGCAGCTTTTGTTTTTTATGGAGCCATTTTTGTCAATTTGTGAGTGTGAAGCTTTTTAAAGGGCCTGTGTAATAAAAAATTCTTTTTTTTTTTCACAATTCTCGTTAAATAAAAGTAGTACATAAACAATGTTAAAGTTTCAAAACGTACCATCCACTCCTTAGTCCACTCAGCTGTAACTGCCTTAGCTGTAACTATATCTTGTTTTACATCCACTGTTTTTGTGATGTCACAAAGGCCAACACATATCCACATGTACACCTTTTCACTCAATAGCAGCTTAAACAAAGTCATTCATCAAGGGCGGAGCTGTAGGGTGACCCCACGGTGAATCCTGGCCACCCTATTGGCCACCCCAAGCACCGCATCACAGTCATCGTTTTCTTTTTCCTGCACTGCAACGTTTCTTCTCGGGCACTTTTGCTGCGCGCACTCATTCCAAATATTGTTGTGGTGTGTGGTTTAGGTGCCTTAAATAAACCGGCCGGCCAGGTAATTTTGGGCCGGCATGGACCCGTGTCCTGGCTCCGCCACTGTCATTCATACTGAAATTGTAAGGGGGTTTCAGTCTGAAGTGTTTTTTGAATGAGGCATCATACAGGACAGGCAATCAGAACAGAGCTCATTTACATATCATTTATGAAGCAAAACCTTTTATCTACCTTTTTGCTTCTTTTAAAATGTTACATTGTTTGACAATATGCAACTTTTAAAGGCGCAGTAAGCCTCGTTAATTCTTTGGTGGGGGTGTACGCTTTTGGTCCTCGAGGGCTGGTGTTCAGCACAGTTTGGCTTAATTTAATTTAAACTTTATTTGTTCACACTATTGTTAATAGCGAACCTCAGCTGAAAAATATAAAGTACAAGAAAAATGCAGGATTTGATTTTAAGAAATATATACATGTGAAGAAGCCCATTAAGAGTAGCTCTAGATAATCTTTATATTATGTCAAGGTACATTAACTAAATAGATGTCCATGCCGTAAATGACCAGCGTTGCAAAGAAAAGTGATTATATGTTCATTTAGTATGTGCAGACATAATCGGAAATGTCAGAATGCACAAATAAGGAAACTGTAGAGCAGGAAAAGAGAAAAATAACAAACAAGAGCAAAAAGCCTTTTCACCAGAGTGGTAGAACTATAAATAATCAGTGTACATTATATCATGCCATCTTAATGAACACCACCTGTGAAGAAGTGACGTATTTAGTTTGATTCTCATTTAGACTAGTCTGCCGGAATCTTGCCACATGCCATCTGTGGTCAGTGAACGCTAAAAGCCGCAAAGAACACTTTTGTGTTTCCTGCTGGGCCTATTCATTCTCCTCTATTAGACATTCATAATACCATGCTTGTTTTTTGTGAACTCTGTGCTTAGCGGGGTTGAGAGAGCCGCTCGTAATCAGTCTAATGCTCTGATACTCCAGGTTCATGTGCGATGAATAGGATAAATACTATGGCTACTCACTATGAACAAAAGCACCATATTATGAGCATTTACTTACAGCAGAACTGCCGCTATACCCTTGTGGGAGTGCCCCTCTGAGATCTAACCTGTCAACTAAAGTTTTAATCCATTAGTAATGGAGTGGCAAAATACAGCTTTAATTGCAGGCCATAGGTAGGGTGTGATCTATAGCATCATTAGTTTGTTTTAGTGTTATCGTGTGTTGAAAATTTTCAGACTTCATGGTCATAGTATGGCCCTCCGGATATTGGCAACCGAAGCAGTAGAAACCTTAATAAATTAACGAATAAAACCAGGGGTCATGATGTCTAGAACATATATAGTCAGTGTGTTTACAATCCCAAATTACCAGTAAATCCTCAGTGTCCTCTAAGTTTTGTATTTAATGTTGATAGTGATAAAATAGTAATGTTCTTTGGGGACTAAGTTGCCTTACAACATCATGCATGGACCGCGCCACCGTGACTGGATAGTCAAAAATATATTTTAGGCATCAGGTAGTGTATTTACAATCATTGTGAGTAATACATTTTGGTAATGTGGCTTTTAGAGGCATTAAACTCTTTAGACATCTGGTTCCAATCAGCACCACTGTGAGCAGTTCTGAATCGGTGAGTTTTTCTAGAATGGACCCTTTCACATCTAATCACTCTGAATGACTTTGGTTACATCTTAACCACGTAATTATACAGTATTCATTGGCAAAATTCACTACATCATATAAAGGGCCCGTTCACATTATTGCAGTATGTCGCAATACAACTGTAACATGGTGTTTTGTCCTTATTGGGTAGCAGTAAATGGAGTTTTGTGGCCTAATCTGCGGTGGGCTGGCACCCCGCTCAGGGTGAGTCCCTGCCTCGCGCCCTTTGGCCCCGAGATAGGCTCTGGGTACCCATGACCCTAGTAAGGATAAACGGGTACAGAAAATGAATGAATTAATGAATCATTGAGGGATTTGACATGTTTGAGACTGTAGATGTTTGAGACTACACATATCAAAGTCTGATAAAGCTGGAATGAGGAGCAGAATTCAAGACTGTATTGGCTGTATTAGCTTATTGAACTGGTGCTAAGCTAACGTGCTAACCACTCCTGTTCTAGTGTAATGGGGTTTGGCTTCAGTGATGTAATGGTGCCTCCTTTCATTACAGCATGGGTGTAGAAAACATATGGAAACAACGTGTGGAAACACTCACACACACACACACACACACACACACACACACACACACACATACACACACTCAGGAGCAGTATGTTGGGAATCTGGGTCAGTGGTCTCTAGTGTTCACACTCTGCCTCAGCACAGACATCAAACGACACGAGTGTGTGTGATTTGAAGAGACGTACCCTGTGTTAGACGTGTGTGGTCTATAAGTAGTTTAGCACCATGCTTGCCTATTTATTACGGAGCAGAAATGGTATTTCGGCAAGTGAAAGCATCAAGGCAGTTTTCTCCTGGTTTTATTGTAATATTTTAAAATAGGGCTGCTATTATCGCTTCAATAAAATTGATTACTCAATTTAAAAAACAAATGGATGAACATATCCTTTTTCATCGAATCAGCTTCATTTCTTTGCTATTTTAATGATAAGCAGGGAATCTTCAGTCTGAACGTTCTCCACAAGGGGGAGCTATTAGGTTTTTGTGAGCATCACTGAAAGGGAGGAAACCCACACCAGCAGGATCTCACCAGTGCGTGAGTGTATGAGTGTAGCTCCAGATTTCATGTATGTGAAGTTAAATCAAATGTTTACTGTTGTTTGAAGTTAAATCAAATGTTTACACACAAATTGTGTGTAAATAATTTCTCAAAATCATTTCACTATTTAGAATCAAAATAATCACTAGATTGCTGCATTAGAATCTAATCAATAGTAACAGCCCTAATTTAAAACGGTGATAAACAGACCTCTATCTCTGGAAATGGTCATTAATTGACAGTACTGTTCTGGAATTCTGGTGGACTCGAATAGGGTAACGAAAGACAAAGCTGCTAAATGCTGCATAAAGAACTGAATATCAATAGTATTAATTTTTGCCCAGTCCTACAAGATTTAAGATGATTTCTCCTGCTAACAGCTGTGGATCACAACACAGGTAAGTGGCAGGCTGAGTGTGTGTGTGGGTGCGTGTGGGTGTGGGGGTTTGTGTATGTGTGTGTGTGTGTGTGTGTGTGTGACAGTATTTCTATCTGAGTGTGTATCTATGTTTGAGTGTGTGTGTTAGCTTTTTGATAATGCTTCTGTCTCCCACGGTTATGGTGCTGCCAGGGGACGGTGTTCACTCACTCTTCAACAGCACCCAGGGACAGAGTGTGTGTGTGTGTGTGTGTGTGTGTGTGTGTGTGTGTGGGAGTGCTGTCAAGTATCAGAGGAAAACAGAAGAGGCCTTTACTGGTGCCCATCTCATATCCTCTAATTCTCTTTCTCTCTCTCTTTCTCTCTCTCTCTTTCAGCTGTTCTTGGAGAGAGTGAGGGAATGAAAGAGAGAGAAAGAGAGAAAACAGGAGGGATACAATGGGAAGGAGAGAGTGGAGAGTGAGAGGTTGAGAAAGAAAGAGACAGAGGGAGTGGGCGAAAGACAGAGAGTGAGAGAAAGTGAGAGAGGGTGTGAGACAGGGGAGAGAGAGAGAATCACACATTGGCCATCCATTGTTCGGTGTGAAATCTGTCCCTTTTTTTGTTCTCTTCTTACTCTTTGGAGGAATGACCTCATGTGCTCCCTCTCTCTCTCTCTCTTTCTCTCTCTTTCTCTCTCTCTCTCTCTCTCTCTCTCTCTCTTTCTCTTTTTCAGGAAGTGGCTTTGTAATCCAGCAGCTCCCATTCCATCTCTTAGCCTGGGAGACCGCCATGAAACACAATACTCTTAAAACAGTGTGTGCGTGTGTGTGTGTGTGTGTGTGTGTGTGTGTGTGTGTGTGTGTGTGTGTGTGTGTGTGTGTGTGTGTGTGTGTGTGGAAAGAGTTAACCAGAGAGTCGGACGGAGAGTGTTAGGGAGTGTGTGCCAGTGGTGTTGTTTGGGAGTGTAGAATAAATAGTATGAGAGCGGCATGCATCTGGTGTGTGTTGGCTGTGTGTTGTTTAGAAAAGCTTGCCTTGCAAAAAAGAGCAGAGCACAACAAACAACAACAAACACCAGCTTTCTGATGTTTACTGGTCAAACAAATGCTGAAGAGGAAGAACATTCTAGAACAGCGTGAATATGAGAGAACATTCTGGAGCAGTGCGAATGTGAGAATATGAAAAAATATGAGAGAACAATCTGGAGCAGTGTGAATATGAGAAAATATGAGAGAACATTCTAGAGAAGTCTGAATACGAGAAAACGTTCTAGAACAGTGTGAATATGAATAAATATAAACAGACTGTATAGGGAGAAAACATTCTGGAAAATGTGAAGCTGAGAACATTTTGGAACAGTGTGGTTTGGGGAGGACATGCTAGAACAAAATGGTTGGGTAGAATGTTCTGGAACAGTGTAAATGGGGAGATGAGAGAGATGTTGGTGTATAATGGTTTTGGGGTTTGATAATGTTGGTTTGGGTGTAGTGGTGTTTGGTTAAGTTGGGTTTGGTGGTTTAGACTGGGTTTTGTTGAAGTGTACTGTGGTTTGGAGAGGTTTAGTGGTGTCTAGTAAGATTTGTTGGGGATTGGTGAATTTTTGTTGAGGTTGTGGTAGTATTTTGTGGTGTTTGGTATTAAAAGTTATTTAAAAGAGTAGTGAATTATTTGGCAAATTACAGCATTGAAAAACATTCTCTAGTTTGTTGTTGTGTTGTTGATGTTGTGTTAAATCCCAGCTGAAGTATATGCATTGTGTTGCAAGATTTTTGTGAAACAGCTTAATGAATAAAGCAATTTGGCTTTACTATTTCTTTCTTCACTTACACAATGATTTTCTCTCTCTCTGTGTCTCTGTCTTGATTTTCTCTGGAAGAGAAAAGGATATCTAATTACTCAGCTGGAAGCTTGCTCTAATCGCTGTACAGGTGGAAGATAATTTTAGTATTCCTTCTCTTCTCTTTTCTTCTCTTCTCTTCTCCTCTCTTTTCATCCTCTCTTCTATTCCCTTCCTTTCTCTTCTCTTTTCTTCTTTTCTCTTCTCTTCTCGTCTCTTCTCCTTTCTTCTCTTCTCTTCTCCTCTCTTTTCATCCTCTCTTCTATTCCCTTCCTTTCTCTTCTCTTTTCTTCTTTTCTCTTCTCTTCTCGTCTCTTCTCCTTTCTTCTCTTCTGTGCTCTTGTCTTCTCTTGTCTTCTCTTATCTTCTCATCCTTTCTCTTCTCTTCCCTTCCTTTTCTTCTTTTCTCTTGTCCTCTTTTCTCTTCTTTTCTCTTTACTGCTGTTTTCCACAGTTCTGATACTTCCTGAACATGTCTTTAACCATCTTGATCATAACCTTCTAGAAGTAGGCATGATGGTTGTGACCAGAGCCTCAAGAGCCCAAGTTTTTCAGGTGAGCTGTTGTTGATTTAGCTGTTATAAGATATTCAGTATGTTCCTCCTCATGCTTTTCTTTGTGTGCTCTTCTTCTCCTACCCTTGTGTGCTGTACTGGAGCCGGCAGAGAGGACCAGCCATTCATTTACATTCACTTCACTGGCTGCCGCCGGAGCGGGAGAATACGTTTCACACTGCTGGTGTGGGATTTGTTGCTTTCTCCTTTCATTTTGTTCACTGTGACCAATTAGGATGGAACTCAATGCCGGTGTAACTTCCTTTAAAACTTGCAAGGTTGTGGCTCACTCCAAAATCAGTGAGACTTTAAAAAAGCGTCAGTGCCTGTCTTTCTCTCTGTTTCTCTCCTTCTGTCTCTTCTTCTCACTCCCTCTCTCTGTCTCTCTCCCTCTTTCTCTTTCTCTCTGTTTCTCTCTTTCTGTTTCTTCTTCTCACTCCCTCTCTCTGTCTCTCTCTCTCTTTCTCTTTCTCTCTGGCTCTCCTCTCTCTTTCCCTCACTCCCTCTCCCTGTCTCTCTCTCTCTCTCTTTCTCTTTCTCGCTGCCCACCCTCTCCCTCACTCCCCCTCTCTGTCTCTCTCTCTCTCTCTTTTTCTTTCCCTCTCTCCCTCTCTTTCTCTCTCTCTGTCTCTCTCTCTCTCTGTCTCTCTCTCTCTCCCTCT
>JBBPCX010000028.1:7350128-7372896 GCA_037974365.1 Hydrocynus forskahlii | reverse complement strand
GCGATACAAACGGAACAGGCACACTAGGTAGGGGACAAGGGAGTACAGGAGGGAAAAGGAAACGAAACTAATACTCAGGGGACGGGGACCGGGTTCTCCGAGGCGGCGGCGAGGTGACCATCACACGTCATATCTGTATAATATCTCCGATCTTAGTATTATCCAAGACAAGTGGTACATGAGTTTGACCGGGCGGGCCACTCAGCCTGTTTAATCGTGGGGGAAACACTGTGTATAGTGTCACTGTCAGAGTACAACCTATTTTTGTGGCATTTGAAAACACCAGCCGTTCCTTATACTGCGTGATAATTGCACGGTGAAGGGCCCAATGGTTTAACTTGCATTAATAGTAAAGAATGTTTTTTTGCTGTCTTCATAAATGGCCAGCAGCACCTTTATTTCTGAGCTGTGTACAAAAATACACGCCGTGACATTTTCCTCTCAGGAACACTGAAGACTTGACTAATGCTTTTGCTCAGTCATGGTCATGCATTGCGCTTTTTTTCAGGTGCCAAATGCACTTATGACGAAGCTCGCAAAACGAAACTGATTAACTCTTTTGTAAACACAAAAACATCTAAGAAACAATCCACTTTGCTGGCTATAATCTAGTCGTCATGGTATTTCCTAATAACCTATCAGCTTCTGTTCACAGATTTCCCAGGAAATGGACAATGGGCTCTGGCTCATGTTCCTACTGCTTTCTGTTGGATTTAATTACTGTTGGATTTTTTGGTAAATGTACATTTCTAAATGGGGCTTTTGTGGCTCAGATCATCATGGCATCAACGATATTACCCATTAGAACTTCAGATGAGTTTTCTATGGAAACCTCAACAGCATATAAAACAATCTACCCTAATGGACTGAGGTCAGATGCTCTCACACCAGTCTTCCTCAAAGAGCTGGGCCACAGCTTGGCCTGGTGTCAGCAGTGTGAGGCTTCTTCATGCTCAGAGGCCGCCAGCAGACTGCGTGAACCCCACGGCACTGCGCCCTCGCTGGGGATATTTTTAGCTGTGAGTGGGCTCCTCTCACACGGGGGCGGACTGCATCACACACCATCCAGAGAAACCCTCACACTGCTGAGAAAACCAAGCCTCCAGAGACAGCGCTAAATAAAGAGACGATCCAGAAGCTGCAGGCTTAACGTACACAGAAAGAGAACTTTGTGTGCACTTGCCGTTCTTTAAACATGTTCTTGTGGTAATAGGCAGTTAAGAATAGACACTTTAGAGCGTAGAAGAAAACGGTTGCATATGACAGTCTTTTGTTTTTTCGTAAGAGTAGAAAGATTTCAGCTGAAAAATGGTGAAAGGAAATTTAAACCTATATCACTGATAAATCCCTCGGGTTTTTCAAAAAAAAATCTCACAATTGCTGTTTTCCAAGGAAGTCACAGTCACTTATCAAAAACAGACGTTCCAGGTGCATTGTATTGTAAGGTGGATGGGGAAGGACTTATTCCATGCCAGTCATGAGCACAGGGTGGGGCTTAAGGTGCTCAAACCAGTACCCCACTGGGTATAGGGTGAGGTCCCCCCGTTTACAGAAGCTTTTTTGGTTTCATTTAGTCTGAAAACGTCCATTACCTGAAGATCACAGTAACTTCTGGTTTATATAGTGGCCCTAATATTTGCCTTTGTTACTGAATCAAATTCCAATTTATGTGTTTCCTTTTCTTTTCTTTTTCGATTTCATCACTTTCCCTCACTCTCTCTTCACTCCCACTCAGGTGCCTGCAAGGCTGCCAGTTATTCCACCCACCCCATCATCCTTCACTGAATAGCCCTGTGTGTGTGTGTGAGTGTGTGTGTGTGTTTGTGTGTGAGTGAATGTGTGTGTACACGCATGTCCTTGATGGAGGAGTCTGATGTCGACATGAATAAAAAAATGCAGACTAAATTTGCACACAGAAAAAAAGGATCTAATTGCATTATTCTTGTTAGTTTGCCTGGTTTTAGCTGTCTGTTAACAGTGTGGGAGTGATTTTTACAGATCTGGCAACATTGGAACTGGACTACCTTAAGAGGTAACATAATTTAAGTGAGTGAATTTGAACCAATATAGGGCTGAAGCATGTATAATTGTTTTACAGATGCAGTGATTTTATTCCAGTGTAAATCTGCAACATGTGTAGCTTTTATAATCCGACTGTCATAATTGTGGTATGATTTTAATCCAGTATGAATGTGCTGTATGCCTAGTCTTCAGTGTTGCACTAAACTTAGTCATAGTGGTCCTGTTCCAGCCCGCTCCACGTTAATGAAGTAGTAAAACCTAACAGATACGGCTGTGCACCAGATTATTACTGCACCGTCACAAAGCACTGACCTTTCAGTCCAGGCTGTCTGTGGGAATTTGCTGAAACAACAGGGATATTTTATCAATTAGAGTTGAGTATCATGTAAATGTGATCAGTTTTAATTCTGGTTCTCGTTGATTCCCCATTTTGATTCCAAATGTTTTTAGCCAAAAAAAATCTTCTGAACATTCAGAATGTCCCAGCAGCAATGGGAGTAAAATGCCAACCAAAATGTTAAATAATATGTTAATGCTTGACCTATTTACCTAAAACTGGTCCTGGCGAATCAGAATCAGAAAATTGTATTGATCCTGGGGGAAATTGGTTATATAATGACTGCCGACACAGAGACAAGAGCAATATAAAATATAAAGTCTAAATAAAAATAAGTCTGTAGGAAAAAATCAGTATAAAAATACACTATGCTATATACAGAAATAACGGTGCATGTCCTTTCAGATATGTAGTGTTCAGGAGCTGATAAGCAGAACCTCCATTCGAAAAAAACACATTGTACCTGTTTTTTTTTTTTTGGAGGTGGGGGGGATTAGGACCAGCCTTCAGTTAGAAACCAGCCTTCAGTTCCCGACCCTAGTGTCAATCAAGACTAATACAGCTACAATAATGTGTATCTTATTGTTCGCACGAAATTAATGCTTCTTCCATTTAGAAAACTGTTGGGCGGTATCTCTAAAGATCAGAATTGCTAAATTATATTATCTCAGTATGTGTATTTCTGATGGTATGATGGTATGTTTCACTGCATTAATACATGAATGAACCAAAGCTCCCTGAGTGATGACACTCTATTGGTCCATAAAGTGTGGTACATGTACCTCAATGGGTGCTCCCAGTAACGTTGGGGGTGCATTCAACAATCCAGGAGATTGGTATTTTGTCCTTTATGGATGATTATTTCTATAAAAGTCTATGTTAGACTAAAAGACATTGCACAGCACAGTGCACATTTGGCCAAAACCAAGGACAGTAGACTTGGCACTGTGTGTGACTGGAGTCTCTTTTATTAACTGTTGTTAAGGCGTGTAGTTTAGTTTGTGGTTGCAGTGAGCTTGAGGCCTGCTGCTATTAGAGCAGGTGTCAGTTTGTTCACATAACACGCTTTGTGTTGTAGCGCTGTTGAATCCCGAGTAGACGTTGTTCCTGAGCTCTGTGTGCTCTGAGCCACATCTGGGTCAATGTTTTATTATTCTGTTCATTTTACAGCTGCACACTCTCTCTCATAGATGTGCCCCCCACCTCCACTCACCTGCCGTACAGTCCTCAGGATTACAAATGAAGACGTTTTGCTCCGCTTCCTCATTCCCTGTTCTCTGACCAGCCCTCAGGGTGACCCATGACTATAATACAGTCATACCTAGAATCCTTATGCAGTATTTTTATGTATAGTATGTCATAGCATCACAAATATAGTTGCTATTTTCAGAAAGATTGATTTTACACAGCCAAACTTCTTATGGATCTTGCCAATGCAGAAACATCTCCCAGAACTAGAATAAACATTGATCATAGTGTGGGCGCTCATTGTTGACCGGGCACAGGCGTGCTCTCATATCGATAATGCTGTATGCTGGCTGTCAGTGCTACAGTAATGATGCATGAGCGTGAGGATGGTGACGGGCCTGCACAGCTGTTTTACTCTAAACAGAATGGATGGCTGGATTCAAGACTGGCTGAGAACAGAATGGACATGAGTGGCACTGAGTGGACATGCAGACCTGCTTGTAAATTTTGTAATTATGCAAGTTTGGCTACTTTTCCATCATTGAACTAAACATTGGATGAAGCTGACTACATTCAATGCTCAGTTTCTGTGATATTGCGATTGCATTTTTATCTGAATAGCATTATTTAATGCATCCAAGTACACACTCACTGTGAACTGGACTGTGCCTGCTCAACAAATAGTCAAACTTTTGCTGATTCATTAAAGATCTCAAAAGCAGTTTTGTTGCACTCAGAGTATAGAGCACTGTATAAACTGTGTAATTACTTTTTTCCTAACAATTAACTGCACAAGTAATCATTAAACAGTTGCTTGTGAAGTCCTAACCATGCATTTCTTTCTTAGAGTGGCTCAGGTGGACTGCTTCTAAAGGACTGTTGGCAAATACAGGGCAAGCCCCGATCTGCTTGGTCCAATCACAGCGTGTTAAATAATGATGGATGAGTCTGTATAGGCCTTTGGGCAGGTAGAACACAAATGATACAATTTTTATAATGGCCTCCATTTATAATGATTGTTTATGAAGGATCTGGAAAGAATAAATATGCGCACACACACACACACACAGACTGACCTTTTGACCTTGGTATAGCAGCAAGTCAAACCATCTGGAAAGCAGGAAAGTGATCTGACATGTATTTACCTGTATTGTAGTGTCAAAGTGCATGGCAGTGTTTCGTGTTCATGTTAAAATCTCCTGGGGATGATCTCCAGACTTACTGAGGTGGAGGGTGCAAGCTTGGTTGGTCTGAACTTGTCATTTTTTTTCACACCACACATGGCTGCAGGTTGTGGTCTGTGGCCAGGAGTCCAAGAGAGCACAACTGGCCTTGCACTCTCTGAGTCGGCAGCATGTGGGCATGTGGCTCAGAATAAGGATGAGCCATCCTTCTCTCTCACAGCACTGGTTGTATTGTGATCGAGTCCCAACAAACAGGTGGAATTGGAGATGACAAAATTGGAATAAAGAGGATGTGGGAGTTAAAATGTCAGTAAAGGTGTTTTTATTGTTAAAGCCCTCCTTTATACATTATTCATGCATTGCCTCTGCAGTTTGTATTTTGCTGCTCAAATAACTTTCATTCTAGGGTGAAATGTAGGGGGTACATCTTCTAAAGTGCTCTCTACCTACATATTAAACGCACCATTGCAGCACAGCACCCACTTACTGTTGGAAACATGTCATTGTTAGCTGGCCTGTATGATGGAGAATACAGTCACTATATACACTCCCACTTCACACACTAGACCTCTCCCTGTGTGATGCGGTGGGTTAGTTTGCACTTTTAAGCAGTTTCTGATACACATTCAGGACAAGGGGCAATTGAAGAGTGCGGCAGTTTTGCTTCAAAGCATCAGTGAGCATAATAATTGTTTTTCGATGTTAGTAGTGTTGTTATAATACACTGAAAATAAAAAAGAAGTAATGCACACTGATGTGCACACAATTCCAACTGTCAGGGCTCCCCCAATATTTTGATACTAATAGTGCTAGGAGGGTTGAACATACAGAATTGTATGTTCTCAGGCAACAGAGAAAATTCTATTTTAAATCTGTTTAGCTGAACAGTATATGTTTTAAACCTTATATTTAAATGTATACAAATATTAATATTGTAAATAGTGATTTTGTGTGTGTCTGTGTTTGCAAAACCATTCCCAGACGTCTCCTTGTGGAAGCTGAGTATTACAATGTAATTCTCCTCAAACACCTCAAATACCTGGTTCAGCTCAATCGATACTTTATTAGATTACATCAGGAGTTGCTGATGGAGTTTCACAAGTCCATGCAAAGGCTGGAGGCATCTGGATCCCGAACCCATGTTCTAACAAGCACACAAAAATTTTACATACAACACAAGTCTTGATATTATTTACTACTTTCTTTTTTGTTTGCATTTATTGTAATGTTAACTTGAGTATTTGCAGGCAGAAAGTATCCTACTTCTCAGACAAATGGCTATATCCAAGCTGTAACATCCAAAATAAAGAATATGTTTGTTAAATAATGTCTGATATGAGAGTCACATGGCTGTGTTAACTCTAGAGATGCTATGAAATGTAATCCTTTACTGCCGTAAATGTGACACACTGGTCCCTATTACAAGTATAGTGGAAATTAACAAGGACTAACACAAACAAAAAAGCTTCTTTTAAAGTGAATAATAATGTTTCTGCCTCAGTCATTCCGGTGGAATTACATGCTTGGCCGACACATGCTCCTGGTGTAGCTGCAGCATCGGACCTTTCCGAGCGCGCTTATATATTGCTGATATCTGTGTGCCCCATCTCTAGAGTCAAGTAGGTGTGTGTTTGGGTTAATGGTTGAACGATAGTAAAGCTGTTGGTGGCGGATTTGGCCTGAGCCAGGGATTATTTTGTCCATGAAGTCAAGCAGGTGCCGGCTTTCTGAGCATGATGGATGAGTGCTAGTCGAAAAGCCGAGGAAAAAACGACGAACTGCACGACTCTGGAGCACATCGGTGACTAAGCCAGTAGAACAAAAAGGGGACTACAGATGAAGAATTTCATCTGTCCATAAACCTTTGCTCCAGAACTCTGCATGTTTGAACTTATTTTAATCTGGCCTTTCTCATTTTGATGCTGATATTAAAGCAGTAGCCTTTAGTGTTTGCCTCTTGAAACACAGCACACACGTCATTAGCCGTGATGAAGCCATTGGATCGCTATTGATTTTCACACAAACTCCAGCTTATATCCAAAATGGATATATCCTCAGCATGGCTGTGCAACTGAGTGTATACTTCATTGTTGTAAAATCTGTCAGGGGCACATTTAACTACATGTTGTACTTGTATAACCTTGTATATGACAAATAAAGAATCTTGAATGCATGACGAACAGAACCATTTGAAGGCTCTTTTGTGGAAAAGCTAGTCCCAGAGACCCAGTTTGTTCACATTTTTCTGCAGTAACAGATGCTGCTCTTCCCAGCTAGTCCTGCAGTGCACCTTCCCGGCACATTTCTGTATTTATCTGTTGCAACACACCCACTTCAACTCAGCGTGGGCTCGGTAATTAACTGATTAGTTGGATCAAGTGTTTTGGGGGCAGTGTGTGGGGCTGAGAGTACTCCAGAATCATCGCTGAGTATCACTGCACTTGATACTCGAACATCTAATCATTATTCTGATCAATTATTAGTCTCATGTTTCAAAATCAGTGCTGTTGAGTCATTGGCCCAATGCATGGGCTGACAGAAAAATGGCATTTCTAAGCCTTCGCTTCCTATAGACCAAATAGCAGGTGTGCCTGAGCCATGTGAAGCAAAGAGTACGCAGTAATGTGAAGGAGAGAGAGACGCTGTAAGGTATGTACCTTATATTATGGGATGGATGAGGTCTTCTGTGTTCCCTGGATACCGCAGCCCATCATCTTCCACAGTGGAGTAACCTTGACTGCAGTGTGTAGGGCAGCGGTCTTAAAGAGGAATCACAGTGGAATACGCATCCTTACACAAGAGCTCCAACACACATACACAAACACACACACAGACACACACACACACACACACAACCACACACATATATATATATATTGGGGTTGAGCTTACAGAGGCAGTGAAGCACTGCAGGCTGGACTCTAATTAATCCCGCAGGAGGACAGACAGGCCCAGACTGTTAAAATACAACTATCATATAAACACCAGCAGAGAATGCATGCAGGTTGTACATTTCACTTTCAGACACTTAAATGCTTGGGTTTGCACTGTATAATGTGCATGTGAGTGTGCTTGTGTGTGTATGTTTAAGAGTCTGTCTAATGCACATGATCTCATCTGAAATCCAGGAGACCTTTTGGGTACACCAACTGGCAAACTGTGCACACTGGGAGCCACAGCAGGCTCAGTGCAGAATGTGTGATTCACAGTATCCGCTCACAGCTCATCTGAAATGAGCGTTCACATCATTAAGATTGCACAGAGGGATGCTAACCACATGTTGGACCTACTAACTGCTTGCTCTGGAGGGTTTAAAGGGAGAAGTGAACTAGTAGAACACGCAGGTCTGAGATAAATTCGATTATAAAAGTTCAGTGACAAAGAGATAAGGGTGTTAATGAAGTTCTTTCCTGCCTGAATGACCGGTTTTGAAAGTCTGTGACACCTGTACATCTAATGTTTCTTCTGAAATCATCGGTATTAATGGAGAGTTTGTCCTCTCTATGCTGCAGTAACAGCCTCTACCCTTCTGGAAAGGCTTTCCACTAAATGCTGGCACTAGAGCTGGAGCGATACCCACTTTTAGGTAATGAAACAATACTAAAAGCTTGAGCTGATACTGCTCTGTCTTTAAAAACTACTCAGCTTTAAAGTGAACCATTTCATTAGATCGTCACACTCCAACTGCTCAAACACTCCACTATCAGCAACAATGACAGGCTAGATTTTTCACAGGACAGGATCAGATTGGTTCCTCAGTATCCGGTCGAACATTTTCTGCAGATATATGCACAGTGCTGATACCTTGATCAGTGCTGTGGCAAATAATGTGTGTGGATGGTTATAAATCAGTCAATACAGTTGCACTATTGCCATTCCTCTACCCCAGATGTGTGTGTGTGTGTGCGCGTGTATGTGGGCATGTGACCTTCACTGTGCATGCTACCTCATTGTTGCCCTCTCATCGTCATTGTCATTGCAGAGTGTAAATGGAAGGCGAGCGTTCATCCCTTCATCTTGTCTTTTCTCCGCTCTCTTCCCATTATTTTTGCCCTTGAGATCATGACACATACGCAAGCCAGATAAAGCACATAAGCCTCATAGGGAGGGAGGGAGAGAGGGAGGGAGGGAGAGAGGGAGAGAGAGAGAGAGAGAGAGAAAAAAAGAAAGGGAGAGAGAGATGGTAAGAGAGAAAGTGTGTGAGAGAGAGAGAGGGGAATGCATGGAAAGAGAGTTATTAATCATACTATCAATTAAATTCATTATCAGGTATTTGAACCTCAAAGCTTCCCATCAAAGAGATTCATATCAGAAAGAGACACACACACGTACACGCATACACAAACAAACATAGACAATACACATGGGGAATATTCAGCATGGGCGCTGAATACCAAAAACCCACACGTGATCCTAAAAAGGCCAAAGATTCTTTTTGATATTGAGATTTTTATTATGCTTTCAAATAAAAGCAGGAACGTGTGTTCGTCCGGGTTGTGTGTATCTCAGGAGAGAGAGAGAGAGAGAGAGAGAGAGAGAGAGAGAGAGAGAAAGAGACAGAGAGAGAGAGAGAGAGAGAGAGAGAGAGAATGTAGTTTAACTTTTGAAAGTGCTTACAGTAGAAATATTCTAGTCTTCAAAAGTTTTGTGATAAATGTTTATGATGTATTTAAGTAAACTGTTTTCAGTTATAAATCAACTGAAACATCATAACCACGTTAAAACTTTGTACCAATTTAGCATGTTATTAAAGGCCATAATGCCATTCCATTGGTAATCTTGAGTGACATGCTCGTGCAAAGCTATAAGGTCCTGGGTTTGATTCATGGCTGGGTGACTGAGGGTCTTTTCTGGGCAGTTTGTATGTTCTCCCAGTGTCTGTGTGGGTTTCTCTGGGTTCCTCCCACATTCCAATGACACAAACATCATATGGACTGCGCAGTGCTAAATTGCCCTTTAGAAGTGAGTGTACATGTGTGTGTTTGTCTGCCCTGTGATGGCCTGGCGACCTGTCCAGGGTGTTTCTCTGCCTGTCACTCCAGCGCCCTGGTAAACGGTTCAGATATAATAAGTGGTTCAGATAATGGCTGGATAGAATATTCTTTGACTGATATGTTACCTGGCAGCCATAGGCCATTGCCGTTAATGAGCTACATTGGTTTGCAGAATAAGCTTCTTACTGCAATGATTGTGTGTAATAAAATATTTTATTGCGTTTATCCCATTGTATTTGTCGCCAGTCACTTGGTGATTACACCTGATGCACTGATATACAGATTGTCCATAACATTAAAACCACCTGCCTAATTGTGCTGGTCCCCCATGCTACCAAAACAGTAATTAATTGTGGAGGTATGGACTCTACAAGACGTCTGTGGACCTGCTGTGGTATTTGGCACCAAGACATATGAAGCAGATCCTTTAAGTCCTGTAAGTTGTGAGATGGGGCCTCCAATTAGACGAGTTTGTCAATCACATCCCACAGAAGCTCAATCAGACTGAGATCTGGGGAGTTTGGAGACAAGATAAGGTAAGATAAGATAAACCTTTATTAGTCCCACAAGTTGGAAACTTGCATTGTGACGGCAGAAAGTGGACAATACAGATGTAAGAGCAGCAAAATTTTAAAACAATAGAATAAAAACTATACCAACAATACAGTGTAAAAGTACACTAGACAATAAGAAAAATATAAATATGGATGTGTGGATTGAAAAACATATATGTATATGTTTATGTAAACTTAGATAAGTATATCTAAGGGATGCAATGGCATGACAGGCATTGACAAAAAGGTAGTAATGCACCAGAAGAGCTGCACATTATAAATTGCACATTTTAAGGGGTGTACTTGGTCTGCAACAATGATTAGGTGGGTGGAAGAAGCAAAAGTAATATCCACATGAATGCCAGGAACCAAGATTTCCCAGCAGTACATTACCCAGAGCATCATCCTGCCTCCGCCACCTTGCCTTCTTCCGCTAATGCATCCTGGAGCCAAGCAATGCACATACACTCGACCGTCCATATGATGGAAAAGAAGACCTTCTTCAGTTGCTCCATAATCTCATTCTGGTGTTAACATCCCCATGGTAGGCACTTTTGGCGGTTGGCAGGGGCCAGCATGGGCGCTCTGACCAGTCTGTAGCTATGTAGTTCCATGCACATCAAGCGGTGACACACTGTGTTCTGACACCTGTCTATTAACAAGCATGATGTTTTTCAGCAGTTTGTGCTACAGTTGCTCTTCTGTGGGACTGAACCAGACAAGCTAGCCTCTAATACCCTTGTGCATCAGTGAGCCTTGGGCACCCCTTACCCTGTTGCCAGTTTACAAATTGTCTTTCCTTGAATTTGTTTTGGTAGGTACTAATCAATGCATACTGGGTGCACGCAGGAAGTGCCCTGACCCAGTTGTCTAGCCATCACAATTTGGCCCTCGTCAAAGTGACTTATGTTTGCCCATTTTTCCTCTTCCAACACATCAACTTCAAGAACTAAGTGTTTACTTGCTGACTAATATATCTCACCCTCTGAGAGGTGCCACTGTAATGAGATAATTAATGTTGTTCACTTCACCTGTCAGTGGTTTTAATGTTGTAACGGATCGGTGTATGCGTGTGAGTTTTTTCTCTTCTCTGTCTTCTCAACTCTCTCTAGCTTGCTCTTTCTCTCTATTTTTCCCTTTTCTCTCTTTCTCTTCATTTGCAGCTTTTGGACTTAAACACACACTGACACTGTCCAGAGCCTGTAGCTGTGTAGTGTTGGGCAGTATTGAGGATGGACACAGGACTGAGTGAAGGTGTTTCTCCAGTTTAGACATTCTTATATCCATTCTTCTTTATTCTCACTGGATGCTAAGTAGGGTGTCAAGTTCATTAATGCTTTCTGAAGGTGACTTTACATCAGCATTATTATTAATATATTCTGCATTTCTTTTAATTTTTTGAAGATTTAGGTAGGTTATCATATTGCATTGTTCATTTATACACATTATATTTATAAATAATAATTATAAATAGTTCTAATATTTAATTTAGTTCTAATAGTTCTTTATATTTCTAAATATATATCTATATTGCATATTCATACCGTAGATTGTATATTATTGTATATTATATTGTTTAATATATTGTTCATTGTGTCATTACATATTATTGTTGTTTTATACTGTTGTGCTTGAGAGACAATGTTGACCGGAATCAAATTCCTTTTTAAAAGTAAAGTAAAAATCCCTATAAAGTTGGATTGAGTGCATTGTTGTTATTATGGTCTGTTTCTGCTTTATTAGAAATCATTTAGCTGTGCATTGTGAAATTATTTTATGACGCACTAAAGCATTATGATTGAATGAAGCAGTTCCGAATCAGAGCTTTTCCTTTTATCCGATCAGGGAAAGATCTTATTAATGCTTTACGGGGGTGACGGCACGTGTGTTTTGCTGCATGCTAATGGTCATCCATTAAGCTTACAGTGTTTTTCCATTAGCATCATGTTTTGTGATTTTACCCTGAGGGCATGTGTATACACACACACACACACACACACACACACACACACACACACACACGCGCGCTACATTGAAAAAGGGATGCATTGAAATGTGCATCATTTCCATATGAATAAAATATATTACATTAACTCAATTACCAGCAGTAATGTGTATTGGTGTAGTGTTTTTGTAATGTGAAATAAATGTTTGCCTTTATTTATTCATGTAAAATCATTGCATCATTTTTTTCACATGTACAACCCCGCATATAAGGGTTTAATGATGCACCCTCATGTACAATGTGATATTTGATTCTAAGGTCAGGATTTGGTTCATGTTAAAATTCTAATTGAAAACTACCCAGTTTGAGCCTAAATTTTGCATTTTATTTGTAATTTGTGTATTAGTTGTCAAAGAGCTCAAGTAGCCCCAAAAACATAAAGACTTATAAATCATAAAGTCATTTTAAGTAATTAAATGAGCCCTTCAGCATCTGCGCCCACTTTACACTGAGAGGATGCACATGGGTGCTGAGTACTGGCCATTGACTGTGGTTTCCATGAAAGAAGGCAAATTAGGGACCTCTAAAATAGACTAAGGAGCCTTGGCAATACATTTTTAAACTCCCATACACTGTTTTGATGCAGTTTTTCACATTTGTCTATACTTCACTGACATTATTATATGGTTAATGGGCACATAACCATCATTTTCTTGTATTTTATCCCCTGAGATGTGCTCACGTCATTTAAGTTATTTTTTAAAAAGAAAAACAACCATAAAACCATATGACCTTGTACAAGCTCGTTTTCCAACCTCTCTTTATTCCTCAGAATACAAGAGGCCGTTTTCATCACAGTGCCTTTAAGACTGATGTATAAATACCTTTAGTAACACTGAATGCAGGGCCAGCATTCATATGGCGTCATGACACCTGCGTAAACCTTTCATGACAACTGACATAAACCTACATAAACATTCAAAGACTTATTCCAGCAAGGTTTATGTAATTTATCATGGGAAAAAGCAGGTTATGAACAGTGAAGTGTCACCATGCATTCTGTTCTAATGTAGTCTGTTCTGATGGGCAGCTGCGTATTGTTCTTCATTCAAAAGCAGTCTCTATAACTTCTGCATAAATAGGCGAGGCTGAATAGCTTCAGGCTGAATAGGTGGATATGTGGAAATGCATTCATTTTTGTGACACCACAAAAGCTATACAGTCAGAATGGGCTGAGGACATTTTGAAACTATACAATCCATGATTCGACCCTGGTGGCCACCAGCTGGTGGCCTGGATTTTAGGGATCTGCCCCTGAAATTAGAAGGCCGTGGGTTTGAATCCCAGGACTGGCAGTAAGACCACTGAGGTACCCTTGAGTAAAGTACACCGAACTGCCCACTACTTCACTTGGTGAATGGGTTAAATGCAGAGAACTATTTTGTGCTGTTCACACTGTTTGCTGGGCTGTGGTGTGTTCATGGACAATTTACACACTTACACTTTAATACACACTAGAAGGGTGGACAGACTCAGACTCATAATCAAATTGGACCATTGTAAGGTCAGAGATTTACACTGTTATTAAAGAGGTGCCTCTGAAAATGCACTTCTCTGTTCTGGGGAGTAAGGTGTAGAATGTATTTCTCTTGGTTCTTTCTATCACTGTTAAACATTACTCCTATATCTGAGGTCTGACCTAAACGGCCAGTTATTTCCTCTTTTTAAATAGCCATCACTCTAGCTTTATTGCAGTGACCACATTCTTACACACACACACACACACACACAAACACACACACAGTTATTTAGCATGGAAGTATGAGCGTCTGTTCTAACAAAGCACTCTCTTCTGAGGCTGATCTTGATAAAGGTTTTATCCAGGATTTCGTAAAAGCAGCAGGCATATACATGCATAACCACACACACACACACACACACACACACACACACACACACACACACCCACCTCCCTACAGACCTATAGAACCATATTAGGTCCCTTACACAAATGCATTTTACTTTGTGATGAATGCAGCCAGGGCATACAGGAGTTCCTAGTATTTATAGCCACCACACCAATCTGTTTAGATGTTTCTTCTTGCTGTAAACTTGTGTGTGTATTCAATACTTGCAGGGTGTCGTGGAAGGAATAATGTCTGAGGCTTTACGTATCTGCGTAAAATACCACAGGGAAATTCAGTGGTGAGGTAATTGCTTCTGAGCTTCAATGGTATAAATATTGTTATCTCTTTGCTTTGCCTGTTCTTTAATGGCAACTGAGCGACAGCTATTCCTCTTTATCAGGGACTGACACCTGCACATGCAGTAACACCTCCACATAAAGCCTGAAATGTTCTCTGACACGGCTTTTCCACTCAGTTTCCTCTTGCATCTGTAGTAAAAGAAGGAAGTGTGGCATTTTATCATTATTGTGATAAATCAACATGCAATTGCATAATGTAACAAGCGCCTCCTGGATGTGCAATAGGATACTGTCCTAATTGATCATATTTCATTTATATTTACCAATTGTTTGAGTTTTCCTCCTCTTCTGTCTTTATTAAACCTAAGCCTATAAACTCACTAACACACTCTTCGTGGACTATTCAGGGGCCCTCTCACACTGTCTTGGGTAGTGGTGAACTGTGACTATTAGAACCATTAAATGTCAGAAGTTGGTCAAAAAAATAGGAAAATAGCACCTCTGTGATAGTGATCATTTCTGCTAGCACCCCAGTGGGATTGATTGGGTAGTATGTTAGCGCTATGCTAACATTTGGCTGTTCCAGATCATGGACATGAAGACCTACATTTGGTTTCCTACCTGAGCTATATGTCAGTAGCTGCAAAACTTTTTTTGAATAACATACTTCACCAAAAATCCACATCCATATCCAGCTTTCCTTTAAGGTGGTGCAGTATGACTTACTGTGAGGTATAAAACTGAAGAAAACTTCACTGCTACAGGCAGCTGTTTCAGACTTCAGGGCAGGTATTCTCAAAGCAGCCGTTAGGAGTCTGATCTTAGATAAGACTCCACTGAATTTATAATCAGCTGTCTTACTCCTAAGATTGCTAATGAAAATACTGTCTTGTCTAAAAAGACTTTCAGCTACACTGAAGTTTTGTTTTATAGCGCGCAGTAGGTCATACTGTGTCCTAATCCACATCCACAAGCCTGTGCCATTTTAATGAAGAACGGAATACAGTTTAAGTGGGTTGCATGAAGTTTTGGGGATGCTTTCCCGGATAAGAAACAAAATTTGAACTCCAAACAGGTCTTGGATGACTAATTATACTTTAATAACTGAAAAGATGTGTGAATATTTTTTCCTAAACTGTTTCTTTAATACCAGATACAAACACAGCCATAGTTCTTCACAGCCTTTCTTAAATGTCACACTATTGTTTTGCAATATCATTGTCGTGAACCTCAGAAACACTAAATATTGCCCGACATATCTGGTGTAATGTTGGAGTCATGTGCCGAAACTATGACACAAAAGCTGAAGTATGGCAGGGGGATGACTATACACAGCTCTCTCTTCAGCACTTTTCCTTTTCACTCTGTCTCTCTATTTCCCTAGGCTTGTTGTCACTTGCACATCATGTTTTCATGATTGCATGCTCCTCGTTGAGAATATCTGTCTGTTTAGAGCCCAATTTTCTAAAGTGTATAATGTCTTTTAAAGCTTCCTCACTGTGAGCCCTTACAAATGGTTGTAGATGTTGCTTGGTGTCTGAGACACGGATTTGTAATGGGTTTGATTTAAGATGTTGGCTTGAAATGTATTTTTAAATCATATTCATGGTGGAGAGGTACATGCATGACATTGTAAGGTACTGCCCAAAAATGTACCGTTTCCCCCCCCCCCCATACTTACAACGATTGTACAATTACACTCTGTCTCAGTCTGTACTTTTCGCTACAGTGCACCATGTTTAACATAAATGCAAATGATTTTATCTGAATAATTGAATGAAGGAATTTAGAAAAATGCATGTCAGTTTAACATGTCTTTAAATGAGATCTGAGATCAGTTCTGTAATGCACAGGTTTGTCCACTGAAATACCACTAAGTGAAATGATCTTATCCTGCTGCTAAATAATTTGCTTCCTGCTAGCGTTCATTTCTTAAATGTCACATTCTTAAATGTCAGGTCTTTGGTAGCCATGTGGTTTTGAAATGGCAGCAGATACTTAAGCTCATGATGCACAGGCCTAATTGAGACTGGTTCAAGGAGGTTGAGCAAATTGATTTAGTGGTTGTTTTATAATTGAGTGTCCAGTGTTTTTAAGCTAATAATTTGTTCAAGTGGCCACTTTACCTAGCCACTGTTCCAGTGTGGTCACCACAGTTCCTCCATCCTTGGGCAACTTTTTCTTGTTTGAAATGTGTTGTCATAGTTCTGTGTAACTCTGACTCTGTGCAAAAATCTTGAGCCCCCCCACATTTCTTTATATTTTGCTTTGAACCACATTGTTGGTATAAAACAACTATTTTATGCCTGTCAAACTGTCATATATTTGGTATATTTAATAGATTAAATCAATCAATTAAAACAAAAGTTTTACTGTCAGGTGCCTAGTTGTTTCAGTCACTCAACATTCAGCATCACCAGTATACTAATCATGGGATTGATCATCTGTAATCACCTTCACCTGTTTCTTCAGTGGTTCAGGCCTTAAGTTAGATGACTTTGTTGTGCTTGAATGATTTATATGTAGGTGATTGTGTGGCTTAACACACAAAACAGGTAACTGGTCAGGTACAGGGACTGGACTGAAAATTACAGCCTGGAAAAGTAATCCATTTAAAAATGCAAGAAAGTTTGGGTCTTTGGAAGCAGAAGGGGTGGGTCAAGACATATGACTACCTTTTTGTCTGGTGTATTGGTAATTATGTAGCAATCATTATGTAATCTGTTTAATATAATGTACATTTTCATCTATTTCTGTTTTACTGACCACACTTGTCTTGCTCTCTCTGCAGAACAGTAACAAGCAACGGCAGGTGAGAAAGAAGACGGTCTCATTCAGTTCCATGCCAAGTGACCGCAAGATGAACAGCACCGCTGCTTGCATGGCCTTCATGTTGGAGGGATGTGAGATGAAGAAAGTTCGCTCCAACTCACGCATGTACAACCGTTACTTCCTACTGGATCCAGATCTGCGTTGGCTCCGCTGGGAGCCCTCGAAAAAGGACTCAGAAAAGGCTAAGTTAGAGATCAAGACCATCAAAGAGGTGCGGTTAGGGAAGAAGACCCCTGTCCTACGCAGCAATGGCCTGTCTGATCAGTTTCCTGATGAGTGTGCATTCTCAATCATTTACGGAGACAACTATGAGTCTCTGGATTTAGTGGCGAGCACAGCGGATGTGGTCAGCACCTGGGTGATGGGACTGCGCTATTTAGTCTCATACGGGCGACACATGGTTGGTGTGGCTGAACCCAGCCAGCCGAGCGTAAGAACGTCCTGGATTGGCTCAGTTTTTGAGCTGGCTGACATTGAGAGGCAGGGGCACATAGACCTGTTCCGTGCCACACAGATTATCAAGGGACTTAATCCAGGCATGAGGGAGTCCCGCATTGAGTTGAAGTTCAAAGAACTTCAGAAGGCCAAAGATTGCTATGGCGAAGGCATTGACTTGGACACGTTCGTAGAGGTATATTGCGAATTGTGCACAAGATCTGAAATATTTTTCCTGTTGGTGCAGTTTTCTAGCAACAAGGAGTACCTGGATTCTAAGGACTTGATGCTCTTTGTGGAAGTTGAGCAGGGAGTTGAAGGTGTGACAGAGGAAATGTGTCGTGAAATTGTGCGCAAGTATGAGCCTTCAGTGGAAGGTCGAGACCGTGGTTACTTGTCCATCGATGGTTTCACACACTACCTCCTGTCATCTGAGTGCCACATTTTTGATCCACAGCACAAGCGTGTTTGTCAGGACATGACACAGCCCTTATCTCACTATTACATCAACTCATCGCACAATGCCTCCCTGCTGGAGGACCACTACTGGGGTTCCTCAGACATCAGCAGCTATGTCCGCGCCCTTCGTATGGGCTGCCGAAGCCTGGAGGTGGTGGTGTGGGATGGGCCCGACTGTGAGCCTGTGGTCTACGTAGGCAGCTCAGTGGCATCCCAGCTGGCCTTTTCCAAAGTCCTCGACGTCATAAACCAATATGCCTTTGAGAGCTCGGAGTATCCTCTGATCCTGTGCCTGGTGACACACTGCAGCGTCCCACAACAGAGGGTCATGGCCCAGCACATGAAGAAGATCCTGGGGGACAGACTCCACACAGAACCTCCCAGTCCAGACGAACTCTACCTTCCTTCACCTGAGAAGCTGAAAGGCAAGATCCTTTTGAAAGGGAAGTGTCTCCCACCTGACACACAAGATTCTGAAGGAGAGGTGACAGATGAGGAGGAGGGGCTCGAGATGTCACGCCGCGTGGTGGGTGTGGATGAGAAGGACCAGCTCAACGGCATTGGCTGTAAGAGGCTCCGTCTTTGCAAGGAACTGTCTGACCTTGTCACCCTTTGCAAATCTGTTCAGTTCCGAGACTTTGAATCATCCAAGAGGGAGCAGAAGCACTGGGAAATATGTTCTTTCAATGAGGTGGATGCTAACCGTTTTGCTAATGAGTTCCCTGAAGACTTTGTCTGCTATAACAAGCGATTTCTGTCACGGATATACCCGACACCCATGCGTATCGATGCCAGCAATATGAACCCACAAGACTTCTGGAAATGCGGTTGTCAGATTGTGGCCATGAATTACCAGACCCCAGGGTTGATGATGGACCTCAACCTGGGCTGGTTCAGGCAAAATGGCAACTGTGGTTACGTGCTTCGCCCTGCCATAATGCGTGAGGAAGTATCGTACTTCAGCGCCAACGCTCGTGACTCATTACCTGGTGTGTCTGCCCAGCTACTCCACATCAAGGTGATCAGTGGCCAAAACCTGCCAAAACCAAGAGGCTCAGCAGCCAAAGGTGATGTGGTTGAGCCATACATTTATGTGGAAATTCATGGGATCCCTGCAGATTGTGCTGAACAGCGCACAAAGACTGTGTCACAGAACGGTGACAATCCCATCTTTGATGAGAGCTTTGAGTTCCAGATCAATCTCCCTGAACTGGCAGTTTTGCGCTTTGTGGTCCTTGACGATGACTACATTGGCGATGAGTTCATTGGCCAGTACACCATTCCCTTTGAGTGCCTGCAGCCTGGTTACCGGCATGTACCACTGCAGTCACTTACAGGGGAGTTCTTGCCTAACACCACACTATTTGTTCACGTGGCTATTACGAATAGACGTGGTGGCGGCAAAGCTCACAAGAGGGGTCTTTCTGTGAGAAAGGGGCGCAAGGCTAGGGAATACACTTCGACCAAGACCACTGGAATCAAAGTGGTGGATGAACTGTTCAGGGCTTCCACGCAACCAATAAGAGAGGCAACAGATTTGCGGGAAAATGTGCAGGTAAGGTCAACTCAGAATCTAAAACAATGCTTGATGATAATAGTTCACACTTTTGAAACAGAGCAGTGTTTTTAAAAAAAAGTGTTGCCAATTTCTGCCCAACTAGCAGCATTCTGCCTGAACGTAAATCTTTGCTATGCATGACAATATGCTTGAATACGCATTTACTTTTTCTGTGGAATGTTCAGGCATGGCTAATAAACACACATACCTGTGAACACTGAGTTTTTAACAGGTACCTATTTTGAATGATTTGGTTCTTCCAATATGTGTTTTGGGCAGATTTTGAAAAGCGAGGCTTTTGAATAATACAAACTGGTAACATCAGACTCTGGCAATTATTTTTCGATGTCCTCTGTTAAAATCAGAAGTTGTCCAGGGGTGACCTTTGTGCAGATTTAGTCATTCATGATTGGGCCTTTAATAGGAGAGGGCTTTTATGTATTGGATATAACAGGCACCTCAAAATGCATTATGCAAACTGGGTTATACAAGAGGACAAACCCTCATTAGTGGTTTGAGTGATGGCCTGGAAGCCAAGGGAAACAAAAAGCTCGATTGTGACTATCTCTGCTGTAATGTGGTGCTTTGCTATCTGAAGGAAGTGCTTTGTTGGCATAATTACTTAATATTTACATCTCACAAAAAGAAAATAATAAAAGAAACGATCCAAGTTAACACTCGATAATTAGACAGAGTACAATCTAATCAGAGTAAAATCATTATGGCTTATGGTGTTGCCAAAGGTGTTTTTCCACTGGGGCATTCATGACCACACGATCACTGTGAACTCTACTTGAGGACATCCATTTGGTTACCCTGCACAGGCGTGATTATTAGTGCCCACATTATGTCCTAGTGTTGTTTGGGCCCACACCCATCAGCTTTAACCACATGTCATACTGGCCTGCAAACATGTTCTTTGGGCTATGAACCTACTGCCCACATGTAGCCTTTTAAAATCACATCCCTGGTGCAGATCATTTGAATGTTAGGGAGGAGAAGTAGTATTTTATGTGATTCCTAGCTAATAAAACATAAGAAATAGCATGTGCCACAAAACAATGAGCATTGTGTCAAGTGATCCTTGACTTTTAATCTGTGTCAACACTCTATTAGCTAATTAAGCTACGAAGCAAATATTCTTACAATCATGCAAATTGCTTCATTTTGCATATCATTTTTGTGTGGCCCACTTGCAGCTATAACTGCCTGCCTGCTTTCACAGCTAGCTAATAACTGACCAACCTTGCCCAGCAAATTATAATACCCCCTGCATGAGCCTGCAACCTGGTAGATGTTTACTAGCTATGACCATGGTGCTGCAAAATCCCTTTCACAAATTAAATATTTCTTTGCCAATCATACATGACCAGAAGGTGAGTTTATTAAACAAGTTTGAAAAAACTTGAAACTCCCCCCATTGCTCTTTCTGTTGCTTGTATTTACTGATAACACTAGCGTTTAGTAAGAAACCATGTGATCACAACACTTGGTCCAGAGAATCTTGTCTACATTCAAGGTTCTGATATTCAGTGGAAAACAAGCAAAAGCATCCAACCTGGGTCCGGAGTAGCGTTGCAGGTGGTTTTGAACCAGACAGTATATTTTTGTCCTTCGATGTCAAGCTGATACTGTCGACTGCACATTACAATTTCTGGGGAAGCCTTACTTTAAAATAATTTCTGTCCAGTTTTGCCACAGCTGAAATTAGGCAGTCCAAGTCCAGAGTGTTTTGGGCCTGCCTTAGTTGTTATAACATACTGTATCACACTGTTCGGTTGAAAATAACCCTCATGATGAAGAGAAAATTATTTTGTCTGTTCAGCTGGAATCCTGCTTAATTGACAGGTTCAAACATTTATCATGTTTGATTCTGTATGACTCTCATTTAGCATCATCGTAAGTTAAGATTCAAGACAGAAATTCAAGACTTCCTAAGCTAAAATCTTCCACCAACCCACTATCTCACGCAGTCTTAATTTAAGAGCACTCACACCTCAAGGGATGTCCTGGTAGCTAATTAGAAAGAGAAAACATGTGGTCTCATGAAACTTTCCCTGCAACATTCTCTCCACTGGGCCTCCTTTTTGTCATTTTTTTTTCTCATTTCTCTAACCTCTGCGGCAAATATGAACATCACTTAGAGCTTTTTTGTAGGGTCACTGGGATAAGATTAACTTTCTGAACAGGCAAGACCTTGGCTTTTCATAGCTGAAAGATCTACTTTTGCTTTTTGCTCTGCTAGTCCAACAGAGCCAGGCTTCAGCACAGTGGAACTGGCTGCAGGAATAGACAGGAATGCTGTGTGGTTCAGATTTGAAAGATCAGTCAGGTCATTATTAGCTTGAAGGCACTGCCTATGATGTATCTTGACACCACTGACTGACATATAAAGTAGGCAATAAAAATGACCTGAGGTTTAAAGCCAGGGACACAGAAATGGTGGAGAAGTGATTCAGGGAACTGAGGACAATATATGGATTTATGATTTATAACAGTGTTTTCTGCTGGACAATAATGATGTAATATTACAGCACATTTGTCTAGCAGTCCTGTCTTTTTACCCTCTCCCTGTTTAACTGTAAGTAGTTTGTCTTAAATAATTAAAAATTTGCTGTTAGACTTTAGAGTTCTGCAGTGTAATGTAATGATTTATGCGGTAGGTGTCCCCCAACCAAGCTGGAATTTTGAAGGTTAGCATCCAGTTCATATCAGACATGCAAAGCATCAGCTCATCTAACCATCAAATCTGTTGTGTCAGATAACAGACACCCGTCATGGCTAGCATTGCACTAAGAGATGCGGTAGAGGGAGGGCCGTCCCACCAAGTTAAAGAGAGCAAGGCCAAGGCTTGCGTCCATGGATGGCTGTGGCATCACTGGAGGTCAGACTCATCTTCCAGCGATGTAGCCAGCCTCTCATGGTTTAGTACAGGGGTGTCAAACCTGTCCAGAAAGGGCCGCTGTGGGTGCAGGTTTTCGTTCCAACCAAGCAGAACCCACACCTGAGTAACTGAAAATCAAGACCAACTGATTACAGAAGTGGAATCAGGTG
>JBBPCX010000028.1:7332488-7350028 GCA_037974365.1 Hydrocynus forskahlii | reverse complement strand
CCCTCTCTCTCTCTCTCTCCCTCTCTCTTTCTCTCTCTCCCTCTCTCTCTCCCTCTCTCTCTCTCTCTCCCTCTCTCGCTCTCTCTCTCAGGGTCAGGCGGACTTGCTGAAGCACGCTAAAGGCGAGGCGGTAGACACTCTGAGGCAGATCCAGTGTGCGGCTCACTCCTGCGGCCTAGCCAAAAACGGGGCGTCCACCTCCCCCTCTTCACCCTTACTGCCCTTTCACCCACGACCCCAGGGCCTCCTGCACACTATCCCAGAGACAGAGCCGTCCGACACGGAGCTCAGCACACCACACTGACCCAGCACACACACACACACACACACACACACACACACACATGCACACAAATGATTACTGACCTCATGAAGGTGGGAGCAAAGTAGGAATTTTGAGAATGTCAAGACAGTCAAAGCCTTTAAACCCTTAGAGGCAAAGTTATTGCCATGCAAATGTAATTTAAGTATTCTACAAAACCACACCCTATAACTGTTCATATTCAAATCATAATAAAATCATTCCCACTTTATATAAAGGTGCACATGCCAAATGTACTGAAAGTTCTGAATCTGCACTTTCTACAGGAACTCTCCACCAGCTCAGAGTGAGAAATCAATAATATACAATTACATCATGCCTTTGTAATTGCTGGCAATAACTGCAACTTCTAAGGTTTGGGACACAGCTGGCCTGCACAGCCCTGAATTATGAGGAGATGGTGAAGAATATTAATGGTCCTGTCCTCACAAAGATGGGTAATTTTTAAAACATAGCTTTTTCTTTTTATTCATTTTTACACAAACAGCTTTTTAGGTCACTGAAAACAGCCCTTTTGGAAAACTGCCTCCAGGATGATTATTTTCAGAAGCTTTCTGCGCTGATGTGTAAACAGGGTAAAGTGAGTTTTTGGCTTGTAACATCAAAGTGCTACATTTTCTTCATTAACATTTAAATGAGGCGATTTTGTGGGGTGATGGGCGTAGCCAAATTAGGGCTGGTTTTAACCTCGCTAACAGGACGTTTTACACATTTACACAAATATACAGTTACTCTCCACTGTACTGAGGAACAGAGGCTACAGAGATCACGGCTATATTAACACTCCCGTAACTCAGGATGCGTCTGAATAGTTGAATGAAGCTTCCTTTCAGATCTGCTTGCCCTATTTTGGCCTTATCTGTAGCTCATGACTACCACTTGACCACCACGTCAGTCACAGTTAAGGAAAGGGAACACAAAGGGAGGTTATATTCAGATACAGCCACTGACCCATCCACCAGCATTGCCAATTTTGCATGAAACCCTTGTTAGCCTCCCAAAACAGATAGTAACTGATTTAGGAGTCTGATTGGCCAACAGAAGTTTACAGCTAGGTTCATATTGCTGCTCATGACAGTGCTTGTGCGTTTCCATGTGGAGATTTTTTTTTTTTTTTATGTGCCTGTGTGGCGATTTTTTAAGAATGAAAGAGCACAACATTGCTTTAAAAAAAGTCTCTGTTTACATGTGGACTAGGCCTTAGGCATGTTCTAGCTCTGAACACCAACCCAAACTCAAACACGTTTTCAAACTGCATTCTTGTGGATTGCCTTGATTCTATCTTTTACTGGCCAGGAATTCATGCACCACCAAAGCTTAATATAGCCATATATGTTTAAGCTCCACCTCAAAATACAGAGGATGCATCAGTGGTCCCATAATTCAGTGACACTCTGATGGTAGAGGATGTAGGTCCACAACATCTGTACATTTTGAGCTAAATTAGTTACGTCTGCTGGCCTTTAACATAGCAATGAAAAAATAACTTTGAGGAAAAGCAGTAATATCTGACTCCATTTAGTCATTTGGGATGTACAAACCCACTTTTTAAATCTGCTCTCTGATATTTAAAGTTAACAAACTCTAGGCTAGGGGAGCCCTGTCCTGATCCTGGAGATCTACTGTCCTTCAGAGTTTAGCTCCAAGCCTGATCTAACAATCAGGTCATGAAGGCTTTCAGGGCCATCTGAATATTAGAGCCAAGTGTGTTGGTTCTGAACTCCAGAGTGGAGGATCTCCAGGACCAGGGCTGACCATCCCTGCTTTAGGCAAGCTTGCAAGTTCCTTCTTGCAAGGTAACTTCTCAAGAGCATTCTTTCCACGGAATGCAAGCCCGTTCCTCACGTCTACATCACTACAACGTAATCCAATACTTGAGCCCATTCTAAACCCACTTAGCCCTAAAACGAAACTGGGCTTGTATCACTGAGTATGTATCAGTCATCTCAGAGTAAGAGATCAAGATAAGGCCTCAGTAATTAATGTGACCCTGTAAAAACTGACCCCAAATCAGCATTTTCACTCTGAAATGATTGAGAAATGTGGGCCCTGGGGCCTGTCTCACAAAGCACAACATCTTGCTTAACTACCTTAAAGCTAAGGTCACGAAAGACCAGCTCACCAAGCAGAGACAGCCTGCTGATGGACCTCTGGTCCTTTTCAGGAAACATAAAATGGATTTTTTATAGCATCCTTTCAGAAGGGCCATTGTCTCAAAGGTGCTTTACAGAAATCTGGGTCCAAGCCCCCAGTGAGCAAGCCAAAGACAACAGTGGCAAGGAAACACTGCCTTTGCACAGCAGAAAGAAACTTTCAGAGGAACCAAGATTCAACCACCAACAACAACACAAAAAGCAATTTGAGTAGTGGGCTCATTTGAGGAATGGCTTAAGAATGTATAGTACAATGATAAATGACAACAGTTGCCAGTCATTAGACATAAGATTAACCAGGGAAAAGTGTGGCAGTCACGTGTAGAATGTTGGAAATTAAGTCTAATTAATTATAAAATAATGAATACTGCAACAGATTATTCCACATTGATGTCGTGGCTACAGCATTCCTCTTAAATTGTTACTATAGTTGCTATACTTTCTTCGTATTTCATAGTAGGGTTTCTCATGTTTAATGCCACTGGGTGTTCATCAAAATAAACTTGGGTAATCAGAGTTCCCAGTAGTTAAAGGACACACTAGACAGGCTTTTGAGCCTTTTGTGTTTTACTCTATGTCGCATTTTACAGCTGCACCTTAACGGATTCCAGCACACTCCACACACCTGACACTACGAAACCAAACACCTTTAAAATGACCTTAATTTTGACCTTAATTTCTCAGATAGGAAGCTAAGGAAAAATAAGGGTCAAAGTGCACAGATTAAGGCTGATTAAGTGGTAAAACTACTGAATTTTCAAATTTGCCCCTTAAATAATAGAACCTCCTAAATTAACGCCTTAAATGTAAGATTAAGTGGTTTCACACTCATGCCTTTGAGATAAAATTAAGGGGTCGTTTTCACAAATTAATGGCCACTTACTTCAAATTAAGGGGTTTGGTGTATATTCAGGGGAAAAAATAAGGTAGGGTTAAGCATATTTTAAGTACATTGTGTTTCATAGTGTGCCTTCTGGTCAAGAATGGAGCCTCTGTTGCAGCCAATAATATTTAATAACTGTAGGTTTCAGTCCTAGAGGACCTTTGTCATACCCAAGACTGCTTTACTGAAGCATCACACATCAAAAACAACAGCAATAACAACAACTACTGTATTATCATCTCTGAAACAAGGCTGTGCAGGCCTGGAATGTCCCACTGATCTTTAGAGGAGAAATTTTTGATCCTGCCTTTTTTAATGGTTGGTGTTAAATGCAGTTGAGCGAGAAACGACTGATAAAGAGCGCAAAACAAGTAATAAACATGAGGAAGAACAAACAGGTTTTAATGTATACGTAAAGATGTACCTCCTCAAACACACACACATCCACATGCACACACATTTATACATATACACAGTCATTACTGTACAAGACTTTTCTGTGTCCCCTTTCTGGCTCCCCCTGCTGGTCTGGATAAAGTTGGGGCCTCTGCACATTTGTCGTGTGTGAAAAAGTCATGTTTTTATTTGACATTTACACTTTTGATCCTTTTAAACTTTTCTCCAAGGGGTACGGTGTGTGAAAGTAGGTGCGTGAGTGTGAGTGTTGTCCATCTGTCTTAATTTTTCAGATTAAAAAAAAAATAAAAAAAATCACCATAGCGTTTAAACTGGAACTTGGACTTCTACTATTGCGATGGACTCCACGACTCTGGGAAACCTTTGCTGTCAGTCAAACTTCAAACAGCACTGAGAATCAGACAAGCAAATAAATGACAAATGGAGGACAAAACGTTTTAGATCGACTCAAAGGACACTTTAACGCAGTCTAGCTCAGAGCACTTCACATCTGAGAAAATACGCTGTTCGTGAATGACGTGACTATTGTAATTACTGCTGTTGCTATTGTGGGTAGGTCTATTAATTAATATTGCGGTTATTTTATAATCCTCAGCTGTGCATTCACAGTGATGTCATGACGTACCTGTGGTTTGTTGGTGGAGACTCACTGCACAGGGAAAAGGTCCGAGCAGAAAAAACGAATGTCGGGTAAAGGGGGGGAATATGATTTGGAAAAAGAGGAGTAGGTGTTGACATCTGCAGAATAACACCTCATTTGATTTCCCCTCATTTATAAAGCCCATAATATATGATATAAAAGTGGAATGGCACTAGAAATGATGGTTTCCTGTCATTTATTTCATACAGCTGTCAGTTTACACAGCAGTGCAAATACACACACACACACACACACATTTATGAATACAAATATAAATGTTAAAAGTGCCTATATCTGCAGTTGAGTTATTAATCAATATATATTTTGTTAGAAAAAACATTAAAGGCCATTTATTAATTTATATAGTTTGCATATTATATACTGTTCAAAATATTAAAGGGAAGACTTAAACAGTCATGCTGTTGTTTAAGTGTTCCCTTTAATTTTTTGAGCAGTATATATACACTGTTAGGTGTGGTTCACATAGAATTAATATCAATATATATGGCTATATTGTTAATTAAAAAATATATATATGAAAATTACCCTTTTGAGAAAGACGTTCGCATTATACATTGGTTGTTATTCTTTTCAACACCTATTTATATAATTTTTTACAATTGAACATACAAGGTACTGGAATAAAACAATGTATATGTTTGTTTTATCTTGAGCTGAAAATATTAGAGAATTTTATCAAGCAGTATTACAAAACATTCATGAAAAGAATTATTACAAATGATTAGGAAAACAAAGACTAAATGAACAAATAAAAAATATCCGTTGGTCCTAAATGATGAACAGAGCTGGAGATGATTGTCAAGTGATTACGTTTACGCTTATATTTACGGCATTTAGCAGATGCTCTTATCCAGTGCGACTTACATCTGTGCTTAAGTAGTCCACATCTGTTCTTCATACCTGTAAAACTAAACTTAAATCTGCTTTTAACCAAATTATTGCCAGCTAAGTTACGCACTTTAACAACCCTGTCAAAAAGAAAAAGTCAGCGGTTAATGCACAAGTAAGGAAAAACAGTTAAGAGGGTAAGTGTCCAAGTTTTTTTTTTTTTATATATAGGAAAAAATGTTTAAGAGATGAGCGAGAGGACTGATTAGTCACCAAGGTGCTCTTTGAAGAGGTGACTCTTCAGACAACGCTTGAAGACAGCGAAGGACTCCACAGATCTGATTGTAAGAAGGAATTCGTTCCACCACTGGGGGACTGAGACTGAAAAGAGTCTTGATGCATGTCTTCCTTCTCTTCTGAACAATGGAGTAGAGGTCTGCGCGGGACTGATTTTTACATTTACATTTACGGCATTTAGCAGACGCTTTTGTCCAAAGCGACTTCCATTCCCTAACTACAGGGGGCACTCTCCCTGGAGCAACTTGGGGTTAAGGGTCTTGCTCAGGAACTCAGTGGTGGTATGCTGAAGGTAGGATTCGAACCCTGCGCCTGCAAGCTCCCGCAAAAAGGTGTAATATTTCGACCCGCTCCCGCCCGCATCTGTTGTGGTTTGTCCCACTCCCGCCCGCTGAATCCCACAAGCAAGGCTGGGGGAGTATAGGGTGGGCCAAAATTACCTGACGCATTTTAAATGCTGTAATATCTTGGCTTATAAAAATTAAATAAGGTACCAAATTTATTTGTTGCCTAACTGACATACAGGAATTTATGAAAATAGGCTATATTATGTGGGCACGACTCCGGCTGCGAATTAAAGAAGTCTTTTATATAAGGGTAGTTTTGGCTAAGCAGTCTTCCAGAAAAAAATACAACCAACAACGTTTCTAACTAGGCTACAGACCTGAATTTAAAAGATATCTAAACAGTCTCAATAGAAACATTTCACAGTCAAAATGAGAGAAATATAGGGAAGTATCTGTGTTTTTGCCAACCTCAGTCGCTCATTGTGCTTCCATTCTGCCGGCGTCCCAGAGATTCCTGCGCAACGCAAACATCTGCAGGTTAGGTCGCCTACCGCATATGTTGTTCCCCTCATAAAAACAAACTGTAAAATGTATTCAAGGCAAATGTATACTTTGCGGGAGTCCAGAGAACACTGTCTTTGTCCCGCTCCCGCAAACACATCTCTCTATTCCGGCCCACTCCCGCAAGAACTCTCAAATGTAGACCTGCGCCGCATGCTTTTGCGCCGCGTCCCACTCGCAGACCTCTACAATGGAGTTTGAAGATGAGCGGTGCTTGAAGCCCTGAGAGGATGAGAAGTGACACTCTCCTTGATAAGTGTTGATAAGTAAGGAGGTACCAGTTCGTTCTTGGGCCACAGGGAGCCAGTGAAAGTTCCGTAGTAGAGGCGAGGTATGTGAAAATTTAGGAACATTGAAGACTGACTTCGCAGCTGCATTCTGAATCAGCTGAAGTGTCTTGTTAACTTCAGTGGAAGTCCAGCCAGTAGAGAGTTGCAGTAGTCCAGTTTAGAGATGACCAGAGACTGGACGAGTAACTGTAGCTTCATGGTGAGGGTTGGATTCTTCTGATGATTCTTCTGAAAGAAGGTATTCGCATGTCCTGTAGGGGTGGTCAATGTGCGACAAGAATGAGAGTAATTCATCTACATTTACATCTACAGCATTTAGCTGACACTCTTATCCAGAGCGACGTACGTCAGTGGTCAAGTAGTGCACAGATTTCTTATCATCTTTGAGGGGATGATAACAGAGTTCACAAAAGAAATGGTGAGGTTGTGGCTTGGTGATGGACTCCCTTTGAAGAAAAGAAGCTCAGTTCAGCTTGAGGTGGTTGGCCGCCGTCCAAGAGGAAATGTTAGCCAGACAGTCTGTGATGCGGGTTGAGACCTGGAGGGGAAAGAAAGAATAAGTTGAGTGTCATCTGCATAAAAGTGGTAGGAAAAGCCATGTGAGGCTATTACATCCCCAAGAGAACCAGTATAAAGAGAAAAGGGAACCAGTCCAAGGACCGAGCCCTGTGGTACACCAGTGGACAACCTTCGTGGGGCAGACTGGGAACCATGCCATGCTACCTGGTACCTCCAGTCATCAAGGTAGGAAGCAAACCATTGCCAAACTGTGCCCGATATCCCAAGGCTGGAGAGAGTAGCCAGGAGGATCTAATGGTTAACCGTGTCAAATGCTGCAGAAACGTCAAGAAGAATCAGAGCAGAAGATAGGTTGGCTTATCTAGCTGCCTGAAATTCTTTGAAGACGGCTAGTAGTGCCGTTTCAGTAGAGTGCGCTGTAATTGGGCCTTACAAGTTAGGCCCAACGAGACCCGAACCCAACAAGTACATTTTGATTAACAGCTTTTAAAAGCCAGAACCCGTTTACAGCCCGACATTACTCAAATGTGCGCACGCACACAGCTCTTTTGCCTTTTGTCAAGAATGAGTCATTGATACATTATTAACATCATTAATTCATGAGTAACGTAGGCTATAGGCCGCTTGGAAGTTGGAAGAAAGAAATAAAATAAGTCCTCTGTTAACATTGTAACATCTCAGTGCTCTAAATAGGCCTCGGCTTACACTTAGCCAAATAGGTCAACAAGGCAATGAAAATGAGTCTTTCTTAACAAATTAAATTAAGGTAAGTTCTAAATTAAGATGGGTATTTAGCAATAACTAAATTAAGATAAAGGCTCCGCGGGATTTTCTTCGCCACTTCTCTCCACAATCCGGCCTCAACGAGACGGTAAACAGCTGAAATTTAATAAAAGAATAATGCCAACATTAGCCTACATACTCTGTCAACATTATGCATTTAAACAATTAATATTTAGATATAATTTAGTTAAAACCTTAACTCACCAAGATTAGGCTACATGTCTTTGTGGAGGAAAATGATTGAATCCACTGTAGATGGCTTCAGCGCGGTCCTGCGCTCACTGATGCTGCGTCCAGCACTGAACACCTTTTCACTGCTGCTGCTGGTCGGGGTGCAACCAAAACGTAATCGCCAGATCTACTAATGTCATCAATCTTTTCATCGAAGAATCTGGCGAAGTCTTCTGGTGAGAGAGCTGCAAAAACAGGGAGAGATGGAGATTTAAGAAGTGACGAAAAAGTGGCAAGGAGCTTGCGAGGGTTGGATGCTTATAGAAGTTGGTTATGTAGAAATAAGACTTTGCAGAACTTAAATCAGTGGTAAATTTGTATAAAAGAGAGAGATAGTCATAAGGCTGCTATGACAAAGCATTTTCCTCCATCTTCTTTCGGTTGCTCTCAGTTCCCTCCGGTTTCTTCACAGGACCTCAGACAGCCATGGAGCCAGGGGAGAGACAAGGGGCAGTAGATTTATTGAGCTGTGGAGAGATGAAAGAAGGTCATTGGTAGCTGATTCAACTGAAGATGGACAGGGGTTAGTGGAGTTCGGGAGAAATAAGGAAGAAAGAATAGAGGTGGAGAGAGAGAACAGAGATAGAGAAGTAGGTGTTACCCGTGGGTGATGGGATGAGGGGGTCTGAAGAGGAAATTTGAAAGATAGAAGATGATGGTCAGAGGCATGTAGAAGTGGACAATATATTGAACATAGGAAGTGATCTGATTGATACTAAGTCAAGAGTGTCGCCTGCTTTGTGGGTCGAAGGAGACTCGTCGAGGGACAGGCCGAAGGACAGTTGGAGCATTGCAAGCTTGGAGGTCTGCAACTTGTCACTTGGAAGATGTGAAGTCCCAGAGGGGGATAAGTGGAGAGTCATCAACTGGAAATGAGCTCTAGAGGACATCCAGTTCATCGATGAACTTACCCAGCAGGCCAGGTGGGCGATAAAGAACAATGATATGGAGCTTAGTTGGAAATGTTATAGTAACAGAATGGAATTCAAAGGATGAGATACTGAGCTGGGAAAGACTGGGAGACGTAAAATGCCATCTATGTGAGAGAAGCAAACATGTACCCCCTTCTCTGCCTATAGTGCGAGGAGAGTGAGAGAAGGACATGGCAGAGGAGAGAGCAGCCGGAGTAGCAGAGTTCTGTGATCCAGGTCTCTGTGAGGGCCAGGAAGTGGAACGAGTGGAGAGACGCCAGTCCAGAGATGAAGTCAGCTTTCTTCATGCAGGATTGGCAATTTCACAGGCTACCTTGAACGACTGTAGAGGGCTATGGAGGAAAAAACAGGTTGCTGTGATTTCTCCCATGCTTGTGGGGAATGTATCTTCTTGGCCTGTAAGATATGTGATCAGGTATAGGTATGAAGCACATTGTCTATAGTATTAACAAATAAATAAAACAAAAGAGTAAAAATAATCACAGGCACATTGTAACTTTTCTTTGTTGCTCAAATGCTTGAAATATTGAACAAAACATCTGAAGCACCTTTTGTTGTCTAGTTTAGACATTTCAAATTTGGATTGTAAAAATGACATATAAAGTATAAACTGAGAAGCCAGCTGCCAAGTACTGTCTAGGCCCCCCTCGTAGCACCAAAACACAAGACCTTTGAAGGTGTTCTAGGGGTCTGTGGCAGTAAAAGGGGTCAGCATGGGAACTCTGACTGGTCTGCAGCTACATTCTCATACACAACAAGCTGCAATGCCCTGTTCTGACACCTTTATAACATAGCCAGTATTAAGTTTTTCAGCAGTTCCCGTCGCTGGTTTACCAGGTGTCCTTCCATGAACCTCCTTTGGTAGGTACTGACCACTGCACTGACCACTGCACTCTCTCAGGCTATTAAAGGTAACTGTTTACAGTTGTTTTTAGAATGAGCAGAAAAATAATTAACAGTCATAAGGAACCACAGAGAACGTAGAGCAGACATTCTGGGACAATAAGAAAAGGGGAGGACATTCTAGAATATTCTAATTGGCAAGAACACTGTAAAACAGTGTAGACGAGGAAGAACAGTGTCAGTGAAGAACAGTGTCAGTGAAAGCATTCTAGAATAGAGTGGATTTCGTGAACATTCTAGACCAGTTAGAATGGAGAGAATACTCCAGAACAATGTGAATGGGGAGAACATTTGTATGAATGAGGTTAGATCATTCTACAACAATGTGAATAGGGACAATGTAGATTGGAAAACATTGTATGACAGTGTGAATTAGGGGCATTCTAGAACAATGTGGATAGGGTAAAGTTTCTATAACCATATGGATTGGAAGAGGATGATAAAACTGTGTGTGTGGATAGGGTGAACATTTCTGAACAGTGTGGATGAAGTAAGCTTTCTAGAACAAAAGACAGGATGAACATTGTATAATAGTGTGAATATGAAGGGAGAATATTCTAGAACAATGTGAATGGAGAGAAAACTGCGTGACAGTGTGAATGAGGGGAGAACATCATGGATAGGAAAATGTAGATAGCAAAACATTGTATCACAGTGTGATAGGGGCACTCTAGAACAGAATGGATTAGAAAAAAAACATTCTAGAACAGTGTGGAAGAGGTGAACATTCTAGAACAGTGTATATATGGAGAACTTTTTATAACTGTGTGAATGAAGGGAGAATGTTCTAGAACAGTGATTGCGAAACCATTCTAGAATAGAGCAGAACGTTCTAGTACAATTAGGATGGGGAGAACACTGTATGACAGTGTGAATGAAGGGAGAACATTCTGTAACAATAGGGACAGGTACACTGATGATGGGAAAACATTGCATGACAGTGCGAATAAGGGTGCGTACTTGAACAGTGTGGATGGGTACACTGTCTAGAGTGGAAGTGGTGTACATTCTTGAACAGTGTGGACTGAAAGAACATTCTAGAACAGTGTGGATGGGACGAACATTCTAGAACAGTGTGGATTGGGTGAACATTCTAGAACAATGTGAATAAGGAGAACATTCTAGATTTGCATAACAATCCCACATTCTGGATATGGAAGCCCAGTCAGGGGCCTCAGGTTTGGCTGTGTGCTGGTGTTTGTTTGGTGAGCGTGCGCTGGCCTTTATGCCGGTTTGTGAAAGGGCCTGATTAAAATGTTCCGTCAGTATTTCTAATGACATCAGACATTACCTCTGAATGCTCTCTGACCTTCTCCCTCACACAAAAGCGCCTCTCCTGCATCCTCATTAGTCTTTATCTCCTTTACAGCTATGGCCACTCCTAGCTCTTTGAATGAAAGTTTGCCTTTTATTCCTCTGCTTTGACTCTGTTTACACCAGCTGCTAATTACGTCTGCTTATTTGCTAATTCTAATGGCATGTACTAACGAAGCTGAGTCCGAGCAGATACAATGCTGCTCCAAGACTGACCATGAAACTCCCTGGATACGACCATGGAGCCAGCCATGACGACTGGTCCATTAATGGCCAGCACTACTAACGAACCTGACAATCTCTCATAGTATCACACCCAGGCGCTCAAATGAGCCACATGATAACAAAGAGGTGGAACAGAATACCAGAGCTTGTCTTTGTTAGTCTAATGTCGTATCAGGTTATCAATGCAATCCTCAGGAGAGGGTCTGTATATAAAGAGTCAATGTGTCTCATGAGAGGGGGACGAGGAGTTGAAGTCTGTTTCAAGGATGAAAGGAGCCCACATCAAACCTAGTGGAACAGTCAGGCACATGAGCGTCTCCTCAGCTAAGGTAAGATCTGCTGGCCTGTGACCATCTTCAGCACTTTTATGTCCCATTGAACTGTTTCTTGCATAAGCTGCCAGGGTCATCAGAAGAACTGGTTGGATTTTTAAAGTTAAATGTGAGGCTACTTGAGGTACAGATGGGTAGCCTCAGTTTTCACTTCATGCGAAGGCTTTCAGCCGGATTTATCTGTCATTAGTTGGAACATAAACAGAGGACCATGGGATTTTTTTCCCCCACACAACTGGAAATAATTGGTTCACTGTTTCATTATTTCCTCTGATTCCTTGGTTTTATTACTGATCTTAAAAAATCATGGTTTGGCAAAAAAATCCAGTTGGACCCTAGATCTCCAAATTTCGCACTGGAGCAAAGATGATAACATTGCTAACAAACACTGGAAACCAATGGCTAACCCAAATACACCCGCAAAATTTCTCTCAACTCACTCAAAATACATCCTGACTTGTTAATGCGGTTTAGGACATGGTAAGAATTACTGCAAGCAATAGAAATGAACCAAACCAGGACATAATTCCTTCTTGCAGAATAAAACTAAAGCAGAATAGCATAAAACATTTAAATACCATGAAGGTATGGGACTGCACACTTAAATGAAGACCATGCATTAAAGGTGAAAATGCCAGAGGCATTGTGTAGTGATTACAACATCTGGTACTTGCTTGAGATTTTCTGGTGGTCCTTGAAGGTGGGGGAAATTAATGAAAACCTTCAAGCACTTTGGGGCAGATGAATGAAGGCAGGTTGTTTGAAGTGGTTTTGTGTTTGTGTTTGCACCATCGCTTCAAATCTATGGTCAAAAAATATCTAGTAGTGATGTGCAGTGCAACACTCCCATCCCACTGATCCAAATTCAGCATCAACCAGTTGAAAATGCGAACTGTGTTAGAATGTATAAATGCTGTATAAATACTGAAAGCAGTACAGTTTGTCCAGAAGCTCATTCATATTTCAGTACTGACCAATCATTAACGAGTATCAGTATAGTACTGGTTCCTGACTGAAATATTGATCAACTCCTGGACACACCGCTGGTATTGATATGCATCCCTACCCCTTGTGTCAAAATTTAATTGTGATATAACAAAAACAAATGGTCCAAAATCGCATAAATTAAATCAAATCGTTGAAGATGTCTAGTTTTAGACTGGAATCAGAATCAAAAAACGAAATAAACTGCTATGTACTGAAAATCCTGTCAGTAATGGATGTGGATGTAAATACTGAGTAGTGTTGACTTTCTGGAAGTGACATTTAAGTTTTAATGTGTTTTGAGTGTTTGTCAGTCAGTATTTCACTGCTCTTTGATATGAGTGGGTTTTACTCTTCTGGTGCAGGTGCTGCTGTTGCTGGCACTGCTGGCGCACGTTCTGCACATGGCAGATGGCATGTCTGGCTGCTGCGCGCGGAGGCCTCGAGCGTGCGGCCTGTACGGGCTGCTGTGCCAGCCGGGGGCCGGTAATGACACGGGGGTCAAAGCAGTACGCGTGAGCAATGAAGCCGCCACAGGCATCCTCACTCTGGGGAAGAGAAAACCCACCGACAGCCGTTACCAAGACCGCCTACAGCACTTCCTGCATGGGGCCCGGAACCAGGCCGCGGGCATCCTCACCATGGGCCGCAGGAGCGAAGAGCCCAGAGCGGGCGACATCGGTGCCATCCACACGCCCGTTAAACTGGACCTGGAGAGACCCGTGGAGTATCTGATCCAACAGCCTGAGGCCAGGGACCCTTACGGACGATGATTTTACTGTGTGTAAATGGAGTTGGGGTCGGAACCCTGTCAGCAGATGTCTTTCACTCCCAGTGCACTAGACTAGCCGCTCATAATTAAAGGGATAATCCGACATTGCTCTACAAACTTGTAATTTGTTCCAGTTCTCAGACTTTTTATGTTTATTTGTCAAATCTAAAGTAAAATATTATTCATATTTGAGCTTCAGGACACCTTGATTAGGATTCCTATTGTAGCTTTATAATCAAAATTTAAAAGAAGGGAAAAGTAAAGTGGCCCCTCACAGTTATGCAGTGTGAACAGTGTATAAGTCTTTCTTTGCTTTTATCCCATTCACCAACTGAAGTAGTGATCAGCCATTAATGCGGGGCACCCAGGGAGCAGTGTGTGGGAATGGTGCCCTGCTTAAGGGTACCTCAGTAGTGCCACTAGCAGTCCTGGGATTCGAACCCACAACCTTCTGACTGCAAGAGCAACTCCATAACCACCAGGCCACCAGTTGTTAAGTGTACTTAGAAGATAAGTGTTCTTAGCTTTAATGCCAATGCAAGAAGAGTTTAGTCCAAGTAACTTTGGTCCACATCTGTTGGCACCTTTCAGCTGTGTGTTGTAGGTAATGATTAGTTGCTATACGTTTTTGTTCTCTCAGACAAAAGAATAAATGGTTCAATGAAGCTAGTCCACTTTCCTGAAGGTCAGTATTAGTAAGGCTTCATGATACCTTTATAAACCACTCATAACTAGCTTATGTTATGAAGTTATCTTGAAGACTGTCAATTTTGATATAACTGAGAACATTTTATGATAACCAACACTTGTTGGATTAAGCCTTGATAAATGTACATGTAGGTTTATGTCAGTTATGATGAAAGGCTTATGTATCGGTCATGTATCCATACTAACAATAATCTGTAGTGTGATGTTGGTGGTTATAGAACTGGAGACTAAGTGCACTTAGTGCCCCATGGAAGTTTAAATATGTCCTTTTACTCACACAGTTAACAACAAAACTGCATTTTTAAAAATCTGAAAATGAAGATATATATTACTCTGGAAAATGGTTGGACTATTCCTTTAATTCTACATTTACTGTGAGGAACATTTCACCACATATTCTGCATTCTAGTACTCCATTATTGTTGTCAGAAATCTCTCTTTATAACAGTCAAAGTATGATTTGTATTATTATTGATGTCTTTACAAACCCAACGTTTTCTTGGGTTGACTGCCTGTGTAAGCTGTGTCCTTATGTAATATTCCATGTACCCACAAGAGGGCAGAGATGTATCGCACTGTACAGAAAAACTGCAATACACACTGGACAGAATAAAGATGTGAACACCCATCTCAGCCTACATTCTGTAGGACTTGTTGAGTGTCTTTACTTCTCATTAGAATACTATGGTTAAAACCTTTGTTTGTACCATATTTATTCATTTAAGGTCTCTGAGCATTTTTTAAAAGGCTGACTTTGTTTCTGCTCATTAAAACATATTCATTTTTTTGTTCATATTTATAGGTACGCATTATGTGTATCTATATTTTATACTTATATATATCTATATCATGATGCTCCCTCCTCCACACTTCACTGTGGTGCTCTTGGCATCATGCATGCAACCATTAATGTCAAAGGGTTCATTTTTAGTTTTGTCTAACCACATAAGTCCAAGTACATTGTTTGAAAAAAGATCTGAATTGTTTAAACGCTTGTGTGCAAAATGTAGATGCACATCTGTTCATTTTGCGTAGAGAAGAGTGTGACGGATCGATTGAGATGACTGAGATGAAGTTCGGTGCCTGTTGCTCTGTGTGTAACTGTGCTTTTGCCGCTTTCAAGTCATCCCGAAAGTGACAACTGGCTTCTTTCTTACGTTCCTTATCACAGTGTATGACCGTATTGTGAAATCTTGCTTGGTGCACCTGGTCAGAATCAGAATCAGAGGCAGGAAACTTTATTGATCCTGGAGGAAATTGCTTATGTGGTGGTGAGTGCCACAACATAGACACAGAGAGATACAAGACACAGAGACTCAAAAATACTGTAAACAAAATAAAATAAGTCTAAATCAAATCTAAATCGAATCTAAATCAAATCAAATAAATACATCTGTAGAAAGAAAGCAACCACAATATGAATAGGCTATGCTACACACAGAAATGCTTTGTAAATCTAGCCATCTGTAGGTAAGTAATGCAGCTGAGTGGAAAAACTATTGACACAAATGGTGGTTTGGAATAAGTTATTGCACTATTAAAAGATCAGTAGTAATTAAGCACTATTAAGTAATATTAAGTAATGAAAATATTGACCAAGTAGTAATATTGCACATGAAGACTATTTCACCGAAGATATTGCAAGTAGACTGTTGCACATCATAGCAAAAGTAATGCGCATAGTCTTCCACACAATGATATTTTTTTAAACCCATAATAAATATACAGAAAGGAGCAGCAGCAGGCTATTGCACAGATTATTGTGTGGGTGTGTGACTGAGGAAGGACTTGTGGAGTCTGATGGTGGTGGGAAGGAAGGACTTTCTGTGGCATTCAGTGGAGCGCCTCAAGCTGGTCAGTCTGTGGCTAAAGTTACTTCTCAGGTCGTTCACCACACTGTGGAGTGGGTGTTCTACATTGTCCATGATGGACTGAAGTCTGGACAATGTTCTCCTTTCAGCCACAGTTTCCATATTGTCCAGTTCTTCACCCACCACTGAGCCAGCTTCCCTGATCAGTTTGTTAAGTCTCTTCCTGTCTGCCACTTCCATGCTACCACCCCAGCACACCACGGCATAGAAAATGGCACTGGCCACAACAGACTCATAGAACATCCGCATCCAACGTTTAGCTCCATGAAACTTTCACTTGTGTGTTATTAAACCAACTGTACAGACATGTCTCTGCTAGGGCTCTGTATTTTTCACCTCCATTTTTGGTTCTGACCAACGTAGACCCAAGTGCAGAGTAAAACAGGCAGCATTATTTATTCCGTAAAAAAAAAAACACATACTGGCAGTGTTCCAAAACTAAAGTGCAGTCAGACAAGGAAACAAATCCGAACTGTCATACCAAAGGGCAGAGGTCAGGGCCTAGTGGTTAGAAGGTTGTGGGTTCAAATCCCAGGACTGCTAGTGGCACCACTGAGGTTCCCTTGAGTAAGGTACCGTCCCCACACACTGCTCCCTGGGCGCTGTGTTCCTGGCTGCCTGCCGCTTGGTGAGTGGGTTAAATGCAGAGGAAGAATTTTGTGCTGTTCGCACTGTCTGCTGTGGTGTGTTCACATATGACAAATGGTCACTTCACTTACTTACTTGCTTACTTAAAAGTAGAAACAGTCAGAGTCCAGAAAGGCAAATCAAATTGGAGAACAAAACAAAAGGGCGAGACAGGAATCGAAGTCAAGAAGACAGGTGGTGTCGTTCAAACTGGATAAACTGAATTACAGGATACAACAAATGCTTGGTATGCAGGAATAGTCGATGGCAATATTTTGCAAATCTGAATGTGAAAGTCTGAAGTATTTATGTCCATGAATTAGCATCATGTGCTAAGAAGTCGTGTTGGAAAAGAGGGGCGGAGTCTGGGATTAGTGTTCTGACGGGATCAGACATCACCATCTGAGTGGCATTAAACAATGTTAAAAGAAGTTCCTTCACCTCAACCATGATCGTTACCAATTGCAACACCTTTACATTGACACTAGGTGCAATTTGCACAAGAACATTTATTAACATTTATTCTTGCAACATTAATATGTAGGGTTTATTTTTACTTCTGACATTTACATATCGATCTAATTAATATGTCTGAAAACATGTTTCCCCTTTATCTGAGCAGTTTTTCTTGAAGTTTATT
>JBBPCX010000028.1:7301217-7325218 GCA_037974365.1 Hydrocynus forskahlii | reverse complement strand
ACACACACACACACACATACACACACACACACACACACACACACACACACACACACACACACACATGCACACACACATGCACACACACACGCACGCACACACACACACACACACACACACACACACTCACACACACTCTATTGGAAAAAACACATGCATATGCAAATATCAAAATACACATGTTTGCACACACACAGACCAGAGCAGGCCTCACGCAAGCAAGGGAAGGTTAAACACACATCAGGGTTGCCATGGGGACACAATATACAGTTACCTTGGTTTTTTGTCTCACATACTAAAGGAATAAAGCTGCTGATAACAGTTTTAGCATGAATCTGGCTTTTAATTATCAAAATAAGTAAATATTCCAAGCTCTGAACTGACTTGATTCATCTGTTCCATGTAGCTGATTATTTTATTTTGGCAAAGTGCCATTTCACATTAAGACTTTGAGACAGCAATTTTAAGTGAGTTAAAATTGAAAAAATCCCCCACCCCCCTTGCTCCTCACCTCCCAAACAGCATAAGTGGAGCTCTGGTTAAAAAAAAATTGCAAGAAAAATTAAGGATATGGGCCCTTTAAGGCAAAATATTTATTGGAATTAAAAGTTAGTTAAACAGCTGCCACAGGAGGAAGCACAGTAAAGACAGAGAGAAAGAGAGATGGAAGGTTTCTTGACGTAGAGGAGAGACAGGAGAGTGTTGGATTATGAAGAAGGGTAAGGGATGGATGAGGAGTAGCCTGTATTCACCGAATGCTGCAGTTCTGTTATTGGGTTTACATAATGGATATTTTAGCACTGGGCGATTTGTTCTGATGAGTAACTGAACCTTTTAGTGACCGTGGAATCTTCTTCTACCCTCCCCCTCTCTCCCTCTCTCTCTCTCTCTCTCTCTCTGTCTCTCTCTCTCTTTCTGTTTTCTCTAATCTCCCCTTTTCCGCTGTCTATGTCCCCATTGCTCCCTTGCACTTTCTCTTCTCTCTGATCCTCTGACCAAAGGTAGTCTGCACTTCAAAGCATACACACACACACACACACACACACACATACACTGACATATCCTCAGTCGCACACACACACACACAAACACATACAGACCAGCTTGGTTTGCCGAGTTAAGAAAAATGTTATAAATAACTAGTATAAATAAATAGATAAAAAGTATAAATAACTACTGATAATAAATATATTTACTTTTTCAGCCCACATATATGTTTAATTTATTTTTAATATAACATTTTAAAGCCAATGTTTCATGAAGTGTTGAGTGAGAGAGGGAGCAGAAAAGAAAAACAGATGGAGGAGAGTATGGCAGGGGAGAATCAGAAAGACAAAAGAGGTGGAGATGGCAAAGAGAACTAGAAACACAGCGAGAGAAGAGAGAGAGAGAGAGAGAGAGAGAGAGAGAGAGAGAGAGAAGGAAACAAGAAAGAAAAAATAGGGCAGAGCGAAAGAAAGAGAGAGAGAAAGAAAGAAAAAAATAAAGAGAGAGAGAGAGCAAGCTTTAGGAGTCAGCAAAGTGTATATTTAATCATTTAAAAGTTCCACTAACTTTTCAACTCTTCACACTCTTCAGTCTGCTTTATTGTTCTATACAACATCTGTATTCACATCTCTTTTATTTATCTCATATGTTTATCAATCTTTTGTTTTTAACATTCACTAGAGCACTAGGGAACTAGAGAAAGAGAAAGATTTCTCTTTCTCTAGTTTTTCCTTTAGATTTTCCTTCTGCTTCTCTGCAGCAGCTCTTTTCCTCCTGCACTGTGAGCTAATGAAAATAATACCATATTCCTTTAGAGTCAAAAATAAAACACTATGTATGTAGTCCAGCCTGCCGGGCGTGGGCTGTTTTAGTGAGCTTGAGCCTCTCCAGTGTAATGTGATTCATGGGTGATCTATTAATGAGTTACACTTTTGTATAATTTCGCACAGGGATGGATGATGTGTTGTGTGTTAATCGTTATTGTAGAATAAGCCTTTGCAATACTGAAGGCTACAGTGTGCAAATGAGCTGTGAGCATCCTGACCAATCACAGTTCAGATGGGTTTCTGTTGGTGATTTAATAAATAAAGAAATTCAGAATTAGACATGTGAACTGAATTGTGAGACTGACTTTGTTCTCTTCTTTCCCTATTTTGCTTTAATTATGACCCCCTTTTGGGTGCGCGCACAGACAGCAACTTCCTGCTGGGAAATGCTCAGGGTTCCCGCGGCTACCCCATTGTTTACTGTTCAGATGGCTTCTGTGAGCTCACTGGTTTTGCAAGAACTGAGGTCATGAAGAAGACGTGCACGTGTCACTTTCTGCATGGCCAAGAGACAAGTGAGAGAGTGACTCAGCAGGCACAGAAGGCCTTGGAAGGCCAGAGGGAGTACCAGGCCGAAGTGCGCTACTACAAAAAGAACGGTACGTCACAGCTGTCTACCTCACTTGGGCCAGGCTGACTTTATTCATGTGAAAATGGAGAAACACAAATGCAGTTCAAGTCTGGAGTAAAACAAACAGGATTCTTAAAGTCACCAGGGGTTCTCGGGCACCAAAGATAAAAATAGCATATTACATTAATATACATTGGAATATACATTGATATTTCTGAATATTCATTCTCAAAATGATTGTTAAAATCACTCTGTGTTGTTTAAGTAAACATAGTTTTATGTGCATTACAACATATGAAATTTTCCAATAGGCAACAACAATATGTTAATATTCAGCTGAAGCCCAGCTGTTCCTGCACAACATGCTGCTTTAGAAGCTATGATTGCAACCTCTTGGGATGAAATGGTTCTCTCAATCCATTCATCATCAAAAACATAACACAGAAGCAACAGTCAAAATTGGCTAGCTAGCTACAAATTCGCTTTAGTGGCTTACTAGCTAATTATGTCAAAATTCTTAACATTTGTGTTTTAAAAACCTGTCATTTTCTGAGTTACAATATGTGTAGACAAAATTACCGTACACTATCACACGAAGAGTAGGTTTATGTTTGAAGATTATGACAACTAAAGCAAAAATAGCAATTGAAATGGGATGAAATTGGGTGTATGACATACATTTTTAAAAGTAAACATCGTGATAAATTAAGAAAATTTAAAAAGTATAAAATTTAATTAGGAAATGGTTATATTTTGTTTTAAAACCTTGACTGATTGCAAAGACTTTTACAAAAGTGTTATTTTTCAGAACAACATTTTTAGAGAATGCATGCAACACAAAGCAATGAAATATTTTTTGGAATAAAATTGTATCCTACCAGGTCAACTTGATGCCCTCTGTGAATACTAGAGTTCAGTTATGTCAGTACTGCTCAGTAGCAGCGCTAGATATTTAGCAGGGCAATCATTAAAATGTACAAATCATTGGAGCTCTATAGCCAGGGTCAGCCCGTTCAGTTCAGGTCAAAGGCCACCACCACTGAATCCCACACTAGAACAGAGGTTGAGGCCGATTCAGTTGAGGTCAGTGTTTCTCCTTTCCCATAATGTTTTTCTTCAGAAAAAATATTGTTCTCTGAGAATGATTCTTTTGTTGGGCATCAGGAGCTCCATTCTGGTGCCTGCTGGACATTGTACCCATAAAGAATGAGAAAGGAGAGGTGGTGCTTTTCCTCTTCTCCTTCAAAGACATCACTGACTCCTATGGCAAGACTCACCATTGCTCCAAGAGTCAAGGTAAGGCAATCTGCTGAATTAAAAACTGCTTATAAATCAAGGATTTAAAAATTGCATTGCTTAACTATTATATTGTATTTTACAATGTTTTCTTTGTCACATTACAAGGTTCAAAAGTTCTAGAAATTGCTGAAAAGTCTGCCCATGGTTGCTTGGCAACAAAAAACATACTTGGCAACAAAAAACATACTCTGATTGGACTACATTTACAATGCATGGTTTAACTCCAATGTATTGTAGCTAACAATTTTTTATAGAAAAGTCATACCTAATAACTCCCGCACTAGTAATTAAGTCACTGTGTCACTTATTGCTTTATGTCATGGGGTACTGCGGGGAAAGGACGCACAACCAGCAAAGATAGCTCAATGAGAATCTTTTATTTACAAACTCCAAAAAACGCCCCCGTGGGTGTACACGAGTACTTTACTGAAACTGAAGTCCTTCTCCACACAGAGAGTCCACTCAAACTAAATTACAGCACTGCTTCTCTGGACCAGCCGGGTTTTAAACCTACACGCACATGCACCCAACCAATCACATGACACCAAGGATTAACCTCCCATTAGGACTATTAGCTACAGGAGGTGAACTTGTGCTTGGTTGCCTGGCAACCTCAATGCAGGGCTAAACAAAGCTCATCCCTTGCACCTGAGTCGCCAGGCTCCCAACCACCACACACACACACACACACACACACACGCGTATCTTAACCCCTACCTGTCCAGGGCTGTACCACCTAGTATGTGGGCGACTGGCTCCTTTGGAAACACGTCCGAGCTGACTCCGGCACCCCCCTCTCCAGGACCGGCTTCTAGAGAGGGCCGAGGAAATCCTCCAGCCATTCTCGGAGCCGCACGAAGAAGTCACCGGCGCCCCACGCGCCCAGACACTCGCGAACTTCGAGGGGGTCGTCCCCGAGGCTAAGGAGCCGGGCGGTCTGGTCGCCTTCGATGAAAATCATCGATCAGGTCCTGGCCGTACCCCTCCCAATCCACAAGGTACTGGAGACCCCTCGCATGTCTCCGAGAGTCCAGGAGTTGCCTCACTCGGTAAACTGGGGACCCCTCGATCTCTATGGCACCAGGGAGTGTGGGCACCACCTCTCCTCTATCCAACGGACCCGCCACTGCTGGTTTTAAATGAGGGACATGAAAGACAGGGTGAACCCGCATGTGAGATGGTAAATTTAGTTTGTAGGTGATCGGGTTCACCTGCCTCTCTATTTCATAAAGTCCCAAATACTTTGGTGACAACTTACCGGATGGCGTCTTCACTCTGAGGTCCCGGGAGGAGAGCCAGACTCTGGCCCCATCCTGGTAAACGGGCGCATTCCTCCAACACCGAACCGCAAATTTCTGAAATCGCCCCACTCCCTGGTGGATAGAAGTGTGCGCCTGCTCCCACACCCGGAACCATGCGTCCACTTCGGGGACATCGGACGTAATTCCATCCTAGGGACAGAGCACGGGCCGGTGCCCTAGCACACACTCAAACTGCGTCAGGCCGATCACGGCGCAGTGAGTTGCGTGCATAATCCGGCCAGCCAAGGTGCTCTGCTCAGCCGTGTGTCCGCCCATGGTCGTAGGCCCAGCGGAACTGGCCCAACTCCTGCACCAACCGTTCAGCCTGACCGTTGGATTCAGGGTGATACCCAGAGGTCAGGCTGACAGTGGTCCCCAGTTTTTTAAAGAATGCACTCCAAACTCTGGAAATAAACTGGGGACCCCAGTCGGAGAGAATGTCCTCTGGGAGACCATAGGGCAGGAACACAGCTTGGAAGAGTGCCTCCACGACCACAAGGGCTGTGGGGAGCGCTTTAAATGGGAGGAACCTGAGCCCCTTCGAAAATCTGTCGACCACCACCAAGACGACCGTGTACCCTTGTGACACCGGGAGGTCCATGACAAAATCCACAGCTATGTGTGACCACGGCCTCTGCAGTGTTGGAAGGGGCATTAATTTCCCTACAGGTACTTCTGAGGCATCGACATCCACGACAAATGGCTTTGTTGGATCGTGGAGCCTCAGTACCAGGGCTGTAGTAAATAATGTTTTTAATTGCTCGAAAGCTCGTCGAGCTTCTGGGGTGACTTCTATAGTTTTTGGTTTGCTCTTTAAAAGTCCGGTAAGCGGGGCTGCCACAGTACAAAAGTCTTTAATGAAGCGGCGGTAGAAATTTGTGAAACCAAGGAAGCACTGGAGTTCTTGTACCGTGGTAGGTTCCGGCCACTCCGTCACTGCCTTCACCTTTCCTTCGTCCATCGCGATATCCCCGGGCCCAATACGATATCCTAAAAACGAGATTTCCTTTACATGAAACTCACATTTCTCTGCCTTCACATAAAGCTCGTGTTTAAGGAGGCGACGGAGGACCACGTGAACATGCTCCACATGCTCCCTCCTGCTTTTAGAATAAATGAGAATGTCGTTGATGTAAACAATTACAAATCTTTTTAGCATGTCTCTGAAGACATCATTCATAAAGGCCTGAAAGCAGGAGGGGGCGTTTGCCAAGCCATATGGCATTACCAAATAATGGTAATGCCCGGATGTTGTGCTGAACGCGGTCTTCCACTCATCTCCCGCACGGATTCTTACTAAATTATATGCGCTCTGGAGGTCAAGTTCAGTTCAAGATCTTGGCCCCACGGAGCTGCTCAGTGGTTGGGGAGATGAGAAGTAGAGGGTGAGGGTATTTAACAGTGACCGAGTTAAGACCACGGTAATCTATACATGGGCGAAGGTCCCCATCCTTCTTCTCTACAAAGAAGAACCCTGCTGACGTGGGAGACCGGGATCGGCGAATGTACCCTTGCCGGAGAGTCTCACTGGCTTGGGTCTCCTTCTCAGAGAGAGAATAGACTCGAGCCCGTGGTGGCTCCTTACCCGGCAGAAGGTCAATCGCACAATCCCAGGGACGGTGCGGAGGAAGGCGGGTAGCTCGGGATGGGGTAAATACCTTCCTGAGATGGTGATACTGTGAGGGGATGTTAGCGGGGCTCTCCGCCTGTGGAATTTCCACTGAAGTGGCCGCCAATGTGGTACGGGCACGGTGGTTCTGGCAATCAGACCCACACTGCTTCACCCTCACAGTATCCCAGTCGAGAACAGAGTTGTGGGTCCGCAGCCAAGGCAGACCCAGTACCATGAGGGGGTTCTGATGTTCTAATACATAAAATTTTAACTTCTCCTCATGGTCTGGGTCTACTCTAAGGACCAGAGGCCGCGTTTCCCAAATAACTGTTCTACCCCCTATTAACTGCCCATCCAGAGCACGCACGGGAACAGACTGTTGCAATCTCTCCACTGGGAGCCCATAGGAAGTCACCATCCCCCTGGACACAAAGTTCCTGGCCGATCCAGAATCTTTTGGGGCAGATACAGAAACAGACAGGTTATTAAACGATACATGCACATTGATTTTAGAACTGATTTTGTTCTTTAACATGTGAGAATGTACTGAGAGTAATGGGCTCAACGTTCTTTAACATGGGGCAGGAGGCCGCCAAGTGCCCCCTACCCCCACAGTACAGACACAGTCCCTCACACCAGCGGTTTAGTCTCTCATGGGGTATGAGATTGTGGCTTCCCACCTCCATGGGCTCGGGTACCTGTTCTGAGACATGCGTGATGGGACTTGTTGGCTTGGTCAGGGCTCTCGCAGTCTTTGAATTTACCGCCGCGTGGCGGCTCTTGATGTGCTGATCTAGGCGAATGCTCATCGTGATGAGCTGGTTGAGCGAAAATCCTTCATCCCAACATGCTAACTCCAGCTGTAATTTGGAGTTTTAACCCTTTTTTGTACACCGCGATCAGGGCCGGAGCATTCCACCGGAGAATCTCACCGAGTAGTCCGCGGCTGAATCGTCCCCTTGTCTGAGTTTTAAGAGCTTAGTGCTACATGACTGCTCCTGGTCTAGGAACTCAAATGTTGCTTTCAACCTTTCCCGGAACTCCTTGTAGTCAGGCACTTGATTCTCTTCTGCGGCCCAGAGCGCTGCTGCCCAGTCCAGAGCCTGTCCTGTCAGACGCTGGGTTAAAACGGACACTCTTTGTGCTGGGGTGATGTCAGGAAACGCTGCAAAATACAGATCGCAGGCCAGTAAGAAATTCTTACAGGAGGCAGGGTTTCCGTCATACCTCTCGGGGAGTGAGACGTGCCGGAGAGCCCTTACAACCAATTGTGTGGTCTGCACTGCTGCATTCAGTTGCCTCATCATCTCAGCCAGCTGAGTCTTGTGATTCGCTACCGGTTGCGGTAGTGGTTCCTTGTCTCCGGGCAAAGGGACCGATGAGGTGTCCATTGGTTCGGCTGGGTCATCTGTCATGGTGCACTGCGGGGAAAGGACGCACAACTAGCACCACAAAGATAGCTCAATGAGAATCTTTTATTTACAAACTCCAAAAAACGCCCTCGTGGGCATACGCGAGTATTTTACTGAAACTGAAGTCCTTCTCCACACGGAGAGTCCACTCAAACTAAATTACGTTTTCTCTTTTCAGCTTATAGTCCTTGAGCCCAGGTCTCCTGACCTTGATGTTCCCGTTTCCCAAGGGCTCCCACACTCTCACTCCTGTGGAGAATAGACAGATTGATCACACATATCCACCCTGCAGAGCCACCCCTTGCTCCGAACATTCTCTCCATTTCCCACTTGATCACTCAGCCCCCTCTTTGTACACCAACTCCACTGCCACTGGGGAAGTCACTGTAGGGGAGCAATAGGAAACGGGTAACCACGCTCAGAGAAGTGGTTGCTCGCATTACCTGAGTAAATATGTTTTTTCTCCTGCAGTCCTTGACTGCCACCAAATACCCCACACCATAAGGGTGACCCAGCACTGCTTCTCTGGACCGGCTGGGTTTTAAACCTACACGCACACGCACCCAACCAATCACACGACACTAAGGATTAACCTCCCATTAGGACTATTAGCTACAACAAGTGGACTTGTTCTGGGTTGCCTGGCAACCTCGATGAAGGGCTAAACGAAGCTCATCCCTTGCACCTGAGTTGCCAGGCTCCCAACCACCACACACACACACATATGCATACCTTAACCCCTACCTGTCCAGGGCTGTACCACCTAGTATGTGGGCGACTGGCTCCTTTGGAGACACTTTAATCTTAGAAGCAGCAAAAAGTCAAATATTAAAACAGGCAGTTCAGCTCTAACACACCACTGGAAGAAGAGAAAATACTTTGCTTTCACCTCATTGAGCGTCTCTGTACCTACCTTGCTTTGTGTGGACAAATCAAGAAAACTATTTCTTTAGTTCAGTCCATTTTGACATTCACACTAAACAAATAAACCAGTCCACCAAAACTGGAGGGCATCAGTCTCCTTCCAGCGGTTCCCTGGTTCAGTTTGTGGCAGGTGGATCTTTACAAGGGTCTGCAACAAACAAAGGAAGCTCAATACTTCCTCCAATGCATGTCACTGCTGTGCTGTTATCTGTCTTTAACATTTGACTTTTCACTGATGCTCATATTGCTCCCAGTCTTTCCAGTTAAGCAATTATATAAAAAAACTCATTTGATTTTGGTGCGTGAATGTATTTTTGTATTTTTTGGTACTAATGGAGAAAAATCTTATCCCCACCAAATTCCTGACCAATCAAAGGCCATGTATTGAAGAAATCAAAAAGATACAAAACTCTAAACTTTGTTGTGATTTGAACAAACTAGGTATAAAATCAGCCTCACATACATAAAAATTGTTCATGAAATGCAAGCACACTCCAAACCAAAGTGTTTTTGGAGTGATGCCACACAAACCTATTCCCTAATAGGCCATTTAATAAATGTTGTTGGGTTTTTTAATCTGGCTGAAAGCACTGAAAGGTTCTTTAGGGAACCAAAAGTAAATCTTGTTTCAAAGAGCTCTTTTTGTTGCCATGATTTTGCAGAGAAGTCAAGTCTCACTCGAAGTTTGTTTTTCTTTTTGTTGTCGCCGCACCACAAGACGGCACGCAGAACAGGAAGTCCAGCCGCTCACGTCTGAGTCGAGCACGTGAGCGCGGGCGGAGTGTTCTGTACCAGTTGACCAGTCAGTTCACGAACCGGAGCAAAGGAAAGCTGGCAAATGTAGGTTACCATGACAGCATGATTATTATTAGACTGTTCTTACATTTAATGAAACGTTGTTGCATCTCTCCTACTCTGGCTACTGCAAACTTGGAGCTTTGTCGCCTCGTTCACTTTTTTAATTGGCAGGAAACACTCTGCCTGAGGGGTCAAGGCATCAACGTCAATTTCATTTTCATGTGCATTATGTTCTGCTCTGGCTATGTTCCATTGCTACCTTTACGGCTTTTTTCCACATTAAACCAGTCTGCCATGCTGTGTTTAAAGCTTGACCTGTAATGTCAATACTGTCTGTCTGAGGCTGTGTAATATCTGCCTCAGTTATCTTCACCTGAAGATTGCATAACAAACAATGATGGAATCTGTCCTCCTGTATACATCCCATCTTTAGCATAAATAAACCCTCCTTATACTCACTGCAGTTGCATTATTTTTTTTAGCACCATTGCATAGTGTGGATTGTGGAAATCACCTTTTAATAGGCTTCATGGTAACTGGTGACATTTCCTCTGAATAATATAATGCATGTCTACAACATACTAAGGCATAAGAACAGGATCTTAATGTGTGACCAGAATTTAGTAAGGTGTTCCCACAACTTACCTGGACCCTGGCCACACACTGTTCTTTAAACAACTGGCTTCTTTGATATCACAAATGTATTACATTGACTTTGCAAAAGAAATACAAATAAACAAATAAACAACATATTGCAGTTTGATGTACATGAGTGTGTTAGATTAATCATTTCCAACCAGTCTTCCAGTATTTATAGTTACACCAATCGGCCATAACATTAAAATAACCTTTCCAAAACTGCGTGGGTCACCCTTGCACTGCCAAAGCAGCGCTGATCCTTCTAGGCATGGACTCCACAAGATCCCAAAGATGCTTGATTGGACTGAGATCTGAGGAATTTAAAGACCAAGTCAACACCCTGAAGTCTTCGTCATGTTCCTCAAACCATCCCTGGACATTTCATGCAGTGTGTCAGGATGCATTATCCTGTTGAAAAAGGCCACTGCCAGTAGGAAATACTGTTGTCATGAAGGGGTGCACTTGGTCTGCAGCAATGTTAACGGGTAGGATGCCCATGACCCTGTCAGTTCACCAATTGTCCTTCCTCAGTCTACTTTTGGTACTGACCACTGCGTACCCCAAAAGACCTGTTGTTTTGAGATGCTTTGGCCCAGTCTTCTTGCCGTCACAATTTGCTCATTGTCAAAGTGATTCTTATGCATTCCTGCCTCCAGCACATAGACAACAAGACTGTTCACTTGCTGCCTAATGTATTCCACCCCTGGACAGGTGCCACTGTAAAGATAATGAATGTTATTCACTTCACCTGCCAGGGGTTTCAGTGTTGTGGCTGATTGGTGTACCATCCAATCCTTTCTTTAGCTAACCAGTGCTTTGTTGAACTGAATGTGGGCTGAAGGGCCCTGAGAAGTGAAGAAGCAAACCTGTACTCTACATTTCAAAACTTGTTACTATTTCCTATGTTTACTTATATATATTATACACTTTCTTTGGGTGCTCAAGACCTTTGCACAGTGCAGAGTGTGTATGAATCTGAACTTAGAACAAAACCATCTTGTGTTTTGCCAGAACGTTTTTTCCAAGCCCACCCTCCCGGAGTATAAAGTGGCATCGGTCCAGAAGTCGCGCTTCATCCTGCTCCACTATAGCGTGTGCAAAGCACTGTGGGACTGGTTGATCCTCCTGGCGACCTTCTACGTGGCCGTCACCGTCCCGTACAACGTGTGCTTCTCTGCTCCTGATGACAGTAACCATGACGACCCGGACTGTGACTCCACCTCCCGGAGCACCATTGTCAGTGACATAGCCGTGGAGATGCTCTTCATCCTTGGTGTGTATATGTGAGTGTGTGTGTGAGTGTGTGTCTGTGCATGTGTGGAGTCACCTGACAAATATTGCCATGACAACACCCCATGGCAGCATCCTAACCATCTGAACAGATAGCAATTAGTGTCCACCCAACCTGCTCCTCTTTCACCCCCTCACTTTTCCCAGCACTCTAAAAAGGGATCTTTGGAGCAGACCCACAGAAGGACAACCTTTAGTTCCCTTTGGATTTAGCCTAATTGATCTAATCCCATTCTATTTTAAAGCATTACAGTTTTAGAGTTGACCTGTCAAATGCATCTGCCACTTTGTATCATACACCGTTACTTTTATGATCATGTAAGTAAGCTTCAAAACATACTGTTCACTACCTATGTGGAACCTAAGCTGCAAAAAATAGTCTGTGTTGCATGTATTGGTTTTATGATGGCATGAAAACCAAAACATTTACATACAGTATTGGGATGCCTGACCGTTACATCAACAGAGATTTTAATGACACTAACTGGAAGTTTCAGCCCAAACCCTGAAAAACAAAACAGGTGTGTCGCAATACTTCTGCTCATATAGTGTGTATTCATATATACAACCTGCAGTCGTTTTGCTCCCCCATTCACATTAAGGTTTTAAGCCAGGACAGATGTGCTGAGTGAAGTGATAGAGTGAAATTAGCATTCATACCACAGCCTTTTTTTTTCAAATATTGTAGTTTTATGATCCGTGTGGGCACATACAATTTTGTAGTTTTTGGGCTAACTAAATTTTTGACAGCAGCTTCAGTCCAGTCACAAATTTGGGGGGTTTCAAGCCGGCTGAAGTGGTCAACATTCTAAGCCTGATTCTGTGAATCCACAGCATCCAGCCACTGTTGTCAGCACTTTATGGAATGCTTTAAATTACAGAAATTGTCATTCTAGATCATTGACATATTAATGTAAAGCTAATTCTGAATTCTTTTTGTATATTTTACTACATCAAAAAAGGTATCAAATTGAGATAATATTGCATTCCAATGAATAAAAAAAAAATCCATACTTTCTGAATTGTTATACCCCAAACCAGACTCAAAACAAAAAAGAGCCTGGATAGTTAATCAGTAGTAAAACCAGTTTGGAAAATGATAATGAAAAAGAAGGGGAGAGGGAGCACTTTCAAGAACTTTTGAATGGGTGATTCTTCAATAATGGGATGTGCAAGTACGAATAACCTTTTTAGAGTGAAAAACATATAATAGAAAGATGCTATCCCAGTTAAAGCCCCAGTTAAAGAATCGTATGACATTCAGTCTCTAGTTTTACCTCGATTGCGCTTACAAAGGGTGTGACATCCGAGCTGTGTTCCTCATAAAAGTGTAAATGAGGTGAAGACAAGGTGATGATTACACCAAAGCCTTCTTTCACGCACCACACATGCACTCTTACAGCGGCTGAGGAAGCCCGAATAACTCTCCTGATACAGGAGGCTCAAAGAGTACATAAGCCAGAGATATTGTAAACACAGGCAAACACTCAAAGGGATTACTGCCTAAATGCATTATGCCTGAACCACCTTGATTTCTGACTGACTGTGTCATGACAGGCTCATTTTACACAAAAGGATATGTGCTCTGCATTACCAGGTTTCATTTGTTTTCTTTCAGTCATTTCCCACATAATAAGCTCGCACAATGAGCACAGACAGTACACTCCGCCATTAGAAAAGGCACATCTCTCAGCCATGAGCAAACATTTAGTGTTCAGAATATGCCATGTATGCTGAAGTGCCCTCCAAGGGCGTTGAATATTCATAAAGCACCGTGTGTTGTCTTCATGGTGTTATCACAGTCATTAGAATTTTTCTTTACATATTTAAATATTCATACTCGTATTTGTGTATTTCAGGCAGGCATTTAAACCAAGAGAACATTGTGCCGCCGGAACGAACGGCATTACATAACTTTTACTGTGTCACAAAAGCTGTTTAATAAATGCCCAATGGACATGTAATAACTATGTAATACACCGTGCACTGCAGATATCATCTTAAATTTCCGCACCACCTACGTGGGACCAGCAGGCCAGGTGGTCTATGACTCCAGGTCAATCTGCCTACATTACTCAGCCACCTGGTTCATCCTGGACCTCATCGCTGCCCTGCCTTTTGACCTGCTGTACGCATTCAACGTCTCAGTGGTGAGTTAGTGTGTGTGTGTGTGTGTGTGTGTGTGTGTTTTGTTTGCCAGTTTCAATATAATCAAACTAACATAACAGTGGGCACATACAAACACACACACACACACACACATACTGTATATACATATATATTAAGGGCCCATCCTCTGATTTATAAAAAAAAAAAAACCACATCGCTTTTTCAAAGTTTTATTAAAAGAAAACATTAGAAATACTATAGTACAACATAATTTAGCCATGTGGTTTTGATGATGACACATCAGGTCTGTCTTTAGTCTGTCTTTTATCACACAGTTCCTTCGTATCTCTGGACACAGTCTCATTCTTCACCAGGATAATGATCGCGAGCTTTCTTCAAAATTCTGCCAAAATGCTGGGTTATTTCTAAAAATTGCATTAAAAGGATACCGTGAATCTGTGCTTCCATGATTGATATACATCTATATGCATCCACATACAAATGTGCTGAAATTGCTGTGCACAGATCAATAACCTAACGATCTACATAGAGGGATGGTGGCAGGAAAACAGGATTGACTTGCTACAAGCATGAAAAAAATCCAATGAGAGGAATCAAGACACAAAAGGGGAAACTCTCTAAGAGCATGACTAATCCATTACTAATGTGAGAAACAACAACAATTTCAGAAAACTTTTGTAGGATGCTGGATAAAGAACCACTTCCTTAGCTGAACGGAATAAAGTAGATGCAGATATCTCACACCGGTACTATCTGTTTATGAGGAAATGTTCAAGCCTAGCACTTCAGAATCCTCCAATCTGATCAGTGTTTGTGTGTGTGTGTGTGTGTGTTGTAGACATCACTGGTGCACTTGTTGAAGACAGTGCGTTTGCTGCGGTTGCTGCGTTTGCTGCAGAAGTTGGACCGCTACTCTCAGTACAGTGCGGTGGTCCTCACTCTGCTCATGTCTGTCTTTGCCCTGCTTGCCCACTGGCTTGCCTGTGTCTGGTACGTCATCGGCCGCAAAGAGCTGGCCAGCAACGACCCACTCACCTGGGACATTGGTAAGTGTGTGTGTGTGTGTGTGTGTGTGTGTGTGTGTATTTGTGTGGGGTGACTATTGGTAAAGTGGAGCAAAGGGTGATTTGAGATAATTAAGCTTGATCTTCTAAATCCAGTTTAATTGAAATCCCAGTTTAATTGATAGGATTCAAAGTTTGTGATCCATTAAAGGGACCATATCCTACATTTTTTTTCTCCTTATAAGGTTTGTGTAATTTTATCAGAATGTCATACATACATTTTATTTGACCGTTTTCCAAAGATCCTTTATCCCTTTGAATTAAAGCAGCTGTTTTGGTTACTGCGCCTTTAAGACTGATATATGGAAATGACCTGTTGTGATTGGCTGCACTATATTATGCCTGATTGAAAAGACAGTGAACGCTGAAATGATTCTTATAACTTCAGCATGAATGGGTAAGGGTTAAACTATTTTAGGCTGAAAAGACAGATATACATATATGCAAATGTGCTGATTTTCATGACATCACAGAAACAGTGATTTCAGCCTGTTTTCGCAGCTTGGTTTATTGACAGGGAAGTCGATGAAACATTTGAAAACTTTAACTGTTTCTACATTTTAATATACTACATGAAAGGAAATTTTAGTTTTCCATTATATTGGCCCTTTAAAACTAGGATCCTGAAAATCAATGTGCAAAGTGCAAAGCACAGATAATACACTGACCGCAGGAGAAAAGAATAAATCAAGCAGTGTATTGTATTATCTGTGTATTATAGTGTATTGTAACAATAGAGGTGACACCCCTGACTGTGGTGAGGTCACTGTGACACATAACCTTCTGTGCTATGTTGCTTTAATCACATCAATATAAACTCATGAGATATATCTAAGGTGTGTCAACAAACTGTTCGAAAAAATGGAAATAGAAAGTAAATCTACACCACTGGTCACAAATTTTAAGATTTATTTCACATATTGAATATAAAGGCAGTTTTACTGTTCGATAAAAACGGTCAGTTCTCAAAAGCGTGTTCCATGTTGACACCAGAGATGAGATCTCTTCTGGTCTTGTAGGCCAGTGCTTGATCTTTCAATTGGCCACATTATTCATTCAGTCTTTTGGTCTGTAGTTTATATGGCCAGTAGTGTTTTAGTACTTTTCTTCCCTTTGTTCTGTTTCTCTCAGGCTGGCTGCAGGAACTGGGGAAGCGCTTGGAGACCCCGTACACCAACGGCACAGTTGGTGGTCCTTCCATGCGCAGCGCCTACATCGCCTCGCTCTACTTCACTCTGAGCAGTCTGACCAGCGTGGGCTTCGGCAATGTCTGCGCCAACACTGATGCTGAAAAGATCTTCTCCATCTGCACCATGCTGATTGGAGGTGTGTGTTATATTTTAAGTAGGTTTTAATTGTCATTTCAATCATATCAAAAGTACACAATGAGAAACATCGTTCTTCTTTGAGCATGGTGCAACACAAAGAACAAAAACAGACCTGCAAAGAACAAAATCAGAACACCACAAGACTACAGAGAGCAAAAGAGCAACAGTACAGTAATTTACAGGACAAGACAACATACACTGCAGCGAACAGGAGCAGTAACTGCACTAGTGAGAGTGAATACAGTATTATAACACACTGTATTCTAGCTGCAGAGTCGCTAATTGAAAACATGTCTCCTCTGAAACATGTTTCCTCAATGATTATTTAGACGTGAACAGCTGTTGGAGTAATCAACTCATCAACAACATCAGATTTAGACTGAGGGCCTGAATAAGCTGGCTTTTACAAAGAGATGGTGGTTTGTACAAGATGTTCCTCATTTACATCTTTAGTACATTATTTTTGATGGAGCTTCATCCTCATTACAATTAATCTCATCACACCATGCTTGCTGTTGCACCATGACAGTTTATTTCTAGTCCTGAGCTTCACGAGGCGTGTTTTCTGTCACACTTACTTTAAAGCTTAGAAGACTAGTCTGTTATTGTTGCTTTGTTATTCATGCTTTTTTTTTTTACATCAGCTGTGCACTGGAGTTACTTGATTTGAAGTCAAAATATTCCCTTCAAAGAAATGTTTTACCTCAACACTGTTATTGCCAGAAGAAAGTGACCTAAATTGTGTCGGTTTCTTTTCCCAGCAAAAGACAAGTTTAGTTTAGTAGGCTAAATGGAGTTCATTATGTGATTAACTGAGTAATTATCTATATAATAACATTATGTAAACCCTCGTTTTGCAGCAGTGACAGCCTCCGATTGCAGCTGTGCACTAGTTATTCATGAGGTCAGGTACTAATGTTAGGTGATTAGTTCTGACACTCCAACTCATCACATATTTATTAGATTGAGCTTCATCACTTCAGAGAATGTGAAACACAATCACCAGGCCACCAGCTGGTAGTAAGTGAAATGCCCCTGCGATTGGAAGGTTGTTCGAATCCCAGGACTGCCAATGGCACACTGCTCCGCGGACGCCGCACTAGTGACTGCACACTGCTTCACTTGATGAAAGGGTTAAATGCAAAGGACACATTTCACACTGTGTGCTGTGCTGTGGTGTGCTCACATGTGACAAATATGCCACTTTATTTTACTCACCTTACTCTACAGCCCAAAGAGGCGGAGCTGGATGTCCCTACAGTTGACGCTTGACAGTTGAGCTTATGTTCATGTACAGCTTCTCCAGAGTGTCCCAGTTTATTGCCAGTGTTCTTCTTCTGAGATTACAGCTGTGAGTGCTTAAACAAGTGGCTATATCAGCAACGGGGCACCTTAAAGCATCTTAATTCATTCATTTTGGACTTGGTAGAAAATGCTTTTAAATGTTTACTTCAACTTCATGAAGGCTGATAGGTTGAATCCTGTTAGAAAACATAGCATTCCACAACCTATGAGCTTTTTCTTTTTCATTATTTTATTTTACAAGTGGTATAAAATGCTCTAAAATGTTCCCTTCAGGTTGATTGGTTCAGTCCTGTTAGAGAGCATTACATTTCACAACCTCTGAGCCTTTTCTTTTTCCCCTGGCAGCCCTGATGCACGCAGTGGTGTTTGGTAATGTGACGGCCATCATCCAGCGCATGTACTCTCGTCGCTCTCTCTACCACACACGCATGAAGGACCTGAAGGACTTCATCCGCGTCCACCGTCTGCCTCGGCAACTAAAGCAGCGCATGCTGGAGTACTTCCAGACCACTTGGTCTGTCAACAACGGCATCAACGCCAACGAGGTGAGAGACGCTCCGCAGGCGGATTAAGAAGCGCTATTCGTTTATCAGTCAGGTCTTCAGACCATCAGGACAACAGTCATAAACTGTTCAATATGTAAAACACTGATGTCAGGCTTTTTAAGTAGGCCTAGACAAAGACATGAAGAAATAAAAAAAAGAGTAAATGTAAATGAGGGCTGTTGTCATTACTCGATTTAAATCAATAGCTTGATTAAAAATAATAGATTAAAATTTACATACTCTTAATCAGTTTAGTGACTGTAGTTTCACTGTATCATCGGGTTATTATCAAGCTGCATTCAGTATTCTGAACATTCAAATGACAGTCTTGCCCCAATTTTGCCCACCCACTAAAGTACCTCCTGATCCACCCACTCCGGGCAAAAATCTGCCCAGTTTTGGTTGGGAAACCATTCAGTCTGACAAAACTGCTTCAGCTGCAGATGTTTATGTGCATTATCACATAATGTGTTGAAAGTAGTCTAATATGACTATGATATGCATCTTCACACCTGGATGTTTATGTGGATAATCCCTGTCCAGTAAACTGGAATTTTGACAACAATAAACTCAACAAACCCAAAGATAAAGACAAAAAGAGGTGCCCACCAACTTAATTAAATGTGAGCTATCACATAATATAATTAAGGTGGAAGTCAATGTGGGAGGTTTCATGAAACTCATTTTATACATATGTCTAGATTGAATTGGATGAATTGTAGTTTATACCGCAAGTAGGTGAGCTGAGGCACTGAAACCATCCTGAAGAAAAAATGCAATTGGCACCAATGGGGTGCAAAATGAACTGCAAAAATAATGATGCCAAAAAGTACAAATGGGGCTGAAATATATCCAACTGACATTCTGGAAAGGCTTTAAAAATAACAGTGTAAATCTGATCATAAGTAACTGGATACAGCAAGACAAACTTCTTCTCTGCTGCAATGCAAGCTGCTTCTTGAACTAAATACGAGAACGTCTCAGTGGAATGGCCAGTGAAAGGTAAAGTGCTAGAGGGATATAAGCTACTATTACAATGACTAAGCTAAACTGACACAATTAAAGGTTTTTCAAGGCAAGGCCAAGGTTATAATTACGACAAAGCTTCCCTGCTGTGTTCCACTTGGCCTGTTGCAGTGGAGCTTAATTTAATGCCTGTATTACTGAAGCCCCGCACAACTTCCATACCTAGTTATACACAGTGAGCTTGATGTACTGGTGTCAGCCATAAATCAGACGCACAGATCTGTACTTGAGGAAAAAGGTGGGAGGAGCTCTGGCCCGCAGTGCTGCCTTGTGAAAAACAGTCCAGTGATGCCAGACAAACTGAAGCAAAGTCTGGGGGTCATTTAGGAATGGACTGAAAGCTGCTGTTATTCAACAAATGTGTTATGGCAACTGTGTAAGTTAAAGTATGATCGACTTTCAATGGCTCCTGTTGGGGTTGGTATTGAGACAAGCCTCTTGTGTGTTCATCTTATGTAGTTGGTTCTTAATGGTGCGGGTCCATTTCCTTTCAGTACCTGTGATTATATGCTACATACATTGAGGAACATTGAGTATTAGGAATATTTAGCAAATCTGGGTCACGTCTACTTTCACTGCGCTAATTCACCACTTAACATGTCCTCACTGAATACAGCTTTTGAAAGGTCCACACTGGAAAGCAGGCACAGATAATTATCTAGCACAGAAAAGTGGAGGTTTTGAGTGAGGGTGGGGGCAGAGTGGTGACTAGTTCATTTGCACTTTGTCGGCACACTAATTTATTCAGCGATTGGGGAAAAAAAGCAGCAAAAACACTTCATGCGGTTCACAGGAACTCTGTGGCTCACAAGGACTGTTGCTAGCATGTCGTCTCGCCGCTGTTGGTGGGCTCTGAGATCACGTTTAGTGTGAAGTGGAAGCACATTCTTCTCCCCTTCAGACGGAGAGAACGAGTCGAAATTTAGAGCCACAAATCTTTTTCTGTTCTGAAGCTGAAAGCGTGATATCAGTGACGTTAAGTCCCGTAAAGGAGAAAGTGTGACGGTGGGAAGGTCCTTCCTTGTATGACACTGACACACATTTTACAGTATGAATCCAAACCACAAAGATTAAAATAAAAAGTTTTAAAAGGGCATTTATTTCCATTTAAATGCTGAACTGAATGAAACTACAGGGGTTTTGCTGCAATTTGACTGGCTATGTACTCCCACGCACTGGTATCAATCTGTCCAATGGGAAACAAAATTTGAGCAGTTGGCCACTTTCTAGCTTTGTTGAAAGATGTTTGTGAAATTCAACGCATCGCATCTTTACCACCTGTTCAGTTTCCTTTTAATTTTTTCATGGGATAGTAACCCTTGAGAAATTCTGAATTCCTGAATGAATTTTTCCCACTCATAGGTCACAAACCCATAAACGTTCTCCAACTTGGGTCAGTTAACAGTAACAGTTCAGTTGGGCTCAGTAAAGGTAAAACAATGCGCATCGTGGACATGTGACAGCGCATTGTGGAGCATAAGCAATCTATGAATTATTCATTATTTAATGTAACTACTTTTAGTGTTAAACCACTGCTAAGCAACAACACAGTCCAGCACTTCGATGTTGTGCGTCATCCCCCACCTACCAGCTTTAGTCTCTTTGGTCAATTACGCCTGAAATGAATGCCATCAGTTAAGTCTAAATATTGCAAGAATATTGATTTGTCTTCAGTCTTACATTGTTAAATATATTGTGAATATTATGAAGAACCTTATGAAGGCTCATCCTCAAAAACATCCTGAAGACTCATCTATTCAGAGAGCATCTCCTCTCCTGATACCCTATCTCTCTTCTTCTCCCCACATAAAGATTTTAGCACTTAGAACTCGCCTCACATTGTCCTGAAACCTCAGTGTTTTCTCAAATTGTAAGCTGCTTTGGATAAAAGCATCTGACAAATAAATGTAATGTAATATTTCAATTTGAGTGTGAATCCTGAATCGTCTTTTGTACCAGTCATGAGCTGACTGATTGTTTTTCATTTTATTTTTCTAGCCTGAGATCAGACTGCAGGTGGTGGACATATTGATTTATGTGAAATCCTTTTGTCACCGTGCTCGCTTTACACAGATGTCACGCCTCTCGCGACAGAATGGCAAACGTGTTATGCTGCAATGATAAGATCACAATGACAAGACTCTCTCTGTCAGTCAGTCTCTTTATCTCTCTATCTCTCTATCTATCTCTCTCTCAGTCTCAATCTTTCTTTCTCTTTCACTCTCTCTCTCTCTCTCTATCTATCTCTCTCTATATCAGTCTCTATCTTTCTTTCTCTTTCACTCTCTCTCTCTCTCTCTGTCAGCCTCTCTATCTCTCTCCCCCTCTCTCTCACTCTGCCAGTCTCTGTCTCTTTCTCTCTCTCTCTCTCTCTCTTTCTCTGTCTCTCTCTCCCTCTCTCTCTCTCTCTCTCTCTCTCTCTCTCTCTCTCTCTCTCACTCTCTCATTTGTATTTGACTCTGTAAGAGAGACTGACCAGCTGTTCAATAAAGCAAAAACATGTCTGATTATGTATAAAGTAACCAGTGTATTTAGAGTAGAAAAAGACTACAGCCAAGAAAATCCAAACGGTAAGAAATGTGACTGTAAACGCTCAAGTAAATGTATGCAGTCAAGAGGCTGTGGACATAAGGTCTCTAGTTGTTGACACCCATAGATTCTGTGCTACACTGTCTTCCATGACTTGTTGTATAACTCCTCCCTTATTATGCATGTTTGTAAGTCTCTCCATCTGCTGTCTAGCCTCAGAAAATTATCAGCCTGTGTCTTCCTGCCACTTCTAGCTTCTGCATGACTTTCCTGATGAGCTGCGGGCAGACATCGCCATGCACCTGAACAAGGACATCCTGCAGCTGCCACTGTTTTCCTCTGCCAGTAGAGGGTGCCTACGCTCCCTCTCTCTGCATATCAAGACCTCCTTCTGCGCCCCGGGCGAGTACCTTATCCGGCATGGTGATGCCCTGCACGCCCACCACTTCGTCTGCTCTGGATCCTTAGAGGTGTTAAAGGATGGCATGGTGCTTGCCATACTGGGTAAGTCCCTTTTGCATATATGCAGTGGCTTCATAACCTTTCATTTATGCAAATTCTCATAATCCCATTGAATATGAACCTTTAGTGAATTAACATATGGTGCATTGACACATAGAGAATGTATAAAATAGAAAATCACTATGACTTGTTCACAACATACAAATATACACTGCTTCCACCTCTGCCTTATACTTACACTCTTTGAGTATTTTGTCAGATACAGCTACTATGTACACTATGTGGACAAAAGTATTGGGATATCTGACCATTACACCAACAGGGACTATAATCACACTGCATAGTCAAATACATAGACTTTAATATGGAGTTGCTCCCCTCTTTGCAGCTGTAACAGCTTGTACTCTTCTTGGAAGTCTTTCAGGACCACTGCTGGCTGGATATTTTTGTTAGGTAGATCATTCTAATCATAGCTGGGAGAATGACGTCTGAAAACCACAACTAAGCATCTGCATTAGATACACTCACACTGGCATCTCACACATTATGATGTTAGTGTCACTTCTGTCTGTTCAGTATTGGTCTTATTTTGTTCTCATGGTGGTCTCTTCCGATGATGGAGGGGGTAGAGAGGGAGCTGTTAACCTGTGCAGAAACATAGGCTACAGTAATTTGTCAGTAATTTATCACTGATGGAACGATACCTTGTAACTCCTTTTTTGCATGATTTGAAAATACCAGCTGAATCAGCAAAGCTAACATATCGACTCCAAATAAATTAGACTCACAGGGTGTTCATGTTACTCTAAATCATCCTGTTTAACTGTAAATACAGTCACTGATGAATGTACTCTGACTGACACTGCAGGACTTCTGTCAGAAATCTGAAATATTATATAAATCTTACAATCTATGCATGATAAAATGACAACAATTCTAACAGACAGAGGCTACCAAAGGAAAAATATGCTATAAATGGCCAAAACTGAAGTTTAAGGCATTCTTGTGCTTGCTAGCCTCTCACAGCTTCACTTCACTGTAAAGTCCTGAGAGGATTTTAAGCTATTTTGTTTAGCCAATGTCATTTATAAGACTAAAATTGATACACGGTTAACTAAGAAGCGCTGTCTTCACACTGAGGAAAGTTAGTGCAAAAAATATATAATTTAGAATGGATAACCCAAGTATAAAAATTAATAAGACATAACAATATAAAGTTTTAAGACTGTTTTATATGAAGACATAGTGTAGGCCGTCAGCTTCACAGAGCAGCTCTTCAGATTTAAAATCAGTGATTAGACTGCTAGGATATAGCAGGCATTAATGTATGATTATTTATTCTGAGGTCTGAATGGGTTGGCTGGGGTTAAGTGCAACTGGGGCTTTCCAAAAAGCTTTTGAAAATGAATGGACATAATTGGCTAAAACAGCTTTGCCATGCAATTAAAATGTCCAAAAGGTCATAACATGAGGTAAAATCCTTCTTTTAACACTGGGGAATGTTTGGTCCAGGTAAGGGGGATCTGATTGGAGCGGACCTGCCGGCACGGGATCAGGTGATCAAGGCCAATGCGGATGTGAAGGCTCTGACCTACTGTGACCTGCAGTACATCAGCATCAGAGCACTGCGCGAGGTGCTGGAGCTCTATCCTGAATACGGCAGCCGCTTCACTGAGGACATTCACCACAACCTCACCTACAACCTGCGAGAGGTGAGGCCCTGCGTGTTCCTGCTGCGTGCCTCAGTTACTCGTTTATTCACGCGGTGGAACAGTGTTACAGTACAGTGCCTTTAACACTAATCCCATTACTCTGACCCTTTCCCTCAGGGCCAGACACGCTTTCCTCGCTCACCAAGAATCTCACAGGTAAGGTCACACACACACACACACACACACACACATACACACACACACACACATACACACACACACATACACACACACACACAC
>JBBPCX010000028.1:7267619-7301117 GCA_037974365.1 Hydrocynus forskahlii | reverse complement strand
TGTGTGTGTGTGTGTGTGTGTGTGTGTGTGTGTGTGTGTGTGTGTGTGTGTGTGTGTGTGTGTTTGTGTGTGTGTGCATGTGTGTGTCTGTGTATATGTCTGTGTATATGTCTGTGTATATGTCTGTGTATAATTAGGATATTTGTGTCTCAGCTTTACCTTGTGTGTGTGTGTGTGTGTGTGTGTGTGTTTGTGTGGACAGAAATATATTAACCAAGACCAACCGCCATTGATCTGAAAGTGAATTAGGACTCAAAGTAATTGCCTTCAGCTAGCTCCAGCCAAAGTAGTATGCACACCCTGCTTCCAGATTTTAATGGGGCGCACATACATACACACAATGGAAAACGTACAGAGAACTATAATTAGTATTCTTTTTTCCATTTTATACACTAATTAAATTCTAAATAATTAATTTTTGTCCATATTTCTACTGATAATTGACATTCAGTTAAAACCTGAAATCCTCTGCGGCACTTGGCAACACCCACTTGTTGTCATGTGTGTATAACCTTGTTGTCATAATAAAACCTTATATCCCTGAAACAGGAACTTCATTTTAGAGGGAAATATGTTCCCATTTTTCATGTTTTTAAATGGCATTAAAAAAATTATAGACAAATAGTTCTGATGGGACTTCTTTTCCATGTGACTTCTCATCCTGTTTTCTTTTCCTGTTTTCATTTTCTGCAGATTGTAGTGCGCAGTTTCTTTTTTTGTTGTGTTTAAAATATCAGGAAGAAAAATGATATATAATATGTGCCATAAATTTTGCACAACCCACATTTTATTTCATGTCACGTCAGTTTTTATGTCAGTCATATCCGGTAGGCTAAATTCTATAAACCGCAAAATGTGCAGGATAAACAATTAAAATGTGCAGGAGAGGATGCACTTAGAAAGTCATCAAAGCGTGTCATTTGACGAGGGGTGCGTAAACTTTTGCAGACTGTAGTATGAGAAGCAGTCATTTAACGTCAGAATGACTGGATATCAAGCAAAAGGAAAACTCTGCTAACCTTCTGTTGGGGGTTGCTCCTATAATTCAGTGTGTTCTTTATGGGTGTAATGTAATGTACTTTACTGAGTGTGTGGGTGGCAGCAATGTTATACTGTCACAAGGTTTCATGAAGTAAAAAGAGTTAAGGCCTCAAGGTTAAATGATTCTTCTGACTTTAACCTTGTGGTCTAATACTCTTACACCTTAGAGACTCTTTTCTTTTCTTTTCTCGCTCGCCCTCTTTTCAGGACCGCCCTGATGCTGCTCACTCAAAGCTGCCCTTCATCGTGGAGGCAGAGGAAGAGGATGATGCTGGACAAGAAATGGGCAAGCAGCCTTTGCTGTCCAGCATGGGCAGCTCCTCATCGCAGTCCACTCTGAGTGCCATGCTGGGGGAGGAGCTACGGCATTTTAACATGCTCCGCCTCTGCCGCTCTCCAACCCAGGGTTACCGGGGACAGAGCCCCATCCCGCCGACGCCGGCCAGTGAGGAGCTGTGTGCCCCTGTAGTCGACACGGGCCCCACTCACCGGCCAGCCAAGCTCCTCATCCCTGCCCTCAACTGTGTCAGCCCGCTGGACCTGAGCCCCAGGTAAAAACAGCCTAGGCACGTCTTCCTATTAGGTCTTAATTAGGAATAGATTAATCAAATATCATTTTCATGCCAGAACCATCGTACATTTGTTTTAGAACACTCAAAAGTAAAGAAAAGTAAAGTGGCCCCTTAGAGTCAAGCGTGAACACCACAGAACAGCATGCAATGTGAACAGTGTGAAATTCTTTTTCTTGATTTAACCAGTTCACCAAGCAGTGTGTGGGGGCTTTGCCTTGCTTAAGGGAACCTCAGTGGTGCCACTAGCAGTCCTGGGATATGAACCCATGTCCTTCTGATGGCAACTCCCTAACCAGTAGGCCAACAGCTGCCTCAAATAGACTTACTGTGGTTTCTGACACTGTATGATATGTCGACATCGATTAAAAATGGGTGAAAGTGGGGAAAAATGTAAGCCTCTACATCTTTAACAGAAGTATTATGTCTTATAAGAAAGCCTAGCATTTACTTTCATAACAACTTTGCAAGGTTTAAAGCAAGTGTTTGATGATTTAGCTAAACAATGCGCCTTAGCTTCCATTACATTAAGCTTTAATTTAAAACAATCTAGCAATAACAGTTTCTCACCAAACTGAACAGTATTGCTCTGAAGACATGATCTAGAAATGCCATTTGTTCTAGTTAGGGCTTTCCCAATAACTCATTGATTACTCACCTAAAAACAATCATTTAAAATGTATGTTCTCTATGAATAGACATGGCTATTAGTTTGTACTAAGAATGATAAATATGGAATCATAGGTCAAGTCATAAATCATTGTACACATACATTCTCCTTAAGGGTACTTAAAACCCCTAATGAGTACTCCATGAGTACTCATATTGCTTTTAACTAAGAGTGCTCGATAGAACATTCAGATCTGCCGTTAATCTGATGTGGAGACACATCTGGACTTCTACTCATCAAGATAGTAATGATACATAAGCGTATATTGTTTTATGTTTTATGTTTTCATTGTTCCCATGTGTTCCAAATAACTTCAGAAGGTGAATATAGACCTAGGTCTCATTTGCTGTTGCTGACACGATGACTTGCACACCAATTTGTATCAACTTACAGAGACATTTCATAGCCAGTAGAAATCAACGGCTAGCTTTTCTGAAAGTTTATTCTCTTGTTAACTTTGATGTATTTGTTCAAACCAATAAATGACATTTGCTGAAATGGCAGTACGACCTGACAAACGAAGCTTTGCTGGATTGCACTATTTGGCCTTAAACCTCAAAACCTTAAAACTGAAAACATAATGCAGGCACAGTTATTTAAACATTTGCTGATGCTTTGCAGGGTTGTTGATGGTATTGAGGATAATGAACCAGCGTTTCACTTCAACGTGGAGCCCAGTGAGGTCAGCTCTAATGCACGAGCCAAAGGTGAGGACTGCATTCACTTAGTGCTGACTAGTCGGCATTTCATTTTCATGGAACGTGTTTAAAAGTGTGAAAGAGCAGTGATGATTTTCAAAAACTGAATTTGTTGTTTGCAGGCCTCATTTATGCCAGCCTTCTTTCTCAACTCGCTTTTAAACATCTGCTTGTGCCTTTCAGACCACTTTCAGGTGAACGCAAACCTTTTGCTCGAGACTGAAGAAGTTAGACAAAGCATCTGTCAGCTCAACACAGAGGTATTCAGTAAAAACACGCCAAACACAAGGGCTGTCAGCATTAGGTATTTAATAGAACTGACCTTTAATCAGCACATGTTTGCAATTTGCATGATGATAAGGCATAGCATCACTGTCCAGAAAAAGTCCAAAATGGTAACTCAACAGGAGACAGAAAAACAGTTGTCACTTATAAGTTAATGTAAGTGTGTGTGTGGAACCTAAGTATTTCTATTAGCTTGATTATCATGAATGTTTCACACGGTTTAAAGGGCAGCTACTGTGTTCAAATGATGTAGAAATTTAGTACACAAAAATGGAAATAGTTTTCTTTGGACAGAAACAAGACAGCAAATTCTCCTATTGCAGTCTTATACACAAACTAGGGCTGTCTATTAAAAAATCAACACTCGATTAAAATGAATTACTCAGTTTTAAAAAAGAATTAAAGTGTAAATAATTTACATCTGGAACATGTTATATAACACTGAAAGAGGAAACTCACATCAACAGGACAAATACAAATTGTGTGTATGCACTTGTAGTTACAAATGATATGTTTATGAAGTAAAGTTGAATGCTGCTATAAACTGCATGTACATATTTTCTCAACAAATTGCTAAATTAATCACTAGAAACTCAATTACTACTATAATCAATAGTTACAATCCTAAGACAAACCCATTTAGATCCAATTTTCTCATACAGACTTCTAGTAACATATTTTGGAATCTTTGAAAGGATCTGTATTGTTTGCTGTTGTTCAATTGAGTCCAAACTGTTTTTATAACTATTGATTATAAACGGTTATGATATTATACAATGTTTTAAATTGCATGGACATATTTACTCTAAAATAACCGCTAACATACTCAATTACTCATATTATCAAAGGTAACAATTCTAAGACATTTTAATTATGTAAGTTATGTTAAACTCTCCAGAAAACTGTATCATTAATATTAACAATAGTAGCAGCCCACAGCACACAGAAAACATACACGCTTGTGGCTTTATTTTCACACAGATAAATTACAGTGTAACTTTGCAGCACTACGACTATCATGTCCCCATGAGTAATCATGTCTTTATCAACCTCTGCTCCAGATGAACCGATTGAACCAAGAAGTGTCGAATCTGGCCAAAGAGCTGCATGAGATGATGCACTTCTTACACACTCACATGACGCTGCCCCACTTTTCCTCCACACTTCCACCCTACTCATCGTTCAGCCTCCACACACAGCCCAGCAGCACCAGCCTGACCCCTTCACCATCGGACTGGCCCTCACGCCTGACCTTCGGCCTGGCAGCGCAGGCCCCCTGCAGACAGACGGAACCCTCCACCAGAGACACTTTAGGGCTCCGGGTGGGCTGCGGATGCAGTGGGGGTCTGGCCCATGGGAGAGGCTCTGTGGTGGGTCAAGAAGGGGAGCATGTCCACCGACCGGCCAGTCCCCACAGTACCTGCACGCACTCTACGTGGTGCGCTGATGAGGAGAGAATGGCTACCCTGGGCCTGGAAAGTCAGACGAACCCTTACCAGACTTCCAGGACCACCCCCAGCTCGCCTTACCTGAGCCGTCAATCCCCCCAGCCAGGGCCCTCTCTCCTCAGCTTGGCTCCGAACTTCTCCTCCATTTCTGGTCCCACCAGATTGGCCCCTCAAGTAGGAATGGGGAATCTGTGTTCTCATGGCAACCTCAGTCAGTCCCATCCCTCTCTGAACCTCCAGACAACCCCCGACCTCACATGCCAGTGCTTTACGATGGCCACGCCCATCCACGCCTCACTCACACCCACCGGCCCACCGCACCCCCTCATGGCCGTCAGTCCCCTGCTGCATTCTGGGATTTGTAGTCCCAGTGCCTCCCATTTGTCCACAGGGCCTAGACAAAATGAGCCGGTCGGGTCAAGCCCCGTCCACACTCATGAGGTTGCCCCAGGGGACCTGACGAAAACGGGGGTCTTGGGATGAGCTAATGTGTGTAAAGGTGTCTTAATACAGACTGGACCCCTGAACCCTCTCATCGCTATAAAGAAATGCAATGCACACCAACTCCACTTCTATTTTAACCGCTTAAACTTAAGGGACTCATTTGTCTTTGATTATTATGTAAAAGTCTTCTGCACCCCTCGTTAAATAATATTTTGTTGCCTTTTTGCCAAAACTGAAATTGGAACACGTCCTCCACCAGGAACATGCTCCTGCACATTTTAATGTACATATACTGTTTACTTGCTGAATTTGATGTATTGGAATCAAACATCACATTTGTAGACTTTAGGTTTCATTAATTTCCAAAATGTTGAAACAGAAATTGTGCACTAACATATGCAATGACATTTAAGTAGAAGATGTGCTCACTAATTTGCGCTTGGAAAATCAGTAAGTCATGCATTATGAGCACGGTTGTTACATTATTTTCGTAAGACTGCACACAACCTAAATACTACCTTCATGGTAATTACCAAGGGTGGGCAAAATAATTATATATCATTGTCACAGTTATGTTCTGGGTTTATTGTGTGTCTCATCAGTACTTCTAGAATACACTCAATGACTACAGACTTCAAAAAAAGATTTAGACCGGTTATAACCTGTAAACAGCCACAACCAGTGTACAGTAACTGCATCACCTGTATAGTAACAAGGAGCTGATTATTTTTATTGATTTTTTTCCACCTCTTTCTTTAATTTGTGTTTATTTATATCTTATGTTTGCATCAATTGAATAAAAAACAGTACTCATTATTTTCATAATTGTTTTTAAATGCATCATTGCTGCACTTTATCATTCCAACTGTGTATTATATGTTTTTCAATAACTGCCCAACTGTTGTAGTTGCTGTGTAATTTATAGTAGTTTTTGAATAATAAACAAAATAATAATTATTCCAGAGTTTAAGGGGTTAATATGTATTGAAAAAAAAATAAGTTGCATCCTGCATTCACGTTGCAAATGAGGTGGTTGCATTTTTCTGATTGATCATCAGTCTCAGTGGACCTCATTATTTGCATCCCAATTACTTTCACCCAAGAACGGGTGCCATCTTGGCATTTCAAACCAAAGGAGAGTGGCAATTTTTGAAAATATAAAATGAATAGAGACCCTTTAAATGTAAGCCATGCCTCAAATATGACCTCAAGGGAAATCACCCATTCAAATCAGAAAACAATTGTTGATAGGGATGTTTTCATATGACAGAGAATAACCAGAACAGTTTGGGCTGATTGATAAGAAACACATTTTAGTAGGAAGATCAAAAATAAGGGAATAATAAAAAAAAGTTGGATAATAAAGATAGTTCTCGCTAATGGTTCTTAAAAACCTTACATTTGTAACAGTATGTTAAGCTTCCACACACATTTCTAAAGGTTTTTCAAAGGGATGATACACAAAAAAATCAAATGTACACAGTTTTCCACTCATCCCAGATACAGTCAACCAACCAAGACATTTTTGGTGGCCAAATTGTTTGGTGGCTTCTTTAGTTTAGAACATCATTTGCTAAAAACACTAGGTTTGGTAAAAATACAGAAAGAACAAAGCTTCTCTCAACCTGCTCAAACAAAACCCAGATCTTTATTAAGGTGGTGCAGACTTACTGCTGTGGTTTAGGACATAGTATGACTTACATGAGCTATAAAATAGACAAACCATGACTTCTTCACCCATTTCAGATAACACAAGGGTTGGAATTCTCAAGCTAAATGGAGATCTAGACATGGTTTGAAAAAGCTGAGCCAAGTTTTGATGATGTATTTTCATCAGTTTTGAGTGCCCATTGAGTTCTAGTGTTTTGTTTGCCTCATGACCGAGGTTCTAATCTAAAGGAGCGAAATACAGACTCTTGGCTGATTGCTCACATCAGGTAAAATGGAAATTTGTGTACATTTTCCCTGAACTCTTCTTTTAAAGAAAGGTTTATCCGGGGTCACTGAGGAGCTTCGCTGTTATTACGCTTCAATTTTGTGTGTTTAAGTGACTCAGATTGCTTTTAAAGTGTATAATTTCTTTATAAATGTTCACCCACAAATGTGTGCCTGAACTCACTACGTGACCAGACTGTGTCTGGTTCTCCAGTCCAGGAGGAGATTTATTTGTCCTAGTCAAGCTGTTTTGAGCTAATGGGTCGATGGAGTGATGAATGTAAGCTGTGTGTGATGTGGAGCTGGTATGCATTGCGTTACGCTGAGAGACGCTTTTACAAAATGATATTTATAGGCTATATGGAAGAATGTCACAGATAGTGTGTCTCCATGGAGACTGAAGAAAACGTCTTGTCTCCGGGAAAAAAGGAAGGGCGATCAAGTTAGAATTCCTCTGAGAGCTCAAATCAGCTCCCGCTGTGCACAAATGAACCTACTCATTAACGTACGAAAGGCAGTGGTTAAATGAGGGGCCTTCCACATGGTGGGCTTGGTAAAGACCCCAGGAGTTTTAACTCTCTGCACCATTTTTCTGCATGTAATTCACTATGGGGATGCCAGCACTGGCAAATCCAATGCCGTGCTAATTAAAACCTTGCACTGCATGATATTACGAAGAGCTTTCCGTCTGTGGACTGTGTGCTCTGTTGTCGCTTCGCTGCTTCTGTCGTTTACAGCCTCCGCAACATGATGGACAGAAAAAAGTAACTTTCTGAATGAACTGCTGTCCATTTAAACAGGCTCGCTCTGGGTGGCCTGTCACTCAGGAACACACAGTACATTATGAGGCACCAGTACTTGAATGCTGCATTATACTCTATACATTTCAGTGAGGAAACTTTTGAAATGTTGCAAAAGTTCGATTTCGATTTCTAACGCAGCTCGGCTATGGGATTGTAATGTTTTTGTACTTTTTTCTTTTTCACAAACAACTGAATGTAAGTCCACTGTCGCTTTGTTGTAGCCTGTTAAAGTAATGCTTCAACACTTTTCAATATTCATATCTTTTTATATCAATAACTCCTCCCTGTACTTAGAATCCCCAGTGTTTAAAATCATATACTCATGATACACTGGATACAATGGTCAGTTCAGCTAAAAATATATTTTTGTAAGGTAACAAGCAATTCAAATGTATTTTGTTTTATTCAACTCAAATCTCAATATGAAGTGAAGTTTTAGTTTAGATGAAGAAAAGATGCTGTTTATATTGCTGTTTATATTCAAAATACAGGTTAAATTCCATTAAATTATTATTAGCCCTGCATAATTTAATCATTTTTATATACCAATTCAGAGTTCAGAGTAAATTAATTCAGAGTGATTCTAGATAAAACTTACTGCGTCAGAACTGTTAACAGTGGTGGTGAATGGAACCAGACGTCTGAAGCGTTTAATACCTTTAAAAGCTACCTCACAGAATGTTTTTACATGACGTGATTATGGATATGCTGCCTCCTGCCTTTACAATGTTTAGACCTCATGTTTTGGCCTTAAACATATTATTAAAACAATAGTTTGCATTGTTGGGCAAAATATCATCCAAAGAAAACATTTATTTTACATTTACCACAGTTTCATTGCCATAACCATCATTATATACACAAACTCAAAAGATGTGTAGATTCACTGATTGTGGTTAGTAAATAAAATGACAAGTTTTCTAGGATCCTGATGTCTGGTTGCTATCACCATCCTTGTAAAGAGATCACATGCCCACTGGTTTCTATTGTGAATGTTTTGAGTTGTGTTTTCTGTTCTTTTCTAATCAACTGTTTGTCACAGGTGTGGTATATTGAAAGTTACTATGCTGAAAAAAAGTTGGAATATCACTTTAAAGGTTGATGACTATGAAAGAACAACATTTGGCCTCCTGACCTTACTTCAGACTTTTATAGGCTTTATGAATGGCCGCATAAATGTATGCACTTGTTTGGCTTTTGCATTCTGTTTGCATTTATTTGCTTCTTTCTGTAAAGTGAAAAATGTGCTCATTTAATGCCAACTGAAACAGTCACCGTACTAAAATAAACACTTTGGGTTTTTTTGTAACAGAAAAGATTACGATGTACACTCATGTCCTTCATAGTTTGACGCAAATGTAGATACATTTCCCTCATACTTATGGATGTTTTTTTTTTCCTTCAGCATGAATGTCCTGAACATGTTGCTTCAGACTAAACACACCATTAAATGCAGGGGTCTTCCCACGCAGACCACTTGCCGGAGAGATAGTTTCACTAACAGGCTGTGCCCCAGCTGAGTCTGACTTTGTTCTCTCTCTCTCTCTCTCTCTCTCTCTCCACCTGTTTGTCTTTTGTTATATGCATGCAGATCAGACATTATTCCTCATTTTGGTAATTAGTGTAGTAACAGTATGTGGAGACACAGAATGAGACCTGGCACACACACACACACACACGCACACACACTCTGCAGTTGCGCTGTGTTTTTATGGCTGCTGTTCTTTCTGTAACGAGACAGTGATGTGAAGCTGCGGTAGGATAAGGAGAGAGGGAGCCTGCCTGCTTGTGAATCACAGCTGGGATGTTTCAAATGTGGGTGTCAGTTCTGCTCCCAGAGATCTGCTTTCCCCTACCCTTCTCATTAGCAGCAAAAATAGCTGCTTGTAGGCAACAGCACACACTCACAAATCAGATTAACAAGGGTTTTACATAGGGAACTACAGCAAGAAGGGAAATGATCATAAAGAGAGAAAAACACTTTAAACAGCTTCACAATAACACTATTATTGTTACTGTTGTTGTTTTTGTTGTTGCTAAAACAGTGTGAAGAAAGTGCTAAAATTTTTAATGCTCTCATTCTTTAAAACAACAACTACGTTTTTGTTGTTGTTGTTTCTGTAGATGTAAATGATAGAATAGTTAAGCCATTTAGTTATTGTTGCTGTTATTGTTAATATTGGTACCATTTTACAATAAGACTAAAGGATTTAGAAATGATTCATAAGTGATTTTTATAAATCACTCACCATTAATAAGCAGTTATAACAGTTATAATAGTTGCTTAGCTTATCTTGTCCCTTTCTCAGGCAAATGGTGAGCCTGCATCAGAGCATGATGACGTTATAACTTGTTTATAACTGCTTATTAATGATGTCTATAACCAAATTAACAAACTGATTATATATAATTTATAAACCCTTTATAAGGGCAGTCATATTGTAAAATGTTACCTTAGTATTATTATTTTGGTGTTGTAATAATGCTACCACCAATAATAGGATCCGTGATAAGAATTGTTAGAACAGTACAGGGAAGTCTTTTCTCTGTAATAATTATGACAACAACAACAATAATGGTTGCATTTTTAATATTGTTGTGATCAGATAATTATGATGACTAAGTTGAAGAATACACTAAAAGTATTGGGATGTCTGACCATTAAACGAACAGGGACTTTAATGACATTGCATTCAAATACATCGAATTTCATACGGAGTTGGTCTCCTCTTTGCAGCCATAACAGCTTCTACTCTTCTTGGAAGGCTTTCCACAAGATTTTGGAGTTTCTGTGGGAATTTGTATACGGTCAGACACTGATGATGGATGAGAAAGCCTGGCTCACAATCTCCGTTCCAGTTCAGCCCAATGGTGTTGGATGGGGTTGGGGTCAGGGCTCTGTGCGGGCCAATTCTTCCACACTGAACTCATCCAGCCACGTCTTTATGGACTGTGCTTTGTGCACTGAGACACAGTCATGCTGGAATAGAAAAGGTTCTTCCCCAAACTATGTCCACAAAGTTGGAAGCATGGTGTTGTCCAAAATGTCTCTGTATGCTGAAGCATTAAGACTGCCGTTCACCAGAGGGGCCCAAACCCTGAAACACAGCTGTGTCCCAATACTTTTGTCCATATAATGTATGTTCAAATGTGTCAAAGATAATCAGTATATTTTAGGAACAGATTTGTGGAATCATTCACATTGCTGTGGTCACTTTTCATGTTTCTCAGAACTGACTGGAGAGCGGTGGGTGAGAGTGGACTCTCACTGTGTTTAAAAGGCTCGTGTTAGACTGGTGTGTGACATGTTTTCGTGCAGTTTAGCTCCAGGTGTGCAGTGTAAAGCCGCCGCTGGAACACTAGCCCACTTTTAGAATGTAGCTCAAGTAATCCAGTGTATTCAGAGCAAATAAAAATGAGAGCAGTGGGAGCAGCTGAGCTTTCGAGTAGCAAGACAGGTTCTTATTAACGCCATAAAGCAGTTGTTAGGAAAAGGTTAGCCAATGTGTAAGTCCTCTTCCTCCCCCTTTCATTTTAATGATAGTCTACTTGGCGTGCTCATTCAGTGTACACTGCTTGGCTGTAATTAGCACGGTTTGTGTCATCTGAAACCAAGTGAAAATATCAAATTTAATTGCTTGACAGTGTGGGAGTGGGTGGAAAGGAACCTATTAAGAAAGTTAAGTCCCAGAGGGTTCGATTTCTAGGAGCAGGACAGCAACACCCAATGAGAAAAACTCCAGCGGAAGTCGCTGCTGACTTTGATCAATTAAGAGGTTAAATGAGAAAGAGCGGGGAGAGATACCAGGTGGGACAGGAGCACTGATTTCTCCTCTGTCTGCAGCGCCATCCCTAGGTGAAGTGCAGTGACTCCAGTCAGCTCCACAAATTACCGGCACCCTTGGCAAAGATGAGTCATGAAAAGTGCCTTTTTGGTAATTAGTTCGAAATCACGCTCAAAATTAAACCAAAAGTCAGAGTTATTAGTATGTCTGTATTAATCACTCTGTGCAACTTCCATATGCCACCATGACAGCATGATGAGTCAAGTCAAGTCAGGTAGGTTAATTGTTATTTCAGCCACAGCACACAGTGAAAGGAAACAACATTCCTCCAGGACCGTGGAATAAGACAGTAACAAAAAAACAGAAACACCACAAAACTACATAAATGCAGACTGAAATACACAGTGTGCACAGAGAGAAGGAAAGAGAGTGCAAGAAAAACACAATCAATAAAACGCCAGAACAAGACAACATTTAGTGCAGTCGATGTTTGAATGCATACAGAATTATGATAGACACTGTCACAGCAAAGGTGTGAATGGAGGCAGACAGCAATAAATATCACTGTGCACATAACAGCAGCAGGACAGAGAATGTGTCGTATATAATAAATGGGAGGTGTTTACAGTGGCAGTTGTGTTGTAAGTTGTTTAAGGCAGAACAGTTCAGTGTGTACATGAGTTGTGTAGGGAGAGGAAGAAGTTCAGATGAGAGAGCATTTGTGTTTGTGAGTGTGTATGTGTAGGGGGGGTTATAAACAGTTTATGATTCAGATAGGAGATCTGAGAATCTGATTCTGATTATTATTGTTATTATTCATAGTAGTTGTTGTACCAAGTAGTATTAGTATTATTAGTATTATACAGAATCCGTTTCTTTGTATCATACATACAGATGGAATAAGTACAATTATATTATTATTATTACTGCTGAGTCTGGTCTATGAGAGTCTCAGCTCTGCGGGAGGAGAGGGGCTGCTGAGTCTAGTCTGTAGTGAGAGTCTTAGCTCTGACGGAGGAGAGGGGCTGCAGAGTCTAGTCTCTAGTGAGAGTCTCAGCTCTGATGGAGGAGAGGGGCTGCTGAGTCGGATCTGTAGTGAGTCTATGCTCTGAGGGAGGAGCAGGGCTGCTGAGTCTGGTCTGTAGTGAGAGTCTATGCTCTGAGGGAGGAGCAGGGCTGCTGAGTCTGGTCTGTAGTGAGAGTCTCTCTGAGGGAGGAGCAGGGCTGCTGAGTCGCGGAAGAGAAGGCCAGCCGGCCCGAGGACTGGAGAGAGGAGAGAGTGAAAGAGAAAGAGAGAAAGAGAAACAGAGAGGGGAGATTTTAGGGCGTCGAGAAGGAGATTTTCTTTCCTCCATATTCACCTGAAAGAGCTGACAAGGTAATATCCTTGTGTGTTTTATTCACAGTTTTATTTACTGTCACTGATGGCACTGATCAAACCAGAGACTGGCTAACCTGTTACGCTGCTAGCTATCATGAACTCAGCAGCTTAAACACTTAAAACTGGACTCAGAACAGCAAAGCTTCCTGGTGACAACAGCCTTTCTACACTCCTGGGGTCTCCCTGCTGTTGTGGGGTGTCTACAATAAAGCTGCAGTCTCAACTTACCGTTAGTTTTCTTGTCTTACGTAGTTGGCTAGCTGGCTAGCATTAGCCATAAATGACTCTGGACAAAGCGTTACTTGTCTATGGGAATGCTAGCTTAGCCTAGCTTAGCTTAGCCTAGCCGGTAGTATGTTACTGGTGAAGCTTGGTTCGGCTTTTTCTTTTTACTTTTTGCCGTCGTTTCAGTACACAATAGTCATATTTGATTTTTTATGTTTACAGGGGTCGGACATTTCTCTACTTTTGTGTCAAAACGCTCCTTTCGGTAGCCTTCGTGAAGCTAGCTCACAGTGCTGCTAACTTGACAGTACAAACAGAAACGTACTTCTTCATTTTAGATCTTTTATTAGATATTTGTACTAGTAATGGGAAGCACATGGATGTGTGTTGTTTTAAAATATATTGCGCAGCTTTGCTAGTCCTTTGGTGGTTGTTTTTCCTTTGTTTCTGCCAGGAAAGTCAGTTTTTTAGGGATGGGCAAGATGGGGTGGCTAGCTGGTGAAGCCTGGTTAGAGCAGACAAGAGAATTACGATTGAAAAGATGAGTATTTGGGATTATTTTGGTGCTGTGATGATTAACTAGGGGTAAACAGGCAACCCTCCTCCCTTTGCTGAGCCAAACATCACTGTCACTGCACATTTTCATTTCTCATCACAGGCCTGTGTTAAAAGTTAAGTTTTGGCCCAGAGCCTCTGGGCTCAGTATGTACTAACCTCTGTGTATAAATGTCACTTATGTATGTATAAGTCTCCTTAGCGTGTCTAACTTTGAGCATCAGAAGCAGAACGTGAAATCAGAACCAGGCTTGGGGCTAAAACTAGACTAGCTGAGTCATTGCTCTAGTCTTCACCAAGTTTTCTAGAGCCCACGCCTGTCCTAACTTGTCTCATTTAATTTGAATAGGTTGTGACCACATGTTGTTAAACTGCTGGTCTGAGTCAGTAGAAGCCTCTTTCACACCCCTGTCAGGTCCTGACTGCTGATTTTTAACCTTTGATACACAGTAAGGTTTTATATACAACCATCACATTACTCAAGGGCTGTTATATGGCACAAGAGTGGACTTTTGGTCTTCGGAACACAGTGACAGGAAACACGCCTTAAAGTTTATCATGAGTTTAATAACAGTGCTGGTTTAGCACATCATATGCAAAGTTGTGATCTGACAAGTTGTGAATTCCCGCCCCCACACACACACCTCTGTATTAAAAAATAACTAATATTTGTGGGTCATAAATGGGCATGTGATGCAAACAGGGCTCTGCAGTATAGACAAAATACAATTATGTTTGCGATATACTAGACGCAGTATATTTAATAATGCATGGGTGAATCAGTCGTGTCATGGTTGAAGGCTGACCTGCATTATTTGGATCAGAACACCTGTGAAACACCCATCTCAGATTGGGTGTTATTTAATGTAACTGACTTTCAAGGATGTCTGTTCATCACTAGTTAATATTTTGCCTGCTGGTACATGGTGATGCAACCATACATCAGAAGACTCTCTGACTCACTTTCCAGGGTAAGCAAAAGTTGATCTAAACAAAAATATAATTGTTAATTTCATGTAGTTTGTTTAGTCAAGCTTAACATGACCAGGAGCAGGAATTGACAAGTTAATAATGGTAAACCGGTTGAAATCAGGTTGACTTTAACAGGTGATGGTGAGTGTTTATTGTGCTTTCTTTAAACTCTGAAGTAGTCTTGGAATGCTGTTGTGCTGCTTTTGTAAAACTCTTTGAAGTTCTGACTGTTGTTTAGACACGTTCCCTAATCATCACTATGTCAAGTTATATCAAATTATTTTATAGTTCACTTTTTTATGACTGACATTGTCCTAGATCAGCTTTACAGAATCCCACTCTGAGCCCCTTGTTAGCAAGTCAAGGACGAGGAAAAACTCCCGAAAGCTGGAGGAAGAAACCTTGGAAGGAACCAAGACTCAAAAGAGGAACCCATCCTCTTGTGGTCAGCACCAGATAGTGAGTGGGAATAAGAGAGTATCACTATGAAGTAGACTAATAATATGTACAGTACCCGCAAAATAATATTTAAAACCCATTGAACTCAGCAGTGTATCTTTTTAAAAGCTGATGTTAGACTTCAAATACTTTTAATACAGTACATAGTGATTTTACATGTCCAAGTGTTTGCTTAATCATTCCCAGACGTCTCCTCATGGAAGCCCAGTATTACGTTGTAGTTCACATGAAATACCTCAAATATCTGGTTCAGCTCAATTGATACTTCATTGCATTAAATCAGGAGCTGCTGAAAGAGTTTCACAAGTCCATGCAAAGGCTTGAGGAATCGAGGTGAAATCTGGATCCTGAACCTGTGTTTTTTACAAACAAATCTTGATATTATTTAATGCTTTCCTGTTTGTTTATATTAATTCTAATGTTAACTTGTGTATCTGCCAGCAGAGAAGCCCTCACTGCTCAGGGAAATGGCTTTAAACAGTTTGCACAAGACCCTGAGACTTTAAACCACTGATGACCACTACAGTCATTAGTTCATTAGTTTGTGTCAGTAGCAGATTCTACTGGAGTCTGTAGTAGTAGCTTTGTTTTTTGGGTGGGCAGCACATGCAGGTGATCTGTGGTGGACAAACTGGTCTAGAGCAGCAGCCCCCAACCTTTTTTTTTTTTTTGCACCATGGACTGGTTTCATGCAAGAATAATTTTAACATGGACCAGGGGCCGCAGGGGTTAGCTTGTGGGCTTGCCTGCGCATGAGAACCCTGAAAAGCTCAGTCAAAAAGCGTCAGTCAAACTGAACAGATGGTCACCTGTTGTTCTCAGAGAAAACACAGACAAATGTTAATCTTTTAACAGATACTAAAAACAAAGTTAGTTTTGTTTGAACGTGGTACAAAATACAAAAGTATAGTGCAGACCTAGCTATTACAGCCTTGATAAAAAAGGACAGCCGAGTTGTTTCACAGACTCGAGAGCGTGCCGAAACGTTGGCATCGCCCCATTTGCCTTCTCTCACCCTTGTGGTTTTGATTTGCTACAAAAAATGACTTGATTTTGAAGTTTGCTGGAGGAGCATGACCTAATGACATGATCATACGGAAAGTGACACTAACATCTGGTCTCACAGAGTACTTTTCTTTCACCCAGTTCTGAACTGCATTCCTCATATCCTGTCATACTCATAGACTCATAAGCTGATATATTTATGTACTGAGTGGTAGTTGCTAGGATTACTATGTTATTTTAAAGATGAACATTGGTGAGTAGCTGTCTATAAAAAGACAGCTACTCACCACTGTTCAGCTTGTGACATTTTTATTGATACTGAATTGCTGTCATGCAAGAACAGCATGTTATCTTTTGCAGTGCAGCACTCTTTATGTTGGAATTATATAAAATGGCTCTCGCCAGTAAGTTTATCACAGGTCTAAACCCACAGAGAATTACTGATTAACTTTTATGAGCCAAAGCTCATTAACTTGTGCAGCATTAACAGACTAATATGCATTTTGGAAGCATGCACAACCCTGAATATTTTCAGTCTCCTTAATGCAACCACAAACTTTTATAGACTAGTGGGTTGGCCTCTAAGCAGCAGACTGGGGCTCCGTTCCCTGACAATGCCAACAAAGCAAAATTACACCACTAACCTACCACCTAATGCTTCTTTCAGTTACACTTGTGATGTGAAGGTAAATTGGATAGAAAAAGCTCTCAATAAGAACATCTGACAAATGGGTTAATGTAAAGGAATTGCGTGTTTTGTACAGTCGAAACCTACGATTTATATGCTCACAATGTGCAGTAATACTTGGTATGATAATACTGCATATGAAATATGGAGCTTTTTCATTTAATACATGCTGTGCCACTCAATGCACTGCAACTAAGATGAGAGAATGAGGTCCGTGAGTCGGACAGTTTTTAACTAAATGAATTTATGGCTCTTGTGGTTCCATCAGTCTGGGCAAAGCTGGTATATGAAGTTTGTTACCACAGCCATTGACTTTTGTTTGAAAGATTGTTCAAACTGCAAAACAAGTGACCAACTTTTCTGACATCCATCTTATAGCCCAACTGCTCAATTACGCTGCTTTTTCAAAGTATTTTTGTGCTCAGTCAGGTTACTCTTGTGCTCTACTAAGATGACAGGTAGTCCGTGTCCATATTTACATCAGAACTTTCATAGGGCTGTTATTAATGAAGCAGCCTGCTCATACCTGCCGGTCTTCGTTGTTCACATGTGGAGAAATTTTGCTTCTGTGATGAAAGTTTGCTGTAGTAGATATTAAACTTGAAAACAGAACTGAGCCTAAATATGCTTAAAAATGCCTAAAAATGCCTATTTTTATAGTGTAAACCCTAAATATGCCCCAAATATGCTCCCAAAACACTTTAATTTCATCTTAAACTCAGTTTAATACATTACCCTTAACAAAAATAGAAAGGTAAGCCCATACAGACTGTACTGTAATTCATGCACGTACATTGCCTTTGGGATGCGCTGTTGTTTTCTTTGGTATAAACAGGTAAATACAGTAATACATTTGTGTAATTTTTAGTAATAAAAATACAGTAAAATGTAAGGGTAATCTCCAATAATTTTTACATCAAAAATTTACTGTTCACCAGCGGCGCGTCTTATTCAGGGTTCTTCAGGAGGACTGTATTGTAGAGACCCGCCGGTTAAAGCAGACATTGGACAGCGACTGAGCTCAACAGCCTCTTTTAATTTAATTTACAGTAATAAAACTACTGGACTTTAAGAAGAACAAAGGGGTGGACTGGCAATCTGTGCGTTCTGGAAAAGAACGGCTGTCTGATGCACGGCGGCCGTCTATTATTCCCCGAAAATCGTTTGCCTCGCCAGCGTCTTGTGCCAATATTTTTGTCCCGACGTCCCGAGCGGCATAGATTTGCAGCGCGACCACCCAGACACTTCAAATTTCACAGTTAGATACATCTCCAGGAGACATTTCCAATGAGCCCTCATATGCAATTTTAGCCCCCGTAGATCACGTTATTCACCAGAAACCGTGAGAGCCGGAGCGCGTCTGTCTTTTAAAAACCTAGGGCTGTGCACGGGAACCAGTACAAAAACATTTATACAGTTATATTTTGTATGGAAATGTAGCTGAATTTACGTACATATTTCTGTTACAAAATTAGTACATTTTTCTTAATAATTTAGAAGTAAAATGCATGAAAAAACAAATTGCCATGAAAAAACAAACAAAAAAAATGCAGAGAATATTTGCAGGTTCCCCGTTGTTGTGGAGATTTCCACGTAAAATGATCAGTTAGGTTCTCTGAAAAAATCCGCGTGTGACTGGATCCATGACTCCTGATCCGCGTAAAACTGGTGGGTTATTGTATTTCCTTTTTGTAAATTAAGTGCTGTTTAGTTAGTCTTGGGCTGATAATTGATTTGAAATATTCTGTGATTTAAATGATTATATGTAAATTGTCATATTTCTTTTTAAACTTCAACTTTATTGTGCTTTTATTTTACAGTCATCCAAATCTGTTGGTAGTTAAAAATTGTATATTAGAAACGATTGCACCTAATTGTAAGCTTTACAACCAGCACATTGACAGAATATAGGTATTAATACAAATATGTAATATGTGCTATCTCTGTTAGGCTACATTAATATCTGAATAATAGTGGGGGTTTTTTCTGAAGGTTTTTTTCAATTATTCAATAAAGATATCAACGCTAACCTTGGGATCTGAGTTAAGGGTTTTTTATATTTGAAAACAGATTGAGGATTTTGTTTTTGGCCAAAACTGGGCACAAATCAAGTATATAAAAATTAACATTAGGAGCAAACATCAGCCTGGCAGTTGCATCCTGATGTCTGTATCTCTTCCAAGCTGAATGTGAGTGGATGTCTTGGCCTGTTTTATGATGGGGGAAACACTGGTGTCTGATATGATGGGGGAAACACTGGTGTAAAGCAGGCTTGTACCAATACATGCATTTTCAGGTTTGAGATGACTTTCAGTTCTGAGGTCAAGATGGTTTGATTATTGTGCTCAAAAGTTTTGATTCTATAAAGCTTTTCTCGTTCTCATAATTCTCAAATTTTATATGGCTAATGAGACCTTCATGGGCTAAGGGATGTATTGGTGATAAGGTTTTACAGTTTAGTACACTGTTTTTTGAAACTGTATTATAGGTGGTAACCTACTGTACATGAACACAAGTAATGACTATTCTGCCATTTATAGGGCCCACTGAGAATTGATCAGACATGGATTTCCATTGTTCTGCACTGGCTTGACGATGTGAGATTTTCTTGGGTCCTGGTTAGCCCAGGGTTAGTTAAGAATAAATCTATTAACACTATTGGATGATGGAGGAAATCTGTGTAATGGCCAAGCAAGCATCTGAAGGAGAACAGAAAAAAAAAACTCTAGTTCTGCAAGTCTGAAGATTAACTTGGAGTTTAAATTCTATAGAAGTGAAGAGTAAATTAATCTGAATACCAGATATCAAGCACTTTGAGGTTTTCTTGAAAAATGTAAAATGCTATATAAATAACATTTATTATTATTATTATTATTATTATTATTATTATTAAATAGTTCTGATTCTGAATTCTGAAATGAGTTCATAGCTGTGGTTATGGCGCTGTACATCTGAAAAGAACAGTGTGGGAAATAGACAGTTTCTGGCATTGTGGCTGAATATGGATATGGGTTTCTATAAAATGGAGACAGAAGCCTGATTCATGGCTGGCATGAAATGTCACTCTTGCCATTGTAATTGCTCAGTATAGAACTGCACAGTATATGATTTGTTCATCAATATTGCAATATTGATCTTTCAGTGCTGATGACACGGTTCCAGAGAGTAATTTTGTTTGTGTTGTGATTATTAAGGTACTTCATAATAATCTAGCAGAAGTAACTGTAGCACTGTAATCACAATACCAGGGCTTTTTGTTCAGCATGCAGGCCTAAGTCTTTATTTGTTGTATTTTTAATAACATGAGAGGCAGCTTCTATTTCCTTATTACTAGCTTGGAAGAGACTCACAAACCACACACACACACACACACTTTTGTTCTCTTTTTGTGGACTATTTCCTCATTCTTAGTTTAGAATCGACTTAATCTGCCAGCCACAAATAGAGGCTGTTTACACCTTACATTGACAGGCGTTTTGTGTTGTGTCCATATCTGCATATATTTAATGTGTCTTTTCACTAGAGACGCTTTTTTTCTTATAATATCCAATTGCAACTTCTTTACAGCCAGATTGGTTGCCTGCCATTTTTGGCTAATTATTAGCTTATTTCCCTTATTTATGAACAAGCAGCAAAGACAATGCTGTTATTAATTACATTTTCACACTGTGCTTCCTTTTAAAATGAATGCACTGATTTGAAGCACAATCCAAACAGGCAAAGTGTTCAGAGGATCCTAAATGTTCATCAAAAATATTCCAGACTAACGTGGTTCTTTACTAATATGAATCCTTGTACCTTGCTAGTAGAGTTTTAACTAAGTGAAAACTGCACAAACGCAAGTATGCTTGTGGTCAAAAATTGCATATGAAAATGTCATTGGCCGAAAGTACTGCTTATCTGACAATGACCACCGTAGTACAAATGGCAAATAATAAAACTAAATCACTTTTGTACTTTGTGGCGCCAATATTTATGTCTCAGAATGCGACAGATCAACTGAAATGATCAAAATAAATCAAACAGTTATTGATCTCACGTTAGGAGCAAAGATTGTCCAGTTTCCTCGGCTTTTTACTGCAGTGTCCAGTGTGAATAGATGAATTTGGATTTTAATGCCCATACATAAAACATACGTAAAACATACGTCAACATAACTTCCACTGATGTGGAGTTACTTCAATTTAATTTTTTACCACATGTGTCAACAAGCTTGGTTTCGAGTCCTTCATGGGCACTTGAAGGAATCAAGAAGACACTTGGGTTTGTTGATTATTCCAAATTCACATATCTTCCATCTTGACTAACTAAGGTGGTGAGCCCGTCGTAATCTGACCACAGTGCTTACTATGTGTGTTTTACACCTGACTTCTCATGTGATCAACTGAAAACACACCATAAAAGGTGTAGATATTTTTGATTAAATGGAAATGGAGATTCTTTGACTTTTGTATATAAAAAAACAAACTGTAACTGATTCAAAATGTATACCTATGTTAAAGTATAAACCATTAGCTTTCTTAACAGAAATCAGCTGTCATTTAAATAAATGTAAATGTAATTTAAATTAAGTCAAGTTAAGTTAAATTAAGTCACAGTTTTAGTACTATTAATTGCGCACCACAAAATCTGAGGCACCTGCAGCCAGTTGCCAATGAGAAATAACATGTGAGCGAGTTAGTGTTAAACTCCTGTCACATGCTGGGGATAAAGCTCAACCTTAGGACCTAGTGCCAGCGATAACTGCTTCATCTCCTCCTCTCACCATGGCTTAATGATTCCCTTCATTATGCCCCTAATGCTCACTTTCATTTTACCTCATACAGACTCATTTCGAGTCCTGCTAACAGCTGCATTCAAGTCATTAAAGAAGTGTCCCACTGTTGCAGTTATGCCCTTCCCCCAAATTGCACCCTGTAATCATGCTTCAGCAGTATTAGATGTTATTCCCACTGCAGACAGGGTGAATCCAGCCCTCTGGTCTTTAGCCTCCATTTGTATCACCTTTTTCTGCATTTCCCCCATTACTGGCTCTGTTTTTCTGGAAAGAACGCTGAGATTACGATTATCTTAGGTCTAACCATAATTCAGGCCATTTGCACTGGAACAATGACTGTTTTAATCAGTGGTCACACTCTTTCATTGGTTTTGTAACCCTTTCCTAAACCATAGGAACCATCAACCATATGCGTAATTTACACTCGGGACGTTGGAGATGTCCTCATCACTTTTTTGTCGAGGGCCATTTCGCCCTCACCATAGTCAACAAATATGATCTCCACTCTTCCTGGTTGACAAATACGCTTGACATAGTCCCCACAGCCTTTTAAACCAAACTATTGCCCGTTTTCAGCACGTTTTGATTTGTTCAAGCAGAACAAATACTTCCTCTGCGAAACTTTTTTTCTCTTGGGAGAGTGACTGAGGCATGCGGCAAACTGTGTGACCCACTGTTTAATTAACCGCTAAACTCTCTCAGAGACCCCAGAAAACAGGCTGACAAACCCATTCTGCTGCTGCATCACGATTCTCCTCCCAAGGGCATTTTATCGCCCTGCTCTATTTGCTCATTGCCGAGTGGGTAAACAGTGTTAAACATTGAGTTACACTGTTCTCTGCCCACCTGCATGCTCTACATAAACACCTCAGTTTAGATTTCTGTGTCATCTGCACAAACTAGCACTTTGAAAAAAACGCACCTCAAACAACCTGATTTGCTAGCTCATCGTTCTGCGGAGATCATTTAGAAACGGATCATTGATAAGTACGTTGAGGCTAGTCAACATGTTTATCAGAGTCCCTTGTTAGTTCTGTATTTATCATAAATGAGACTAGATGCCCTGTTTTTTTTGTAAATTGTTGACTTTGAAGCCAGATGGCTTGGAATGGGAGGCTCTGGCAAAAATCCTTTTCAGGCTTTGGAATGATTGCTAAATCATGGTTGAGTTGGTCATTTGATCATATGTAGCTGTTGTCCTCAAGCTTGGCAGTTCTAGTGTTTTCCATGCTGTAAGCCACTCTCTACAACTCAAATTTGGTCTTTTTAATTACCTGATTAGTTGGATCTAATGTGTTTGAACAGTAAAGCACTAAAATGTTCATGACTCAAGACCAGTTTTTGGATTGTTAAATAGGGTATTTAGAGGTTCATCATCAAATGAGTGAGTGTGAAGAAGGGCTGCAATTACTTGCAGATGACAGTAATGAATCAACACATGTTTATTTAATCCTTTATGGCTCTTTTGATTAGTTGTTGCCCTTCTGTGAAGACCAATGATCAATTATGCTTATTATCTGAGATGCTGTATTGAATTGTTGAACATATTCTCAAAACAAACCACATTTTTGGAGTTTTATCCAAGGATGTTCTGTTTTCAAGTGTTTTCTACTGAGTAACATTATTTGTTTCTTTTTTATTTACAGTTTTGCTCATCCCACCATCTGTATCTCTCTGCTCTTGGTCCCGGTGTCCTTCTCTCCGTCTCCCATCCTCTCTGACCTTCCTGGTCCTCTACTGCGCTGAGCTCCGGTGCTCTTAATTCTGTGACCTACTCCTGCAGCGGGTGCAGCCCAACCAGACCTCTCCTCTCCTGGGTCAGCCTGTCGGCATGGCAGGGCGAGGAGGACCGGCACGGACCAATGGGGCCACCACTGCCGGAAACAAAATCTGCCAGTTTAAACTGGTCTTACTGGGGGAGTCAGCTGTAGGCAAGTCCAGCCTGGTCTTACGCTTCGTCAAGGGCCAATTCCATGAGTACCAGGAGAGCACCATTGGAGGTGAGGACGTTAATTGTGTATTTTGAGTGAACGTAAACTGATGGTTAGCGATGATTTCAGCCATGCAGTACGGCTGAATAGGAATGGCGGGGGGTAATTATCACTCTACTAGTGGATAGTAGGAATGATGTCACCCCGATACCAGGCATCAGGCTGACGTCAGCATAAAATGCTGGGTCGAGTATCGAAGAGGGAAAGAAAAGAATCTGATCCGTATGTCATGGCTTAGTGGTTTGAAGTAAATATATTAGATTGGTATTAGTAGGAAACACTATATTTTACAGTGATACTGGAAAAGGAAAGATCTGATCTTGACAGCTCTCCCCTATGGTATTTGATTACCGCCTTCACGTACACATCTGAAACTCACAAGGAACATCTGGTCAGAATGCTTTACCACACAACTTGCTCTTACCACACAATTTAGTAAGAAACAATGCTTTTGTGCAAGCATTGTGCACTACAGATTAATTACTGTGTCGTGTGTTAAATCTACAGCGTAAACCTAACATGCACACAAGAAAGATGTTTGAAATGCGTTTTGAAATGTGATTTTGCGGCATATAAATAGTGTTATTTTCTAAAAAGTAAGTGCAAGGCCTTCCTTTGTGACCATTTGTGTGTGTGTGTGTGTGTGTGTGTGCGTGCCTGTGTGCACATATGCACACTGCCTCTTACATTATTTGCTTTTATTCTGCCTTATCCAGATCAGAGGCAGAAAAGCTAGTTGTTACTCTTTAGTCACCTGACTGTCACATGAAGTCCACTCGATGCTGGACTGGCTGCAGTGTAAATGGAGCAGCATGCGCTCATACACTTGCACACACATGAATTATGGCAAACCTAAACCAGGACTGTAAGCATGGGTGTGAGAACTTGATTGGTTCTTAAACACAAAAACAGTATTATTCAATTATTACAGCAAAATATAAAATGTGTAAACCATTTAGGAATACAGTAGAAAAAGAAATAAAATGTGCTTTGTTGATTTGCACTGTTCAAGTGACTGTTTAAAATCATAAACCTAATTTACTGAAAACTACTCCAAAAATTGGGTGACCAAGGTAATTTTAATTCACATCGTGTGTGTATTCAGTTGGACTGACAGTGAACACAGCAGTGACCAAAGTAACACTTTACAAAACAGATTCTGAAGGAGACATGCTTGATTTGGATTTTGCACTCCATTCAGTAATGCATCTAAAGACAAAGTGAACTTTGTCATCTAAACCATATACAAATAAACAGAGAGACGAAATGGTGAAGCTCAGGTTCCGGTAGTGCAATAGACATAAGACGTTGTGCGACATACAAAACAGTGCAAATGTAGAAGTATAAAGGTTTAACCTGTACTAAATGTTTGGACAGCTCTGTACTATATATAGCTATAAGTAAAATGTGCAATGTAATAAAGAATTTAGCAAACAGTATTAACACAATGGACAGTATAACCAGGAAGACAATGTAACCAATCTACACCACAGTAGCTTGAAATACACTGACTAACCACTTATATAGGTAAACCTACCTTGTGTCTAAATTCATTGTCCATTTTATCAACTCCACTTACCATAAAGGTTGTAGTTTACAATAACATACTGTAATTCATCTCTGCATCATTTGCTAGCCTCCTTTACCCTTTTCAGTCTGACCACTGACGAAGACCTAGAGGATGACTTGCACAAACTGTGCAGCATCAGATGAACTGTCATCAGTATCCTTACATCTGGAATGTGGATCAGCATGTGCTTAATGTGCAATACGTCAATAAGTGGACACAGTATTTAAAAAACAACCCTGACTGTTGATGAATGGGTTTTGAGGACTAATAACACAAAGAACCAGATGGACTACAGTCAGTAGTTGTCATTTTAGACTGCACTAATGTGTTCATTGTAGTTCATGAAATGGACAATGAGTGTAGATAAAAGTCAGCTAGGCATTACTAATTAAATGGCTTATCAGTGTTTCCATACTCTAAACCCAGAATACTGACACAGCATTAGTCACGTTAAAGTTTTGAACCAACCTTCAAATGCTATTTTACTGGGTTGCACACATTTGAATTAGCCATTTTTCACAAGATGTGATGTCCTTTACTTAAATAGCTGATAGCTTTTACATTTCTGAAAGACTTTGCTCTCTAGACATTTTTCCTGTTCTTCTTCATTGACTTTAGGCTTTCCTCCTATTGCACTTTGACTTCCACAAAAGGTGTTAATGCGTTGTAGGATGATGGAGGAATTTAACCATTATCCTCTTTCCCCGTAATGTATTGGCCTCTATTCATATGTGAGCACTCCAGATAATTAATTGGAGGTTTTGTCCTGGGCGATTACAGCATCAGTGTTTGTGGAATTTTGACTCCGACTTGATTTTATGCATAGCGCCTTCTTGAGTAATTGCCATAAAAGTCTTGCTTGAGCATCCATATCTACCACATTGCATTCTCCAACATGAGTATTTTGAAAATTTAAGGTGCTGGGAGCAATTTCAGCTGCCAGGTTTTGTTGGCCTTTAAGGTGTGTGCTAAGGCCAGTGGTTCCAGTGAGTTGTGGCTTGACATTTAGTACTATCTGGGAAGTACATACAGTGCCCTTTCGGTATCCAGATGTACATTAATAAGCCATATTAAAACCACCTGCCTAATATAGTGTAGGTCCCCCTCATGCTGCCTAAAATGCACTGAAGCCTGGATTCCACAATATGTCTGAAGGTATCAAGATGTTAGAAGCATATCCTAAGGAGGCTACCAGTATTATGGAGTACTTTTGCCCTGTTTGTGGTTTGCAAAATACTATTCAGTATTTACTAGGAACTTTTTGAATATTCTTCAGATATTTCTGAAAGGCTCAGTGCTCTTCGCTCCGCAGGAATGATGCGCTTGCTGCCACCATTTAGGTTTATGTTTCCCACTAGATTGAAAGTGATGCACGGAACTGTGAATAGACTCTGAAGATCCTGAAATGTGTGGTGATTTTAGCATGCAGTTTACATCAGGCGATGCGTGTAACTTAGTAAACAGAATGTCAGAACAGAAAGTATCATAACTAAATACTTTTTGCCAACCCCTGGAGCACAATAACTACTTTTTTAATGCTTAGTCAAAGGGTATAAATCAGAAGTTGTTCAGCCTCCACTAATCATCAAGGGCAGTTGGCCTTTTCAAATGGAAAACAGTAAAAACAGCAGTGATGCATTTGTCTGTTTAACGAATTGGGCTTTAAAGCAGAAGCTTCAGCTTCATGAAGAAGTGGAGCTTCAACGTCTCACAGTTATGAAAGCCATTTACTCGTGTGATGTCACAAGAGAATGGGCTGACGTTTTCCCAGCGAGAGAGAGAGAGAGAGCGAGAGAGAGAGAGAGAGGTGACAGGAAGCAGTTACTCAGCCTCTGAGGAGAGAAGAGGAAGCAGGCCGACAATGGGATTTCCTGGAACTGTGTGCATGCGTGTGTGTGTGTGTTTGGGGTTGGGGAGGGGTGGGGGGGCTCCTGTCTGAAGCCATATTTGGTGACTTATTTGGAGTACACTGACCATCTTTTAATGGTTAAAGTGATCTGTCCTAAAAGCTGCTTCAGGCCTGTCTTGGTACTGGCTAATTTCTGTCTATGTAACGAAGAATTGTCCATCACTGACCAGGGTTGTGTCCACTCAGTTCATCTGCCTTGAAATGGAGGGGGAGAGAGAAAAAACTCCAAGACAGGATGCCACATGCTTACATCAGCCCGAGAGTACGGAAAGGGTCAGCACTTTTTCTCTTCCAGCAAACTTTTTCTTTTTCAATTCTGTCAGCAGGTGGGTCAGAGGTTGCAGAGCTCATTGCTGTGGTTAAATGTCCATGAGCTCTGGTCATGTGAGCAGACCTGCTGACTCAGGACTCATAGCTTAAGCAGGGTTGACAACTCACTCGCCTTTCCATCTTACTTTTTTCCCCAGACATTTCTCTTTATCATCTTTTCCACAAGCTGCAGTAAAATATGCATCTTCAGCACCTATGTAACACTTCCCCATGTACCACAGATATTAGTCATCTGATACGGTTAAGCCCAGCCCACTTAGTAGTGTGATAATCACACTCTTAGTTTACCAGGGTTAGTAACAAGCAAATTATTTGTGAAAGCAAAGACATGTATGGCAAGTCATTTGAGCATTTCTTATAGTCATGTGCTGCAAAAACTTCAGGGATTTGGATTCCACAGCTTAGAAATTGCTATAGAACAATACTATGAGAGTGAGAGTGCTTCTGATAACTGAGATCAAGTTTATACTGATAGATACCAGTGTTAACTGCAGAATTTATTCTCTGTGTTAATTCTAGAAGTGTTTCCTAATGGACCACAAGATCCTTAAAATTACTGGTGGTATGAGTAGCCTAAGCTCATATTCAAGTAAAAGTTTTCATTCCAATAAAACAGATTGAGCAACAGATAAGTAGCAAGGCCGATATCTACTTAAATACTGCATAACCTCTAGATCTACAGGGGAACATACTTCATCATCATAGAAACTGAAGTTTTTTAGCTGCCTCTGTACTTTTTAATTCACTGTCACTCTTACTTTCTTCACAAATGTTTCTGTTCAAATAAATAGAAACGCATTAATAGTAAACAAAGTGACATTTATTTCCAAATCAAAGCATCACATTTTTCTGCGTTACTATTTTTTTTTTTTACAGGAAGCAAAGTAAACAAAGTAGACTTTAGACAACAGATTCTGAACAAGAAATGAATAGCAGTGTCAACATTTTTCTCTTCAAATTCGACCTGAAGTAATATTTTGTTGCATAACCATAGTTTTTGATAACTGCTGTACGTCTGCTTCAGAAACTGCAATTTTTAATACCAGTCCACAAGTTTTCAATATGGTTGAGGTCAGGGAATTAAGCTGGACACTCCTCAATTCTCAATCCTTTCTGTCTGGAACCAAGATGTTGCTCTTGTGTTTGGTGTCGTTGGCCTGTTGAAACATTTCCTCTTCTGTGTGTGGCAGCATAATCTCTTAAGTATTCTGCTGTATTCAAACTGATCCATGATCTCTGGTATATTATAAACAACCCAACACCATAGTATGAAAAACATCCATGTACCATGTTTTTTGGGGCTGCTGTGTCCTCACAGTGTACTGTGGCTTGAATTCAGTACATATGTCATACTGACGATGACAACTAGAACTGAAAGAAATCCACAGAATTTTACACCATTCTTCTTCGGGCTGATTAATGTGTTCCCTGGCAAATTTTAACTGAATTTGCACCTGCTGTTTTTTTTCCAGTGGGGCTTCTTACTAATTGCTTAGCTTTGATCAAACATCATCTTAATGTAACAGTACTATTTAAATACAGGTAATTTTAGATCATTTTTATTTTTCTGGATTCTTTGCCATTTTGACTATTCTTTGATTGCTTGTTTTCCTCCATGGGTTTCAGGGATTTTTAAGCATTTGAGATCATTTTAGCTGAGCAGCCTATAGTTTGCTATGCTGCTTTGTAGGTTTTACCCTCTTCAATCAACTTACGTTGTTCCTCAGAACAGGGTTTGGAACAACTTGTTTTACTTAGCAATTCAGATGGAAATATATTTCATAACGATGTGTGAAACATTTGCCTCCCTTCATTGATAAAGGACAATTAACACTTGTTTTTTCACAAACTGAACAAATTCTCTAATTACACTCTACACTGTTATTATTTTATTTTATTTTTTCAGAACAAGCAGTGTGCAAGTCATGACAGCTGGGTGTGTTTTTATTTTCGATTACAGTACTAAGTAAATTATTTGCCTTGCAGAAATGTCACTACTTCTAATAACAGTGGTTTATTGGGTTAATATTTCTTAAACTAAAAGACAAAACATTATCATTTGACATTACCCCGCAAAGTACAAATCCATCAAAAAAAATGTGAGTGAATGTTAGTCATTTCCAACCACAATACTTGATTATGTCAGTATCTAACGGCAGATAGCAGTGTTGGCCCTGTAATGGTGCTGATTTCTATATAGATTGAACATGAGCACAATACACATCAGCACCACATAGACTACATGAGTGACTTACACATCATGGTTTTAAATGTATTTCATTTTTGGACATATGGGCTACTTCAATGATGTAATTAAATATAAGCAAAATCCATTTACCATATTTTGTCCCTCTGTCCCTCTCCCCTCCATCTCTTTGCTCTTTCTCTTTCTTTGTGTTTTGGCAGCGGCATTTCTCACACAGACAGTCTGTTTGGATGACACGACAGTAAAGTTTGAGATTTGGGACACAGCCGGACAGGAGCGATACCACAGCCTGGCCCCAATGTACTACAGAGGAGCCCAGGCTGCCATTGTAGTCTACGACATTACCAACACAGTAAGAGCACACAACACACACACACACACACACACACACACACACACACACACACACAATATCGTCATGTGTATAAATGTACTCACCAACAGCTGTGAACAAAATGTGTCTTAATGGACATTCACGATTGATTGGAACAGGTAGTTCAGCCCCAGACTTGATCCCTATCAGGGAAAGCATCAGATTAATTTGATATTTTACTTACTGTGCATTATATATGTACACAAATCTAAATTTTTACCTATGACACATTTCTTTTTTTAAAGTATTTTACCCAGTTTACTTTCGAGTTTGCGGCCAAATTTCCTTTTCAGTTTTTTAGTGTGTTGAGTGTTTAAAAAGTATTTTGGTTGTGACTCAAATACCTGAACTGATTCTTTGGACCATTTATAATATATTTATAAAATAATAATTTTTTTTTTCCATTGGTCCTAATGGTTGAAATGTCAATGAAATGAAACGTCCTTCATTTCTGAGCAACATGACTGAACTGATATTCAACTTATTTGGTTATGTTCTTGAACACTTGGGGTTGAAATCTTTCATGCATGCAGTCACATTGCGCAGGTCATGTTATAATTAGATTCTGCTACAGTAAAATATGCTCTACTTTAACTGATAGCAAGAAGTCAATGGCAATATCAAAAGCTTTTCATGGTGGAAAATGTTTAGAATGTCCTGTCGGGGTAATTATTTTTTTACAAAGCGTGCACACAGGCTCTCTGAACAGATCCTGTGTATAAATTAGGTCTTAAATGTGGGTATGCTGTAAACTACAAGCAGTGATTTTCTAGTGGTACAATGCGAGGCATGTGAACTGCATAGAACTTCTTTTGAAAGCAGCATATTGGTTTTAACACACACATGCACATTTTGTACACACAATTCTTTACTCACTGAACAGGAGCAGTTTTCAGAACTCATGTCTGGCTTAAGCAACAGCTGTTTTAGAATGAAGTAATAGGAGGAATGGCTTTAAACTCTGCAGTTTCCATATAACAGCATAAATTCTGTTCCACTGTAGTCATGAAAATGTAGTGCATCTCCCTTACGGGTGCTTTTAAATTAGTAGTGTTAGAAGGGTCAGCTAGTCTAAATGCAAGTATTTAGTAATTAGTGTTAGTATTTTACATAATTAGTGCTAGTTGTTTTTTTTTTCTTCAGTTATTACTGGCCCAAATGATTTTGTATTTGTTTATGTTGATATATCTGTAAGTATTGTAATTATTATGAGTCGGTATGTATTATTCAGAAGCTTTGTCTGTGTTTGTGTTGTTTTTTTTTTTTGCAAGCCAAAACATTTTGTAGCCTAAGTTGGAACACACTTTGTCAGCAAAAGACTTTAAAAAGGATTGTACTGTTCTGTTTTCCTTTCTAAAATGACTCCAAAGGGATCCTTACACAGACCGTTAACCCAACAGAATGCACATTTCTGGAAAGGAAACACACTATTTATTCTTTTTTATGGATTTTTAAATCAAAATAAAAGCACACAATAAATAGCATACCCATAAATAGTTACCCATTAGGTCCTGGATACCATAAGTAATGTGGACAAAACAAAAATAAACCTCTTGGCAACAGGAACATTCCCGTTTAATGGTCAAGATTAGGCTAATAGGAGTGCAGCCTTAGTACACAGTAAATCAAAGCAATGTCCCTCCAGGACCAAAACAGAATCAACTGAAGACTGCGCAAGAATAACACAAAAGCAACAGTACAGTCGTTTTCAGGACAAGACAACATACAGTGGAGCATACAACGCCAGAGAACTTGGTGCTGTGGATGATCTTCTCTGAGGAAGCATTGATACAGGATAGAGGGGTGAAGTCAACTACCATCTCTTTTGTTTTATTCACATTCAGAGACAGATTGCTGGCTCTGCACCAGTCCGTTAGCCGTCACACCTCCTCTCTGTAAACCGCCTCGCCATTCCCACTGAGCAAACCCACAACAGTCATGTATATAATGCTCATTATCTATCAGTTATATCAGTAACACTGAAAAGCACCATGATGGCATACATGTTTGTATACATGTTTGTTTCTTAATATGTTTATTCATTCCATTATTTCATTCCAGGACACTTTCACTCGAGCAAAGAACTGGGTAAAGGAGCTCCAGCGACAGGCCAGTCCCAACATTGTCATTGCCCTGGCTGGGAACAAGGCTGACCTTGCCAACAAGAGAGCTGTTGATTTCCAGGTATGTGTCCATGTATATTTTATTGAGAAAGAGAAGGGCACGCAAGAAAGTGCCCGTGTCAGCCAGCTGACATGCTTAAGTGTACTTATAACTTCTACACTCGTCTCTCTAGGAAGCGCAGGCGTATGCAGATGACAATAGCCTGCTGTTCATGGAGACCTCCGCTAAGACCGCCATGAATGTCAACGAGATCTTCATGGCCATCGGTAAGCAGCAGCCATCAGAAAGACGAGCTAAGACTTAAAGTAATTGTTTGGCTGAAGGCTTCTTTAGTTGTTCACTGGAGCTACAAGGCTAATGCAGCTAAGAAATGATAGGTATTTTCAGCATTGTGCAAACTACATGGCTTTTATCACCACATACTTGCCAGAAACTGCATGGCGTGGAAAAAATAATGCTGGAAACAGTACCAGCAGCCACCCTAAAGGCTGGATTTAGTTTGTACATTTGTCCATTTTTATAGGCAGTGTCAGAAACCAGCAAAAGTAAAGGGCACTATAATACATTTTTCTTTTCTTTTTTTTGTACTCATATGACCTCTTAGAATATTTGTGTGGGTTTGTGAACCAAAATCAGTCATAACTCATTTCCACATGACCATGTACCGCATCTTAAACAGGCTGTTTCTTTTAGTGTGCTTTTAAGACTGATATATGTAAATGATCTCTGTTCTGATTGGCTGAAACACTACTTACATTACTTTAGCATAAAGGGTGCCATTACTACACAGTGAAGAGTTGGCTTTCCTGATATCACTTTCTGAATCGGCTGTTTTTGCAGCATAATATTCCTGTCTGGACTGTTTAGACTAGGCAGTGAATTGTATGTTTTGAATGCTGCATTCGTCTCTTTCATTTAAAAAAAAGTGAGAATGTTCTTACATGAGGGCCACATTGTACGTGTTTTTACGAGGCACCTTTCTTCTGTTTAAAAAAAAAAAAAAAGAGTTTTATACCCTGCCTGGTGTTATAGACCCGGTCTGGCTGTGTTTTGTGCTGAGCGTGCCAGATGCCCTGAGTTAAAGAGGGTTTCGGAGGTGTTAAGTAACGCACATCATGAACCTTTCTTCTACGCTAAATTATTGAATCAAAAGGAGGGCAGGAACAGTTGCAGGCCCTCAATAGCATGAAATGTTTGATTTCATGTTTGGTGTTGGAAGCATTTTTAATGAGGGGGAGACACACTGGTGGGGGGG